>OX371182.1:28538515-29068515 GCA_947310635.1 Leptodirus hochenwartii | reverse complement strand
AGAGCTGTAAATATCTAAAAACGTTCACTTTCAACGAATACGTGCGTTTTTAGACATTTTCGTACTTCTCGGACTAAAACTGCATTTTTCACAACAAAAAATATTTTATATCTCTGAAAATAAATTTATTAACGTCAGAGAGCTGTAAATATCTAAAAACGTTCACTTTCAACGAATACGAGCGTTTTTAGGCATTTTCGTACTTCTCCGAATAAAACTGTATTTTTCACGACAAAAAATATTTTATATCTCTGGAAATAAATTTATTCTTGTCAGAAAGCTGGAAACGTCTAAAAACGATCACTTTCGACAAATAAAAGCGTTTTTAGACATTTTCGTACTTGTCGGAATAAAACTGCATTATTCACGACAAAAAATATTTTTTATCTCTGAAAATAAATTTATTAACGTCAGAAAGCTGGAAACATCTAAAAACGATCACTTTCGACAAATACAAGCGTTTTTAGACATTTTCCTACTTCTCGGACTAAAACTGCATTTTTCACAATAAAAAATATTTTTTATCTCTGAAAATAAATTTATTAACGTCAGAGAGCTGGAAATGTCTAAAAACGTTTACTTTCAACGAATACGAGCGTTTTTAGACATTTTCATACTTCTCGGACTAAAACTGCATTTTTCACAATAAAAAATATTTTTTATCTCTGAAAATAAATTTATTAACGTCAGAGAGCTGGAAATGTCTAAAAACGTTCACTTTCAACGAATACGTGCGTTTTTAGACATTTTCGTACTTCTCGGACTAAAACTGCATTTTTCACAACAAAAAATATTTTATATCTCTGAAAATAAATTTATTAACGTCAGAGAGCTGTAAATATCTAAAAACGTTCACTTTCAACGAATACGAGCGTTTTTAGGCATTTTCGTACTTCTCCGAATAAAACTGTATTTTTCACGACAAAAAATATTTTATATCTCTGGAAATAAATTTATTCTTGTCAGAAAGCTGGAAACGTCTAAAAACGATCACTTTCGACAAATAAAAGCGTTTTTAGACATTTTCGTACTTGTCGGAATAAAACTGCATTATTCACGACAAAAAATATTTTTTATCTCTGAAAATAAATTTATTAACGTCAGAAAGCTGGAAACGTCTAAAAACGATCACTTTCGACAAATACAAGCGTTTTTAGACATTTTCCTACTTCTCGGACTAAAACTGCATTTTTCACAATAAAAAATATTTTTTATCTCTGAAAATAAATTTATTAACGTCAGAGAGCTGAAAATGTCTAAAAACGTTTACTTTCAACGAATACGAGCGTTTTTAGACATTTTCATACTTCTCGGACTAAAACTGCATTTTTCACAACAACAAATATTTTATATCTCTGAAAATAAATTTATTAACGTCCGAGAGCTGGAAATATCTAAAAACGTTCACTTTCAATGAATACGAGCGTTGTTAGGCATTTTCGTACTTCTCGGAATAAAACTGCATTTTTCACGACAAAAAATATTTTTTATCTCTGAAAATCAATTTATTATCGTCAGAGAGCTGGAAATGTCTAAAAACGTTCAGTTTCAACGAATACGAGCGTTTTTAGTCATTTTTGTACTTGTCGGAATAAAACTGTATTTTTCACGACAAAAAATATTTTTTATCTCTGAAAATCAATTTATTCAGGTCAGAAAGCTGGAAACGTCTAAAAACGATCACTTTCGACGAATACAAGCGTTTTTAGACATTTTCGTACTTCTCGGAATATAAAACTGCATTTTTCACGACAAAAAATATTTTTTATCTCTGAAAATCAATTTATTATCGTCAGAGAGCTGGAAATGTCTAAAAACGTTCAGTTTCAACGAATACGAGCGTTTTTAGTCACTTTTGTACTTGTCGGAATAAAACTGTATTTTTCACGACAAAAAATATTTTATATCTCTGGAAATAAATTTATTCTGGTCAGAAAGCTGGAAACGTCTAAAACCGATCACTTTCGACAAATACAAGCGTTTTTAGACATTTTCGTACTTCTCGGACTGAAGCTGCATTTTTCACAACAACAAATATTTTTTATCTCTGAAAATAAATTTATTAACGTCAGATAGCTGGAAATGTCTAAAAACGTTCACTTTCAACGAATACGAGCGTTTTTAGACATTTTCGTTCTTCTCGGAATAAAACTGTATTTTTAATGACAAAAAATATTTTTTATCTCTGAAAATAAATTTATTAACGTCAGAAAGCTGGAAACGGCTAAAAACGATCACTTTCGACGAATACAAGCGTTTTTAGACATTTTCGTACTTCTCGGAATAAAACTGTATTTTTAACGACAAAAAATATTTTTATCTCTGAAAATCAATTTATTCAGGTCAGAAAGCTGGAAACGTCTAAAACCGATCACTTTCGACAAATACAAGCGTTTTTAGACATTTTCGTACTTCTCGGACTGAAGCTGCATTTTTCACAACAAAAAATATTTTTTAACTCTGAAAATAAATTTATTAACGTCAGAGAGCTGGAAATGTCTAAAAACGTTCACTTTCAACGAATACGACCGTTTTTAGTCATTTTTGTACTTGTCGGAATAAAACTGTATTTTTCACGACAAAAAATATTTTTTATCTCTGAAAATCAATTTATTCAGGTCAGAAAGCTGGAAACGTCTAGAAACGTTCACTTTCAACGAATACGAGCGTTTTTAGGCATTTTTGTACTTCTCGGAATAAAACTGTATTTTTCACGACAAAAAATATTTTTTATCTCTGAAAATCAATTTATTCAGGTCAGAAAGCTGGAAACGTCTAAAAACGACCACTTTCGACGAATACAAGCGTTTTTAGACATTTTCGTACTTCTCGGACTAAAACTGCATTTTTCACGACAAAAAATATTTTATATCTTTGAAAATAAATTTATTAACGTCAGAGAGCTGGAAATGTCTAAAAACGTTCACTTTCAACGAATACGATCGTTTTTAGGCATTTTTGTACTTCTCGGAATAAAACTGTATTTTTCACGACAAAAAATATTTTTTATCTCTGAAAATCAATTTACTCAGGTCAGAAAGCTGGAAACGTCTAAAAACGACCACTTTCGACGAATACAAGCGTTTTTAGACATTTTCGTACTTCTCGGACTAAAACTGCATTTTTCACGACAAAAAATATTTTATATCTTTGAAAATAAATTTATTAACGTCAGAGAGCTGGAAATGTCTAAAAACGTTCACTTTCAACGAATACGAGCGTTTTTAGGCATTTTCGTACTTCTCCGAATAAAACTGTATTTTTCACGACAAAAAATATTTTATATCTCTGGAAATAAATTTATTCTGGTCAGAAAGCTGGAAACGTCTAAAAACGACCACTTTCGACGAATACAAGCGTTTTTAGACATTTTCGTACTTCTCGGACTAAAACTGCATTTTTCACGACAAAAAATATTTTATATCTTTGAAAATAAATTTATTAACGTCAGAGAGCTGGAAATGTCTAAAAACGTTCACTTTCAACGAATACGATCGTTTTTAGGCATTTTCGTACTTCTCCGAATAAAACTGTAATTTTCACGACAAAAAATATTTTATATCTCTGGAAATAAATTTATTCTGGTCAGAAAGCTGGAAACGTCTAAAAACGATCACTTTCGACAAATACAAGCGTTTTTAGACATTTTCGTACTTCTCGGAATAAGACTGCATTTTTCACGACAAAAAAATATTTTACATCTCTGAAAATAAATTTATTAACGTCAGAGAGCTGGAAATGTCTAGAAACGTTCACTTTCAACGAATACGAGCGTTTTTAGGCATTTTTGTACTTCTCGGAATAAAACTGTATTTTTCACGACAAAAAATATTTTTTATCTCTGAAAATCAATTTATTCAGGTCAGAAAGCTGGAAACGTCTAAAAACGACCACTTTCGACGAATACAAGCGTTTTTAGACATTTTCGTACTTCTCGGACTAAAACTGCATTTTTCACGACAAAAAATATTTTATATCTTTGAAAATAAATTTATTAACGTCAGAGAGCTGGAAATGTCTAAAAACGTTCACTTTCAACGAATACGATCGTTTTTAGGCATTTTTGTACTTCTCGGAATAAAACTGTATTTTTCACGACAAAAAATATTTTTTATCTCTGAAAATCAATTTATTCAGGTCAGAAAGCTGGAAACGTCTAAAAACGACCACTTTCGACGAATACAAGCGTTTTTAGACATTTTCGTACTTCTCGGACTAAAACTGCATTTTTCACGACAAAAAATATTTTATATCTTTGAAAATAAATTTATTAACGTCAGAGAGCTGGAAATGTCTAAAAACGTTCACTTTCAATGAATACGAGCGTTTTTAGGCATTTTCGTACTTCTCCGAATAAAACTGTATTTTTCACGACAAAAAATATTTTATATCTCTGGAAATAAATTTATTCTGGTCAGAAAGCTGGAAACGTCTAAAAACGACCACTTTCGACGAATACAAGCGTTTTTAGACATTTTCGTACTTCTCGGACTAAAACTGCATTTTTCACGACAAAAAATATTTTATATCTTTGAAAATAAATTTATTAACGTCAGAGAGCTGGAAATGTCTAAAAACGTTCACTTTCAACGAATACGATCGTTTTTAGGCATTTTCGTACTTCTCCGAATAAAACTGTATTTTTCACGACAAAAAATATTTTATATCTCTGGAAATAAATTTATTCTGGTCAGAAAGCTGGAAACGTCTAAAAACAATCACTTTCGACAAATACAAGCGTTTTTAGACATTTTCGTACTTCTCGGAATAAGACTGCATTTTTCACGACAAAAAAATATTTTATATCTCTGAAAATAAATTTATTAACGTCAGAGAGCTGGAAATGTCTAAAAACGTTCACTTTCAACGAATACGAGCGTTTTTAGGCATTTTTGTACTGCTCGGAATAAAACTGTATTTTTCACGACAAAAAATATTTTTTATCTCTGAAAATCAATTTATTCAGGTCAGAAAGCTGGAAACGTCTAAAAACGACCACTTTCGACGAATACAAGCGTTTTCAGACATTTTCGTACTTCTCGGACTAAAACTGCATTTTTCACGACAAAAAATATTTTATATCTTTGAAAATAAATTTATTAACGTCAGAGAGCTGGAAATGTCTAAAAACGTTCACTTTCAACGAATACGAGCGTTTTTAGGCATTTTCGTACTTCTCCGAATAAAACTGTATTTTTCACGACAAAAAATATTTTATATCTCTGGAAATAAATTTATTCTGGTCAGAAAGCTGGAAACGTCTAAAAACGACCACTTTCGACGAATACAAGCGTTTTTAGACATTTTCGTACTTCTCGGACTAAAACTGCATTTTTCACGACAAAAAATATTTTATATCTTTGAAAATAAATTTATTAACGTCAGAGAGCTGGAAATGTCTAAAAACGTTCACTTTCAACGAATACGATCGTTTTTAGGCATTTTCGTACTTCTCCGAATAAAACTGTATTTTTCACGACAAAAAATATTTTATATCTCTGGAAATAAATTTATTCTGGTCAGAAAGCTGGAAACGTCTAAAAACGATCACTTTCGACAAATACAAGCGTTTTTAGACATTTTCGTACTTCTCGGAATAAGACTGCATTTTTCACGACAAAAAAATATTTTATATCTCTGAAAATAAATTTATTAACGTCAGAGAGCTGGAAATGTCTAAAAACGTTCACTTTCAACGAATACGAGCGTTTTTAGGCATTTTTGTACTTCTCGGACTAAAACTGCATTTTTCACGACAAAAAATATTTTATATCTTTGAAAATAAATTTATTAACGTCAGAGAGCTGGAAATGTCTAAAAACGTTCACTTTCAACGAATACGATCGTTTTTAGGCATTTTTGTACTTCTCGGAATAAAACTGTATTTTTCACGACAAAAAATATTTTTTATCTCTGAAAATCAATTTATTCAGGTCAGAAAGCTGGAAACGTCTAAAAACGACCACTTTCGACGAATACAAGCGTTTTTAGACATTTTCGTACTTCTCGGACTAAAACTGCATTTTTCACGACAAAAAATATTTTATATCTTTGAAAATAAATTTATTAACGTCAGAGAGCTGGAAATGTCTAAAAACGTTCACTTTCAATGAATACGAGCGTTTTTAGGCATTTTCGTACTTCTCCGAATAAAACTGTATTTTTCACGACAAAAAATATTTTATATCGCTGGAAATAAATTTATTCTGGTCAGAAAGCTGGAAACGTCTAAAAACGACCACTTTCGACGAATACAAGCGTTTTTAGACATTTTCGTACTTCTCGGACTAAAACTGCATTTTTCACGACAAAAAATATTTTATATCTTTGAAAATAAATTTATTAACGTCAGAGAGCTGGAAATGTCTAAAAACGTTCACTTTCAACGAATACGATCGTTTTTAGGCATTTTCGTACTTCTCCGAATAAAACTGTATTTTTCACGACAAAAAATATTTTATATCTCTGGAAATAAATTTATTCTGGTCAGAAAGCTGGAAACGTCTAAAAACGATCACTTTCGACAAATACAAGCGTTTTTAGACATTTTCGTACTTCTCGGAATAAGACTGCATTTTTCACGACAAAAAAATATTTTATATCTCTGAAAATAAATTTATTAACGTCAGAGAGCTGGAAATGTCTAAAAACGTTCACTTTCAACGAATACGAGCGTTTTTAGGCATTTTTGTACTGCTCGGAATAAAACTGTATTTTTCACGACAAAAAATATTTTTTATCTCTGAAAATCAATTTATTCAGGTCAGAAAGCTGGAAACGTCTAAAAACGATCACTTTCGACAAATACAAGCGTTTTTAGACATTTTCGTACTTCTCGGAATAAGACTGCATTTTTCACGACAAAAAAATATTTTTTATCTCTGAAAATCAATTTATTCAGGTCAGAAAGCTGGAAACGTCTAAAAACGACCACTTTCGACGAATACAAGCGTTTTCAGACATTTTCGTACTTCTCGGACTAAAACTGCATTTTTCACGACAAAAAATATTTTATATCTTTGAAAATAAATTTATTAACGTCAGAGAGCTGGAAATGTCTAAAAACGTTCACTTTCAACGAATACGAGCGTTTTTAGGCATTTTCGTACTTCTCCGAATAAAACTGTATTTTTCACGACAAAAAATATTTTATATCTCTGGAAATAAATTTATTCTGGTCAGAAAGCTGGAAACGTCTAAAAACGACCACTTTCGACGAATACAAGCGTTTTTAGACATTTTCGTACTTCTCGGACTAAAACTGCATTTTTCACGACAAAAAATATTTTATATCTTTGAAAATAAATTTAATAACGTCAGAGAGCTGGAAATGTCTAAAAACGTTCACTTTCAACGAATACGATCGTTTTTAGGCATTTTCGTACTTCTCCGAATAAAACTGTATTTTTCACGACAAAAAATATTTTATATCTCTGGAAATAAATTTATTCTGGTCAGAAAGCTGGAAACGTCTAAAAACGATCACTTTCGACAAATACAAGCGTTTTTAGACATTTTCGTACTTCTCGGAATAAGACTGCATTTTTCACGACAAAAAAATATTTTATATCTCTGAAAATAAATTTATTAACGTCAGAGAGCTGGAAATGTCTAAAAACGTTCACTTTCAACGAATACGAGCGTTTTTAGGCATTTTTGTACTTCTCGGAATAAAACTGTATTTTTCACGACAAAAAATATTTTTTATCTCTGAAAATCAATTTATTCAGGTCAGAAAGCTGGAAACGTCTAAAAACGACCACTTTCGACGAATACAAGCGTTTTTAGACATTTTCGTACTTCTCGGACTAAAACTGCATTTTTCACGACAAAAAATATTTTATATCTTTGAAAATAAATTTATTAACGTCAGAGAGCTGGAAATGTCTAAAAACGTTCACTTTCAACGAATACGAGCGTTTTTAGGCATTTTTGTACTTCTCGGAATAAAACTGTATTTTTCACGACAAAAAATATTTTTTATCTCTGAAAATCAATTTATTCAGGTCAGAAAGCTGGAAACGTCTAAAAACGACCACTTTCGACGAATACTAGCGTTTTTAGACATTTTCGTACTTCTCGGACTAAAACTGCATTTTTCACGACAAAAAATATTTTATATCTTTGAAAATAAATTTATTAACGTCAGATAGCTGGAAATGTCTAAAAACGTTCACTTTCAACGAATACGAGCGTTTTTAGGCATTTTCGTACTTCTCCGAATAAAACTGTATTTTTCACGATAAAAAATATTTTATATCTCTGGAAATAAATTTATTCTGGTCAGAAAGCTGGAAACGTCTAAAAACGACCACTTTCGACGAATACAAGCGTTTTTAGACATTTTCGTACTTCTCGGACTAAAACTGCATTTTTCACGACAAAAAATATTTTATATCTTTGAAAATAAATTTATTAACGTCAGAGAGCTGGAAATGTCTAAAAACGTTCACTTTCAACGAATACGATCGTTTTTAGGCATTTTCGTACTTCTCCGAATAAAACTGTAATTTTCACGACAAAAAATATTTTATATCTCTGGAAATAAATTTATTCTGGTCAGAAAGCTGGAAACGTCTAAAAACGATCACTTTCGACAAATACAAGCGTTTTTAGACATTTTCGTACTTCTCGGAATAAGACTGCATTTTTCACGACAAAAAAATATTTTACATCTCTGAAAATAAATTTATTAACGTCAGAGAGCTGGAAATGTCTAAAAACGTTCACTTTCAATGAATACGAGCGTTTTTAGGCATTTTCGTACTTCTCCGAATAAAACTGTATTTTTCACGACAAAAAATATTTTATATCTCTGGAAATAAATTTATTCTGGTCAGAAAGCTGGAAACGTCTAAAAACGACCACTTTCGACGAATACAAGCGTTTTTAGACATTTTCGTACTTCTCGGACTAAAACTGCATTTTTCACGACAAAAAATATTTTATATCTTTGAAAATAAATTTATTAACGTCAGAGAGCTGGAAATGTCTAAAAACGTTCACTTTCAACGAATACGATCGTTTTTAGGCATTTTCGTACTTCTCCGAATAAAACTGTATTTTTCACGACGAAAAATATTTTATATCTCTGGAAATAAATTTATTCTGGTCAGAAAGCTGGAAACGTCTAAAAACGATCACTTTCGACAAATACAAGCGTTTTTAGACATTTTCGTACTTCTCGGAATAAGACTGCATTTTTCACGACAAAAAAATATTTTATATCTCTGAAAATAAATTTATTAACGTCAGAGAGCTGGAAATGTCTAAAAACGTTCACTTTCAACGAATACGAGCGTTTTTAGGCATTTTTGTACTGCTCGGAATAAAACTGTATTTTTCACGACAAAAAATATTTTTTATCTCTGAAAATCAATTTATTCAGGTCAGAAAGCTGGAAACGTCTAAAAACGACCACTTTCGACGAATACAAGCGTTTTCAGACATTTTCGTACTTCTCGGACTAAAACTGCATTTTTCACGACAAAAAATATTTTATATCTTTGAAAATAAATTTATTAACGTCAGAGAGCTGGAAATGTCTAAAAACGTTCACTTTCAACGAATACGAGCGTTTTTAGGCATTTTCGTACTTCTCCGAATAAAACTGTATTTTTCACGACAAAAAATATTTTATATCTCTGGAAATAAATTTATTCTGGTCAGAAAGCTGGAAACGTCTAAAAACGACCACTTTCGACGAATACAAGCGTTTTTAGACATTTTCGTACTTCTCGGACTAAAACTGCATTTTTCACGACAAAAAATATTTTATATCTTTGAAAATAAATTTATTAACGTCAGAGAGCTGGAAATGTCTAAAAACGTTCACTTTCAACGAATACGATCGTTTTTAGGCATTTTCGTACTTCTCCGAATAAAACTGTATTTTTCACGACAAAAAATATTTTATATCTCTGGAAATAAATTTATTCTGGTCAGAAAGCTGGAAACGTCTAAAAACGATCACTTTCGACAAATACAAGCGTTTTTAGACATTTTCGTACTTCTCGGAATAAGACTGCATTTTCACGACAAAAAAATATTTTATATCTCTGAAAATAAATTTATTAACGTCAGAGAGCTGGAAATGTCTAAAAACGTTCACTTTCAACGAATACGAGCGTTTTTAGGCATTTTTGTACTTCTCGGAATAAAACTGTATTTTTCACGACAAAAAATATTTTTTATCTCTGAAAATCAATTTATTCAGGTCAGAAAGCTGGAAACGTCTAAAAACGACCACTTTCGACGAATACAAGCGTTTTTAGACATTTTCGTACTTCTCGGACTAAAACTGCATTTTTCACGACAAAAAATATTTTATATCTTTGAAAATAAATTTATTAACGTCAGAGAGCTGGAAATGTCTAAAAACGTTCACTTTCAACGAATACGATCGTTTTTAGGCATTTTTGTACTTCTCGGAATAAAACTGTATTTTTCACGACAAAAAATATTTTTTATCTCTGAAAATCAATTTATTCAGGTCAGAAAGCTGGAAACGTCTAAAAACGACCACTTTCGACGAATACAAGCGTTTTTAGACATTTTCGTACTTCTCGGACTAAAACTGCATTTTTCACGACAAAAAATATTTTATATCTTTGAAAATAAATTTATTAACGTCAGAGAGCTGGAAATGTCTAAAAACGTTCACTTTCAATGAATACGAGCGTTTTTAGGCATTTTCGTACTTCTCCGAATAAAACTGTATTTTTCACGACAAAAAATATTTTATATCTCTGGAAATAAATTTATTCTGGTCAGAAAGCTGGAAACGTCTAAAAACGACCACTTTCGACGAATACAAGCGTTTTTAGACATTTTCGTACTTCTCGGACTAAAACTGCATTTTTCTCGACAAAAAATATTTTATATCTTTGAAAATAAATTTATTAACGTCAGAGAGCTGGAAATGTCTAAAAACGTTCACTTTCAACGAATACGATCGTTTTTAGGCATTTTCGTACTTCTCCGAATAAAACTGTATTTTTCACGACAAAAAATATTTTATATCTCTGGAAATAAATTTATTCTGGTCAGAAAGCTGGAAACGTCTAAAAACGATCACTTTCGACAAATACAAGCGTTTTTAGACATTTTCGTACTTCTCGGAATAAGACTGCATTTTTCACGACAAAAAAATATTTTATATCTCTGAAAATAAATTTATTAACGTCAGAGAGCTGGAAATGTCTAAAAACGTTCACTTTCAACGAATACGAGCGTTTTTAGGCATTTTTGTACTGCTCGGAATAAAACTGTATTTTTCACGACAAAAAATATTTTTTATCTCTGAAAATCAATTTATTCAGGTCAGAAAGCTGGAAACGTCTAAAAACGACCACTTTCGACGAATACAAGCGTTTTCAGACATTTTCGTACTTCTCGGACTAAAACTGCATTTTTCACGACAAAAAATATTTTATATCTTTGAAAATAAATTTATTAACGTCAGAGAGCTGGAAATGTCTAAAAACGTTCACTTTCAACGAATACGAGCGTTTTTAGGCATTTTCGTACTTCTCCGAATAAAACTGTATTTTTCACGACAAAAAATATTTTATATCTCTGGAAATAAATTTATTCTGGTCAGAAAGCTGGAAACGTCTAAAAACGACCACTTTCGACGAATACAAGCGTTTTTAGACATTTTCGTACTTCTCGGACTAAAACTGCATTTTTCACGACAAAAAATATTTTATATCTTTGAAAATAAATTTATTAACGTCAGAGAGCTGGAAATGTCTAAAAACGTTCACTTTCAACGAATACGATCGTTTTTAGGCATTTTCGTACTTCTCCGAATAAAACTGTATTTTTCACGACAAAAAATATTTTATATCTCTGGAAATAAATTTATTCTGGTCAGAAAGCTGGAAACGTCTAAAAACGATCACTTTCGACAAATACAAGCGTTTTTAGACATTTTCGTACTTCTCGGAATAAGACTGCATTTTTCACGACAAAAAAATATTTTATATCTCTGAAAATAAATTTATTAACGTCAGAGAGCTGGAAATGTCTAAAAACGTTCACTTTCAACGAATACGAGCGTTTTTAGGCATTTTTGTACTTCTCGGAATAAAACTGTATTTTTCACGACAAAAAATATTTTTTATCTCTGAAAATCAATTTATTCAGGTCAGAAAGCTGGAAACGTCTAAAAACGACCACTTTCGACGAATACAAGCGTTTTTAGACATTTTCGTACTTCTCGGACTAAAACTGCATTTTTCACGACAAAAAATATTTTATATCTTTGAAAATAAATTTATTAACGTCAGAGAGCTGGAAATGTCTAAAAACGTTCACTTTTAACGAATACGAGCGTTTTTAGGCATTTTTGTACTTCTCGGAATAAAACTGTATTTTTCACGACAAAAAATATTTTTTATCTCTGAAAATCAATTTATTCAGGTCAGAAAGCTGGAAACGTCTAAAAACGACCACTTTCGACGAATACAAGCGTTTTTAGACATTTTCGTACTTCTCGGACTAAAACTGCATTTTTCACGACAAAAAATATTTTATATCTTTGAAAATAAATTTATTAACGTCAGAGAGCTGGAAATGTCTAAAAACGTTCACTTTCAACGAATACGAGCGTTTTTAGGCATTTTCGTACTTCTCCGAATAAAACTGTATTTTTCACGATAAAAAATATTTTATATCTCTGGAAATAAATTTATTCTGGTCAGAAAGCTGGAAACGTCTAAAAACGACCACTTTCGACGAATACAGGCGTTTTTAGACATTTTCGTACTTCTCGGACTAAAACTGCATTTTTCACGACAAAAAATATTTTATATCTTTGAAAATAAATTTATTAACGTCAGAGAGCTGGAAATGTCTAAAAACGTTCACTTTCAACGAATACGATCGTTTTTAGGCATTTTCGTACTTCTCCGAATAAAACTGTAATTTTCACGACAAAAAATATTTTATATCTCTGGAAATAAATTTATTCTGGTCAGAAAGCTGGAAACGTCTAAAAACGATCACTTTCGACAAATACAAGCGTTTTTAGACATTTTCGTACTTCTCGGAATAAGACTGCATTTTTCACGACAAAAAAATATTTTACATCTCTGAAAATAAATTTATTAACGTCAGAGAGCTGGAAATGTCTAGAAACGTTCACTTTCAACGAATACGAGCGTTTTTAGGCATTTTTGTACTTCTCGGAATAAAACTGTATTTTTCACGACAAAAAATATTTTTTATCTCTGAAAATCAATTTATTCAGGTCAGAAAGCTGGAAACGTCTAAAAACGACCACTTTCGACGAATACAAGCGTTTTTAGACATTTTCGTACTTCTCGGACTAAAACTGCATTTTTCACGACAAAAAATATTTTATATCTTTGAAAATAAATTTATTAACGCCAGAGAGCTGGAAATGTCTAAAAACGTTCACTTTCAACGAATACGATCGTTTTTAGGCATTTTTGTACTTCTCGGAATAAAACTGTATTTTTCACGACAAAAAATATTTTTTATCTCTGAAAATCAATTTATTCAGGTCAGAAAGCTGGAAACGTCTAAAAACGACCACTTTCGACGAATACAAGCGTTTTTAGACATTTTCGTACTTCTCGGACTAAACTGCATTTTTCACGACAAAAAATATTTTATATCTTTGAAAATAAATTTATTAACGTCAGAGAGCTGGAAATGTCTAAAAACGTTCACTTTCAACGAATACGAGCGTTTTTAGGCATTTTCGTACTTCTCCGAATAAAACTGTATTTTTCACGACAAAAAATATTTTTTATCTCTGAAAATCAATTTATTCAGGTCAGAAAGCTGGAAACGTCTAAAAACGACCACTTTCGACGAATACAAGCGTTTTTAGACATTTTCGTACTTCTCGGACTAAAACTGCATTTTTCACGACAAAAAATATTTTATATCTTTGAAAATAAATTTATTAACGCCAGAGAGCTGGAAATGTCTAAAAACGTTCACTTTCAACGAATACGATCGTTTTTAGGCATTTTTGTACTTCTCGGAATAAAACTGTATTTTTCACGACAAAAAATATTTTTTATCTCTGAAAATCAATTTATTCAGGTCAGAAAGCTGGAAACGTCTAAAAACGACCACTTTCGACGAATACAAGCGTTTTTAGACATTTTCGTACTTCTCGGACTAAACTGCATTTTTCACGACAAAAAATATTTTATATCTTTGAAAATAAATTTATTAACGTCAGAGAGCTGGAAATGTCTAAAAACGTTCACTTTCAACGAATACGAGCGTTTTTAGGCATTTTCGTACTTCTCCGAATAAAACTGTATTTTTCACGACAAAAAATATTTTATATCTCTGGAAATAAATTTATTCTGGTCAGAAAGCTGGAAACGTCTAAAAACGACCACTTTCGACGAATACAAGCGTTTTTAGACATTTTCGTACTTCTCGGACTAAAACTGCATTTTTCACGACAAAAAATATTTTATATCTTTGAAAATAAATTTATTAACGTCAGAGAGCTGGAAATGTCTAAAAACGTTCACTTTCAACGAATACGATCGTTTTTAGGCATTTTCGTACTTCTCCGAATAAAACTGTATTTTTCACGACAAAAAATATTTTATATCTCTGGAAATAAATTTATTCTGGTCAGAAAGCTGGAAACGTCTAAAAACGACCACTTTCGACGAATACAAGCGTTTTTAGACATTTTCCTAATTCTCGGACTAAAACTGCATTTTTCACGACAAAAAATATTTTATATCTTTGAAAATAAATTTATTAACGTCAGAGAGCTGGAAATGTCTAAAAACGTTCACTTTCAACGAATACGATCGTTTTTAGGCATTTTCGTACTTCTCCGAATAAAACTGTATTTTTCACGACAAAAAATATTTTATATCTCTGGAAATAAATTTATTCTGGTCAGAAAGCTGGAAACGTCTAAAAACGACCACTTTCGACGAATACAAGCGTTTTTAGACATTTTCGTACTTCTCGGACTAAAACTGCATTTTTCACGACAAAAAATATTTTATATCTTTGAAAATAAATTTATTAACGTCAGAGAGCTGGAAATGTCTAAAAACGTTCACTTTCAACGAATACGATCGTTTTTAGGCATTTTCGTACTTCTCCGAATAAAACTGTATTTTTCACGACAAAAAATATTTTATATCTCTGGAAATAAATTTATTCTGGTCAGAAAGCTGGAAACGTCTAAAAACGATCACTTTCGACAAATACAAGCGTTTTTAGACATTTTCGTACTTCTCGGACTAAAACTGCATTTTTCACGACAAAAAATATTTTACATCTCTGAAAATAAATTTATTAACGTCAGAGAGCTGGAAATGTCTAGAAACGTTCACTTTCAACGAATACGAGCGTTTTTAGGCATTTTTGTACTTCTCGGAATAAAACTGTATTTTTCACGACAAAAAATATTTTTTATCTCTGAAAATCAATTTATTCAGGTCAGAAAGCTGGAAACGTCTAAAAACGACCACTTTCGACGAATACAAGCGTTTTTAGACATTTTCGTACTTCTCGGACTAAAACTGCATTTTTCACGACAAAAAATATTTTATATCTTTGAAAATAAATTTATTAACGTCAGAGAGCTGGAAATGTCTAAAAACGTTCACTTTCAACGAATACGATCGTTTTTAGGCATTTTTGTACTTCTCGGAATAAAACTGTATTTTTCACGACAAAAAATATTTTTTATCTCTGAAAATAAATTTATTCTGGTCAGAAAGCTGGAAACGTCTAAAAACGACCACTTTCGACGAATACAAGCGTTTTTAGACATTTTCGTACTTCTCGGACTAAAACTGCATTTTTCACGACAAAAAATATTTTATATCTTTGAAAATAAATTTATTAACGTCAGAGAGCTGGAAATGTCTAAAAACGTTCACTTTCAACGAATACGATCGTTTTTAGGCATTTTCGTACTTCTCCGAATAAAACTGTAATTTTCACGACAAAAAATATTTTATATCTCTGGAAATAAATTTATTCTGGTCAGAAAGCTGGAAACGTCTAAAAACGATCACTTTCGACAAATACAAGCGTTTTTAGACATTTTCGTACTTCTCGGACTAAAACTGCATTTTTCACGACAAAAAATATTTTATATCTTTGAAAATAAATTTATTAACGTCAGAGAGCTGGAAATGTCTAAAAACGTTCACTTTCAACGAATACGAGCGTTTTTAGGCATTTTCGTACTTCTCCGAATAAAACTGTATTTTTCACGACAAAAAATATTTTATATCTCTGGAAATAAATTTATTCTGGTCAGAAAGCTGGAAACGTCTAAAAACGACCACTTTCGACGAATACAAGCGTTTTTAGACATTTTCGTACTTCTCGGACTAAAACTGCATTTTTCACGACAAAAAATATTTTATATCTTTGAAAATAAATTTATTAACGTCAGAGAGCTGGAAATGTCTAAAAACGTTCACTTTCAACGAATACGATCGTTTTTAGGCATTTTCGTACTTCTCCGAATAAAACTGTATTTTTCACGACAAAAAATATTTTATATCTCTGGAAATAAATTTATTCTGGTCAGAAAGCTGGAAACGTCTAAAAACGATCACTTTCGACAAATACAAGCGTTTTTAGACATTTTCGTACTTCTCGGAATAAGACTGCATTTTTCACGACAAAAAAATATTTTACATCTCTGAAAATAAATTTATTAACGTCAGAGAGCTGGAAATGTCTAGAAACGTTCACTTTCAACGAATACGAGCGTTTTTAGGCATTTTTGTACTTCTCGGAATAAAACTGTATTTTTCACGACAAAAAATATTTTTTATCTCTGAAAATCAATTTATTCAGGTCAGAAAGCTGGAAACGTCTAAAAACGACCACTTTCGACGAATACAAGCGTTTTTAGACATTTTCGTACTTCTCGGAATAAGACTGCATTTTTCACGACAAAAAAATATTTTACATCTCTGAAAATAAATTTATTAACGTCAGAGAGCTGGAAATGTCTAGAAACGTTCACTTTCAACGAATACGAGCGTTTTTAGGCATTTTTGTACTTCTCGGAATAAAACTGTATTTTTCACGACAAAAAATATTTAATATCTCTGGAAATAAATTTATTCTGGTCAGAAAGCTGGAAACGTCTAAAAACGACCACCTTCGACGAATACAAGCGTTTTTAGACATTTTCGTACTTCTCGGACTAAAACTGCATTTTTCACGACAAAAAATATTTTATATCTTTGAAAATAAATTTATTAACGTCAGAGAGCTGGAAATGTCTAGAAACGTCCACTTTCAACGAATACGAGCGTTTTTAGGCATTTTTGTACTTCTCGGAATAAAACTGTATTTTTCACGACAAAAAATATTTTTTATCTCTGAAAATCAATTTATTCTGGTCAGAAAGCTGGAAACGTCTAAAAACGACCACTTTCGACGAATACAAGCGTTTTTAGACATTTTCGTACTTCTCGGACTAAAACTGCATTTTTCACGACAAAAAATATTTTATATCTTTGAAAATAAATTTATTAACGTCAGAGAGCTGGAAATGTCTAAAAACGTTCACTTTCAACGAATACGATCGTTTTTAGGCATTTTCGTACTTCTCCGAATAAAACTGTATTTTTCACGACAAAAAATATTTTATATCTCTGGAAATAAATTTATTCTGGTCAGAAAGCTGGAAACGTCTAAAAACGATCACTTTCGACAAATACAGGCGTTTTTAGACATTTTCGTACTTCTCGGACTAAAACTGCATTTTTCACGACAAAAAATATTTTACATCTCTGAAAATAAATTTATTAACGGCAGAGAGCTGGAAATGTCTAGAAACGTTCACTTTCAACGAATACGAGCGTTTTTAGGCATTTTTGTACTTCTCGGAATAAAACTGTATTTTTCACGACAAAAAATATTTTTTATCTCTGAAAATCAATTTATTCAGGTCAGAAAGCTGGAAACGTCTAAAAACGACCACTTTCGACGAATACAAGCGTTTTTAGACATTTTCGTACTTCTCGGACTAAAACTGCATTTTTCACGACAAAAAATATTTTATATCTTTGAAAATAAATTTATTAACGTCAGAGAGCTGGAAATGTCTAAAAACGTTCACTTTCAACGAATACGATCGTTTTTAGGCATTTTTGTACTTCTCGGAATAAAACTGTATTTTTCACGACAAAAAATATTTTTTATCTCTGAAAATAAATTTATTCTGGTCAGAAAGCTGGAAACGTCTAAAAACGACCACTTTCGACGAATACAAGCATTTTTAGACATTTTCGTACTTCTCGGACTAAAACTGCATTTTTCACGACAAAAAATATTTTATATCTTTGAAAATAAATTTATTAACGTCAGAGAGCTGGAAATGTCTAAAAACGTTCACTTTCAACGAATACGATCGTTTTTAGGCATTTTCGTACTTCTCCGAATAAAACTGTAATTTTCACGACAAAAAATATTTTATATCTCTGGAAATAAATTTATTCTGGTCAGAAAGCTGGAAACGTCTAAAAACGATCACTTTCGACAAATACAAGCGTTTTTAGACATTTTCGTACTTCTCGGACTAAAACTGCATTTTTCACGACAAAAAATATTTTATATCTTTGAAAATAAATTTATTAACGTCAGAGAGCTGGAAATGTCTAAAAACGTTCACTTTCAACGAATACGAGCGTTTTTAGGCATTTTCGTACTTCTCCGAATAAAACTGTATTTTTCACGACAAAAAATATTTTATATCTCTGGAAATAAATTTATTCTGGTCAGAAAGCTGGAAACGTCTAAAAACGACCACTTTCGACGAATACAAGCGTTTTTAGACATTTTCGTACTTCTCGGACTAAAACTGCATTTTTCACGACAAAAAATATTTTATATCTTTGAAAATAAATTTATTAACGTCAGAGAGCTGGAAATGTCTAAAAACGTTCACTTTCAACGAATACGATCGTTTTTAGGCATTTTCGTACTTCTCCGAATAAAACTGTATTTTTCACGACAAAAAATATTTTATATCTCTGGAAATAAATTTATTCTGGTCAGAAAGCTGGAAACGTCTAAAAACGATCACTTTCGACAAATACAAGCGTTTTTAGACATTTTCGTACTTCTCGGAATAAGACTGCATTTTTCACGACAAAAAAATATTTTACATCTCTGAAAATAAATTTATTAACGTCAGAGAGCTGGAAATGTCTAGAAACGTTCACTTTCAACGAATACGAGCGTTTTTAGGCATTTTTGTACTTCTCGGAATAAAACTGTATTTTTCACGACAAAAAATATTTTTTATCTCTGAAAATCAATTTATTCAGGTCAGAAAGCTGGAAACGTCTAAAAACGACCACTTTCGACGAATACAAGCGTTTTTAGACATTTTCGTACTTCTCGGAATAAGACTGCATTTTTCACGACAAAAAAATATTTTACATCTCTGAAAATAAATTTATTAACGTCAGAGAGCTGGAAATGTCTAGAAACGTTCACTTTCAACGAATACGAGCGTTTTTAGGCATTTTTGTACTTCTCGGAATAAAACTGTATTTTTCACGACAAAAAATATTTTATATCTCTGGAAATAAATTTATTCTGGTCAGAAAGCTGGAAACGTCTAAAAACGACCACTTTCGACGAATACAAGCGTTTTTAGACATTTTCGTACTTCTCGGACTAAAACTGCATTTTTCACGACAAAAAATATTTTATATCTTTGAAAATAAATTTATTAACGTCAGAGAGCTGGAAATGTCTAGAAACGTCCACTTTCAACGAATACGAGCGTTTTTAGGCATTTTTGTACTTCTCGGAATAAAACTGTATTTTTCACGACAAAAAATATTTTTTATCTCTGAAAATCAATTTATTCAGGTCAGAAAGCTGGAAACGTCTAAAAACGACCACTTTCGACGAATACAAGCGTTTTTAGACATTTTCGTACTTCTCGGACTAAAACTGCATTTTTCACGACAAAAAATATTTTATATCTTTGAAAATAAATTTATTAACGTCAGAGAGCTGGAAATGTCTAAAAACGTTCACTTTCAACGAATACGATCGTTTTTAGGCATTTTTGTACTTCTCGGAATAAAACTGTATTTTTCACGACAAAAAATATTTTTTATCTCTGAAAATCAATTTATTCAGGTCAGAAAGCTGGAAACGTCTAAAAACGACCACTTTCGACGAATACAAGCGTTTTTAGACATTTTCGTACTTCTCGGACTAAACTGCATTTTTCACGACAAAAAATATTTTATATCTTTGAAAATAAATTTATTAACGTCAGAGAGCTGGAAATGTCTAAAAACGTTCACTTTCAACGAATACGAGCGTTTTTAGGCATTTTCGTACTTCTCCGAATAAAACTGTATTTTTCACGACAAAAAATATTTTATATCTCTGGAAATAAATTTATTCTGGTCAGAAAGCTGGAAACGTCTAAAAACGACCACTTTCAACGAATACAAGCGTTTTTAGACATTTTCGTACTTCTCGGACTAAAACTGCATTTTTCACGACAAAAAATATTTTATATCTTTGAAAATAAATTTATTAACGTCAGAGAGCTGGAAATGTCTAAAAATGTTCACTTTCAACGAATACGATCGTTTTTAGGCATTTTCGTACTTCTCCGAATAAAACTGTATTTTTCACGACAAAAAATATTTTATATCTCTGGAAATAAATTTATTCTGGTCAGAAAGCTGGAAACGTCTAAAAACGACCACTTTCGACGAATACAAGTGTTTTTAGACATTTTCCTACTTCTCGGACTAAAACTGCATTTTTCACGACAAAAAATATTTTATATCTTTGAAAATAAATTTATTAACGTCAGAGAGCTGGAAATGTCTAAAAACGTTCACTTTCAACGAATACGATCGTTTTTATGCATTTTCGTACTTCTCCGAATAAAACTGTATTTTTCACGACAAAAAATATTTTATATCTCTGGAAATAAATTTATTCTGGTCAGAAAGCTGGAAACGTCTAAAAACGATCACTTTCGACAAATACAAGCGTTTTTAGACATTTTCGTACTTCTCGGAATAAGACTGCATTTTTCACAACAAAAAAATATTTTATATCTCTGAAAATAAATTTATTACCGTCAGAGAGCTGGAAATGTCTAAAAACGTTCACTTTCAACGAATACGAGCGTTTTTAGGCATTTTTATACTTCTCGGAATAAAACTGTATTTTTCACGACAAAAAATATTTTTTATCTCTGAAAATCAATTTATTCAGGTCAGAAAGCTGGAAACGTCTAAAAACGACCACTTTCGACGAATACAAGCGTTTTTAGACATTTTCGTATTTCTCGGACTAAAACTGCATTTTTCACGACAAAAAATATTTTATATCTTTGAAAATAAATTTATTAACGTCAGAGAGCTGGAAATGTCTAAAAACGGTCACTTTCAACGAATACGAGCGTTTTTAGGCATTTTCGTACTTCTCCGAATAAAACTGTATTTTTCACGACAAAAAATATTTTATATCTCTGGAAATAAATTTATTCTGGTCAGAAAGCTGGAAACGTCTAAAAACGATCACTTTCGACAAATACAAGCGTTTTTAGACATTTTCGTACTTCTCGGAATAAGACTGCATTTTTCACGACAAAAAAATATTTTATATCTCTGAAAATAAATTTATTAACGTCAGAGAGCTCGAAATGTCTAAAAACGTTCACTTTCAACGAATACGAGCGTTTTTAGGCATTTTTGTACTTCTCGGAATAAAACTGTATTTTTCACGACAAAAAATATTTTTTATCTCTGAAAATCAATTTATTCAGGTCAGAAAGCTGGAAACGTCTAAAAACGACGACTTTCGACGAATACAAGCGTTTTTAGACATTTTCGTACTTCTCGGACTAAAACTGCATTTTTCACGACAAAAAATATTTTATATCTTTGAAAATAAATTTATTAACGTCAGAGAGCTGGAAATGTCTAAAAACGTTCACTTTCAACGAATACGATCGTTTTTAGGCATTTTCGTACTTCTCCGAATAAAACTGTATTTTTCACGACAACAAATATTTTATATCTCTGGAAATAAATTTATTCTGGTCAGAAAGCTGGAAACGTCTAAAAACGACCACTTTCGACGAATACAAGCGTTTTTAGACATTTTCGTACTTCTCGGACTAAAACTGCATTTTTCACGACAAAAAATATTTTATATCTTTGAAAATAAATTTATTAACGTCAGAGAGCTGGAAATGTCTAAAAACGTTCACTTTCAACGAATACGATCGTTTTTAGGCATTTTGGTACTTCTCCGAATAAAACTGTATTTTTCACGACAAAAAATATTTTATATCTCTGGAAATAAATTTAGTCTGGTCAGAAAGCTGGAAACGTCTAAAAACGATCACTTTCGACAAATACAAGCGTTTTTAGACATTTTCGTACTTCTCGGAATAAGACTGCATTTTTCACGACAAAAAAATATTTTATATCTCTGAAAATAAATTTATTAACGTCAGAGAGCTGGAAATGTCTAAAAACGTTCACTTTCAACGAATACGAGCGTTTTTAGGCATTTTTATACTTCTCGGAATAAAACTGTATTTTTCACGACAAAAAATATTTTTTATCTCTGAAAATCAATTTATTCAGGTCAGAAAGCTGGAAACGTCTAAAAACGACCACTTTCGACGAATACAAGCGTTTTTAGACATTTTCGTACTTCTCGGACTAAAACTGCATTTTTCACGACAAAAAATATTTTATATCTTTGAAAATAAATTTATTAACGTCAGAGAGCTGGAAATGTCTAAAAACGTTCACTTCCAACGAATACGAGCGTTTTTAGGCATTTTCGTACTTCTCCGAATAAAACTGTATTTTTCACGACAAAAAATATTTTATATCTCTGGAAATAAATTTATTCTGGTCAGAAAGCTGGAAACGTCTAAAAACGACCACTTTCGACGAATACAAGCGTTTTTAGACATTTTCGTACTTCTCGGACTAAAACTGCATTTTTCACGACAAAAAATATTTTATATCTTTGAAAATAAATTTATTAACGTCAGAGAGCTGGAAATGTCTAAAAACGTTCACTTTCAACGAATACGATCGTTTTTAGGCATTTTCGTACTTCTCCGAATAAAACTGTATTTTTCACGACAAAAAATATTTTATATCTCTGGAAATAAATTTATTCTGGTCAGAAAGCTGGAAACGTCTAAAAACGACCACTTTCGACGAATACAAGCGTTTTTAGACATTTTCGTACTTCTCGGACTAAAACTGCATTTTTCACGACAAAAAATATTTTATATCTTTGAAAATAAATTTATTAACGTCAGAGAGCTGGAAATGTCTAAAAACGTTCACTTTCAACGAATACGATCGTTTTTAGGCATTTTCGTACTTCTCCGAATAAAACTGTATTTTTCACGACAAAAAATATTTTATATCTCTGGAAATAAATTTATTCTGGTCAGAAAGCTGGAAACGTCTAAAAACGACCACTTTCGACGAATACAAGCGTTTTTAGACATTTTCGTACTTCTCGGACTAAAACTGCATTTTTCACGACAAAAAATATTTTATATCTTTGAAAATAAATTTATTAACGTCAGAGAGCTGGAAATGTCTAAAAACGTTCACTTTCAACGAATACGATCGTTTTTAGGCATTTTCGTACTTCTCCGAATAAAACTGTATTTTTCACGACAAAAAATATTTTATATCTCTGGAAATAAATTTATTCTGGTCAGAAAGCTGGAAACGTCTAAAAACGATCACTTTCGACAAATACAAGCGTTTTTAGACATTTTCGTACTTCTCGGAATAAGACTGCATTTTTCACGACAAAAAAATATTTTATATCTCTGAAAATAAATTTATTAACGTCAGAGAGCTGGAAATGTCTAAAAACGTTCACTTTCAACGAATACGAGCGTTTTTAGGCATTTTTGTACTTCTCCGAATAAAAACTGTATTTTTCACGACAAAAAATATTTTTTATCTCTGAAAATCAATTTATTCAGGTCAGAAAGCTGGAAACGTCTAAAAACGACCACTTTCGACGAATACAAGCGTTTTTAGACATTTTCGTACTTCTCGGACTAAAACTGCATTTTTCACGACAAAAAATATTTTATATCTTTGAAAATAAATTTATTAACGTCAGAGAGCTGGAAATGTCTAAAAACGTTCACTTTCAACGAATACGATCGTTTTTAGGCATTTTTGTACTTCTCGGAATAAAACTGTATTTTTCACGACAAAAAATATTTTTTATCTCTGAAAATCAATTTATTCAGGTCAGAAAGCTGGAAACGTCTAAAAACGACCACTTTCGACGAATACAAGCGTTTTTAGACATTTTCGTACTTCTCGGACTAAACTGCATTTTTCACGACAAAAAATATTTTATATCTTTGAAAATAAATTTATTAACGTCAGAGAGCTGGAAATGTCTAAAAACGTTCACTTTCAACGAATACGAGCGTTTTTAGGAATTTTCGTACTTCTCCGAATAAAACTGTATTTTTCACGACAAAAAATATTTTATATCTCTGGAAATAAATTTATTCTGGTCAGAAAGCTGGAAACGTCTAAAAACGACCACTTTCGACGAATACAAGCGTTTTTAGACATTTTCGTACTTCTCGGACTAAAACTGCATTTTTCACGACAAAAAATATTTTATATCTTTGAAAATAAATTTATTAACGTCAGAGAGCTGGAAATGTCTAAAAACGTTCACTTTCAACGAACACGATCGTTTTTAGGCATTTTCGTACTTCTCCGAATAAAACTGTATTTTTCACGACAAAAAATATTTTATATCTCTGGAAATAAATTTATTCTGGTCAGAAAGCTGGAAAAGTCTAAAAACGACCACTTTCGACGAATACAAGCGTTTTTAGACATTTTCGTACTTCTCGGACTAAAACTGCATTTTTCACGACAAAAAATATTTTATATCTTTGAAAATAAATTTATTAACGTCAGAGAGCTGGAAATGTCTAAAAACGTTCACTTCCAACGAATACGAGCGTTTTTAGGCATTTTCGTACTTCTCCGAATAAAACTGTATTTTTCACGACAAAAAATATTTTATATCTCTGGAAATAAATTTATTCTGGTCAGAAAGCTGGAAACGTCTAAAAACGACCACTTTCGACGAATACAAGCGTTTTTAGACATTTTCGTACTTCTCGGACTAAAACTGCATTTTTCACGACAAAAAATATTTTATATCTTTGAAAATAAATTTATTAACGTCAGAGAGCTGGAAATGTCTAAAAACGTTCACTTTCAACGAATACGATCGTTTTTAGGCATTTTCGTACTTCTCCGAATAAAACTGTATTTTTCACGACAAAAAATATTTTATATCTCTGGAAATAAATTTATTCTGGTCAGAAAGCTGGAAACGTCTAAAAACGACCACTTTCGACGAATACAAGCGTTTTTAGACATTTTCGTACTTCTCGGACTAAAACTGCATTTTTCACGACAAAAAATATTTTATATCTTTGAAAATAAATTTATTAACGTCAGAGAGCTGGAAATGTCTAAAAACGTTCACTTTCAACGAATACGATCGTTTTTAGGCATTTTCGTACTTCTCCGAATAAAACTGTATTTTTCACGACAAAAAATATTTTATATCTCTGGAAATAAATTTATTCTGGTCAGAAAGCTGGAAACGTCTAAAAACGACCACTTTCGACGAATACAAGCGTTTTTAGACATTTTCGTACTTCTCGGACTAAAACTGCATTTTTCACGACAAAAAATATTTTATATCTTTGAAAATAAATTTATTAACGTCAGAGAGCTGGAAATGTCTAAAAACGTTCACTTTCAACGAATACGATCGTTTTTAGGCATTTTCGTACTTCTCCGAATAAAACTGTATTTTTCACGACAAAAAATATTTTATATCTCTGGAAATAAATTTATTCTGGTCAGAAAGCTGGAAACGTCTAAAAACGATCACTTTCGACAAATACAAGCGTTTTTAGACATTTTCGTACTTCTCGGAATAAGACTGCATTTTTCACGACAAAAAAATATTTTATATCTCTGAAAATAAATTTATTAACGTCAGAGAGCTGGAAATGTCTAAAAACGTTCACTTTCAACGAATACGAGCGTTTTTAGGCATTTTTGTACTTCTCCGAATAAAAACTGTATTTTTCACGACAAAAAATATTTTTTATCTCTGAAAATCAATTTATTCAGGTCAGAAAGCTGGAAACGTCTAAAAACGACCACTTTCGACGAATACAAGCGTTTTTAGACATTTTCGTACTTCTCGGACTAAAACTGCATTTTTCACGACAAAAAATATTTTATATCTTTGAAAATAAATTTATTAACGTCAGAGAGCTGGAAATGTCTAAAAACGTTCACTTTCAACGAATACGATCGTTTTTAGGCATTTTTGTACTTCTCGGAATAAAACTGTATTTTTCACGACAAAAAATATTTTTTATCTCTGAAAATCAATTTATTCAGGTCAGAAAGCTGGAAACGTCTAAAAACGACCACTTTCGACGAATACAAGCGTTTTTAGACATTTTCGTACTTCTCGGACTAAACTGCATTTTTCACGACAAAAAATATTTTATATCTTTGAAAATAAATTTATTAACGTCAGAGAGCTGGAAATGTCTAAAAACGTTCACTTTCAACGAATACGAGCGTTTTTAGGAATTTTCGTACTTCTCCGAATAAAACTGTATTTTTCACGACAAAAAATATTTTATATCTCTGGAAATAAATTTATTCTGGTCAGAAAGCTGGAAACGTCTAAAAACGACCACTTTCGACGAATACAAGCGTTTTTAGACATTTTCGTACTTCTCGGACTAAAACTGCATTTTTCACGACAAAAAATATTTTATATCTTTGAAAATAAATTTATTAACGTCAGAGAGCTGGAAATGTCTAAAAACGTTCACTTTCAACGAACACGATCGTTTTTAGGCATTTTCGTACTTCTCCGAATAAAACTGTATTTTTCACGACAAAAAATATTTTATATCTCTGGAAATAAATTTATTCTGGTCAGAAAGCTGGAAAAGTCTAAAAACGACCACTTTCGACGAATACAAGCGTTTTTAGACATTTTCCTACTTCTCGGACTAAAACTGCATTTTTCACGACAAAAAATATTTTATATCTTTGAAAATAAATTTATTAACGTCAGAGAGCTGGAAATGTCTAAAAACGTTCACTTTCAACGAATACGATCGTTTTTAGGCATTTTCGTACTTCTCCGAATAAAACTGTATTTTTCACGACAAAAAATATTTTATATCTCTGGAAATAAATTTATTCTGGTCAGAAAGCTGGAAATGTCTAAAAACGTTCACTTTCAACGAATACGAGCGTTTTTAGGCATTTTTGTACTTCTCGGAATAAAACTGTATTTTTCACGACAAAAAATATTTTTTATCTCTGAAAATCAATTTATTAACGTCAGAGAGCTGGAAATGTCTAAAAACGTTCACTTTCAACGAATACGGTCGTTTTTAGGCATTTTTGTACTTCTCGGAATAAAACTGTATTTTTCACGACAAAAAATATTTTTTATCTGTGAAAATCAATTTATTCAGGTCAGAAAGCTGGAAACTTCTAAAAACGACCACTTTCGACGAATACAGCGTTTTTAGACATTTTCGTACTTCTCGGACTAAAACTGCATTTTTCACGACAAAAAATATTTTATATCTTTGAAAATAAATTTATTAACGTCAGAGAGCTCGAAATGTCTAAAAACGTTCACTTTCAACGAATACGATCGTTTTTAGGCATTTTCGTACTTCTCCGAATAAAACTGTATTTTTCACGACAAAAAATATTTTATATCTCTGGAAATAAATTTATTCTGGTCAGAAAGCTGGAAACGTCTAAAAACGATCACTTTCGACAAATACAAGCGTTTTTAGACATTTTCGTACTTCTCGGACTAAAACTGCATTTTTCACGACAAAAAAATATTTTATATCTCTGAAAATAAATTTATTAACGTCAGAGAGCTGGAAATGTCTGAAAACGTTCACTTTCAACGAATACGAGCGTTTTTAGGCATTTTCGTACTTCTCCGAATAAAACTGTATTTTTCACGACAAAAAATATTTTATATCTCTTGAAATAAATTTATTCTGGTCAGAAAGCTGGAAACGTCTAAAAACGATCACTTTCGACAAATACAAGCGTTTTTAGACATTTTCGTACTTCTCGGAATAAGACTGCATTTTTCACGACAAAAAAATATTTTATATCTCTGAAAATAAATTTATTAACGTCAGAGAGCTGGAAATGTCTAAAAACGTTCACTTTCAACGAATACGAGCGTTTTTAGGCATTTTTGTACTTCTCAGAATAAAACTATATTTTTCACGACAAAAAATATTTTTTATCTCTGAAAATCAATTTATTCAAGTCAGAAAGCTGGAAACGTCTAAAAACGACCACTTTCGACGAATACAAGCGTTTTTAGACATTTTCGTACTTCTCGGACTAAAACTGCATTTTTCACGACAAAAAATATTTTATATCTTTGAAAATAAATTTATTAACGTCAGAGAGCTGGAAATGTCTAAAAACGTTCACTTTCAATGAATACGATCGTTTTTAGGCATTTTTGTACTTCTCGGAATAAAACTGTATTTTTCACGACAAAAAATATTTTTTATCTCTGAAAATCAATTTATTCAGGTCAGAAAGCTGGAAACGTCTAAAAACGACCACTTTCGACGAATACAAGCGTTTTTAGACATTTTCGTACTTCCCGGACTAAAACTGCATTTTTCACGACAAAAAATATTTTATATCTTTGAAAATAAATTTATTAACGTCAGAGAGCTGGAAATGTCTAAAAACGTTCACTTTCAACGAATACGATCGTTTTTAGGCATTTTCGTACTTCTCCGAATAAAACTGTATTTTTCACGACAAAAAATATTTTATATCTCTGGAAATAAATTTATTCTGGTCAGAAAGCTGGAAACGTCTAAAAACGATCACTTTCGACAAATACAAGCGTTTTTAGACATTTTCGTACTTCTCGGACTAAAACTGCATTTTTCACGACAAAAAATATTTTATATCTTTGAAAATAAATTTATTAACGTCAGAGAGCTGGAAATGTCTAAAAACGTTCACTTTCAACGAATACGATCGTTTTTAGGCATTTTCGTACTTCTCCGAATAAAACTGTATTTTTCACGACAAAAAATATTTTATATCTCTTGAAATAAATTTATTCTGGTCAGAAAGCTGGAAACGTCTAAAAACGATCACTTTCGACAAATACAAGCGTTTTTAGACATTTTCGTACTTCTCGGAATAAGACTGCATTTTTCACGACAAAAAAATATTTTATATCTCTGAAAATAAATTTATTAACGTCAGAGAGCTGGAAATGTCTAAAAACGTTCACTTTCAACGAATACGATCGTTTTTAGGCATTTTTGTACTTCTCGGAATAAAACTGTATTTTTCACGACAAAAAATATTTTATATCTTTGAAAATAAATTTATTAACGTCAGAGAGCTGGAAATGTCTAAAAACGTTCACTTTCAACGAATACGAGCGTTTTTAGGCATTTTCGTACTTCTCCGAATAAAACTGTATTTTTCACGACAAAAAATATTTTATATCTCTGGAAATAAATTTATTCTGGTCAGAACGCTGGAAACGTCTAAAAACGACCACTTTCGACGAATACAAGCGTTTTTAGACATTTTCGTACTTCTCGGACTAAAACTGCATTTTTCACGACAAAAAATATTTTATATCTTTGAAAATAAATTTATTAACGTCAGAGAGCTGGAAATGTCTAAAAACGTTCACTTTCAACGAATACGATCGTTTTTAGGCATTTTCGTACTTCTCCGAATAAAACTGTATTTTTCACGACAAAAAATATTTTATATCTCTGGAAATAAATTTATTCTGGTCAAAAAGCTGGAAACGTCTAAAAACGATCACTTTCGACAAATACAAGCGTTTTTAGACATTTTCGTACTTCTCGGACTAAAACTGCATTTTTCACGACAAAAAATATTTTATATCTTTGAAAATAAATTTATTAACGTCAGAGAGCTGGAAATGTCTAAAAACGTTCACTTTCAACGAATACGATCGTTTTTAGGCATTTTCGTACTTCTCCGAATAAAACTGTATTTTTCACGACAAAAAATATTTTATATCTCTGGAAACAAATTTATTCTGGTCAGAAAGCTGGAAACGTCTAAAAACGATCACTTTCGACAAATACAAGCGTTTTTAGACATTTTCGTACTTCTCGGACTAAAACTGCATTCTTCACGACAAAAAATATTTTATATCTTTGAAAATAAATTTGTTAACGTCAGAGAGCTGGAAATGTCTAAAAACGTTCACTTTCAACGAATACGATCGTTTTTAGGCATTTTTGTACTTCTCGGAATAAAACTGTATTTTTCACGACAAAAAATATTTTTTATCTCTGAAAATCAATTTATTCAGGTCAGAAAGCTGGAAACGTCTAAAAACGACCACTTTCGACGAATACAAGCGTTTTTAGACATTTTCGTACTTCTCGGACTAAAACTGCATTTTTCACGACAAAAAATATTTTTTATCTCTGAAAATCAATTTATTCAGGTCAGAAAGCTGGAAACGTCTAAAAACGACCACTTTCGACGAATACAAGCGTTTTTAGACATTTTCGTACTTCTCGGACTAAAACTGCATTTTTCACGACAAAAAATATTTTATATCTTTGAAAATAAATTTATTAACGTCAGAGAGCTGGAAATGTCTAAAAACGTTCACTTTCAACGAATACGATCGTTTTTAGGCATTTTCGTACTTCTCCGAATAAAACTGTATTTTTCACGACAAAAAATATTTTATATCTCTGGAAATAAATTTATTCTGGTCAGAAAGCTGGAAAGTCTAAAAACGATCACTTTCGACAAATACAAGCGTTTTTAGACATTTTCGTACTTCTCGGAATAAGACTGCATTTTTCACGACAAAAAAATATTTTATATCTCTGAAAATAAATTTATTAACGTCAGAGAGCTGGAAATGTCTAAAAACGTTCACTTTCAACGAATACGAGCGTTTTTAGGCATTTTTGTACTTCTCAGAATAAAACTGTATTTTACACGACAAAAAATATTTTTTATCTTTGAAAATCAATTTATTCAGGTCAGAAAGCTGGAAACGTCTAAAAACGACCACTTTCGACGAATACAAGCGTTTTTAGACATTTTCGTACTTCTCGGACTAAAACTGCATTTTTCACGACAAAAAATATTTTATATCTTTGAAAATAAATTTATTAACGTCAGAGAGCTGGAAATGTCTAAAAACGTTCACTTTCAATGAATACGATCGTTTTTAGGCATTTTTGTACTTCTCGGAATAAAACTGTATTTTTCACGACAAAAAATATTTTTTATCTCTGAAAATCAATTTATTCAGGTCAGAAAGCTGGAAACGTCTAAAAACGACCACTTTCGACGAATACAAGCGTTTTTAGACATTTTCGTACTTCCCGGACTAAAACTGCATTTTTCACGACAAAAAATATTTTATATCTTTGAAAATAAATTTATTAACGTCAGAGAGCTGGAAATGTCTAAAAACGTTCACTTTCAACTAAATACGAGCGTTTTTAGGCATTTTCGTACTTCTCCGAATAAAACTGTATTTTTCACGACAAAAAATATTTTATATCTCTGGAAATAAATTTATTCTGGTCAGAACGCTGGAAACGTCTAAAAACGACCACTTTCGACGAATACAAGCGTTTTTAGACATTTTCGTACTTCTCGGACTAAAACTGCATTTTTCACGACAAAAAATATTTTATATCCTTGAAAATAAATTTATTAACGTCAGAGAGCTGGAAATGTCTAAAAACGTTCACTTTCAACGAATACGATCGTATTTAGGCATTTTCGTACTTCTCCGAATAAAACTGTATTTGTCACGACAAAAAATATTTTATATCTCTGGAAATAAATTTATTCTGGTCAGAAAGCTGGAAACGTCTAAAAACGACCACTTTCGACGAATACAAGCGTTTTTAGACATTTTCGTACTTCTCGGACTAAAACTGCATTTTTCACGACAAAAAATATTTTATATCTTTGAAAATAAATTTATTAACGTCAGAGAGCTGGAAATGTCTAAAAACGTTCACTTTCAACGAATACGATCGTTTTTAGGCATTTTCGTACTTCTCCGAATAAAACTGTATTTTTCACGACAAAAAATATTTTATATCTCTGGAAATAAATTTATTCTGGTCAGAAAGCTGGAAACGTCTAAAAACGATCACTTTCGACAAATACAAGCGTTTTTAGACATTTTCGTACTTCTCGGACTAAAACTGCATTTTTCACGACAAAAAATATTTTATATCTTTGAAAATAAATTTATTAACGTCAGAGAGCTGGAAATGTCTAAAAACGTTCACTTTCAACGAATACGATCGTTTTTAGGCATTTTCGTACTTCTCCGAATAAAACTGTATTTTTCACGACAAAAAATATTTTATATCTCTTGAAATAAATTTATTCTGGTCAGAAAGCTGGAAACGTCTAAAAACGATCACTTTCGACAAATACAAGCGTTTTTAGACATTTTCGTACTTCTCGGAATAAGACTGCATTTTTCACGACAAAAAAATATTTTATATCTCTGAAAATAAATTTATTAACGTCAGAGAGCTGGAAATGTCTAAAAACGTTCACTTTCAACGAATACGATCGTTTTTAGGCATTTTTGTACTTCTCGGAATAAAACTGTATTTTTCACGACAAAAAATATTTTATATCTTTGAAAATAAATTTATTAACGTCAGAGAGCTGGAAATGTCTAAAAACGTTCACTTTCAACGAATACGAGCGTTTTTAGGCATTTTCGTACTTCTCCGAATAAAACTGTATTTTTCACGACAAAAAATATTTTATATCTCTGGAAATAAATTTATTCTGGTCAGAACGCTGGAAACGTCTAAAAACGACCACTTTCGACGAATACAAGCGTTTTTAGACATTTTCGTACTTCTCGGACTAAAACTGCATTTTTCACGACAAAAAATATTTTATATCTTTGAAAATAAATTTATTAACGTCAGAGAGCTGGAAATGTCTAAAAACGTTCACTTTCAACGAATACGATCGTTTTTAGGCATTTTCGTACTTCTCCGAATAAAACTGTATTTTTCACGACAAAAAATATTTTATATCTCTGGAAATAAATTTATTCTGGTCAAAAAGCTGGAAACGTCTAAAAACGATCACTTTCGACAAATACAAGCGTTTTTAGACATTTTCGTACTTCTCGGACTAAAACTGCATTTTTCACGACAAAAAATATTTTATATCTTTGAAAATAAATTTATTAACGTCAGAGAGCTGGAAATGTCTAAAAACGTTCACTTTCAACGAATACGATCGTTTTTAGGCATTTTCGTACTTCTCCGAATAAAACTGTATTTTTCACGACAAAAAATATTTTATATCTCTGGAAACAAATTTATTCTGGTCAGAAAGCTGGAAACGTCTAAAAACGATCACTTTCGACAAATACAAGCGTTTTTAGACATTTTCGTACTTCTCGGACTAAAACTGCATTCTTCACGACAAAAAATATTTTATATCTTTGAAAATAAATTTGTTAACGTCAGAGAGCTGGAAATGTCTAAAAACGTTCACTTTCAACGAATACGATCGTTTTTAGGCATTTTTGTACTTCTCGGAATAAAACTGTATTTTTCACGACAAAAAATATTTTTTATCTCTGAAAATCAATTTATTCAGGTCAGAAAGCTGGAAACGTCTAAAAACGACCACTTTCGACGAATACAAGCGTTTTTAGACATTTTCGTACTTCTCGGACTAAAACTGCATTTTTCACGACAAAAAATATTTTTTATCTCTGAAAATCAATTTATTCAGGTCAGAAAGCTGGAAACGTCTAAAAACGACCACTTTCGACGAATACAAGCGTTTTTAGACATTTTCGTACTTCTCGGACTAAAACTGCATTTTTCACGACAAAAAATATTTTATATCTTTGAAAATAAATTTATTAACGTCAGAGAGCTGGAAATGTCTAAAAACGTTCACTTTCAACGAATACGATCGTTTTTAGGCATTTTCGTACTTCTCCGAATAAAACTGTATTTTTCACGACAAAAAATATTTTATATCTCTGGAAATAAATTTATTCTGGTCAGAAAGCTGGAAAGTCTAAAAACGATCACTTTCGACAAATACAAGCGTTTTTAGACATTTTCGTACTTCTCGGAATAAGACTGCATTTTTCACGACAAAAAAATATTTTATATCTCTGAAAATAAATTTATTAACGTCAGAGAGCTGGAAATGTCTAAAAACGTTCACTTTCAACGAATACGAGCGTTTTTAGGCATTTTTGTACTTCTCAGAATAAAACTGTATTTTACACGACAAAAAATATTTTTTATCTTTGAAAATCAATTTATTCAGGTCAGAAAGCTGGAAACGTCTAAAAACGACCACTTTCGACGAATACAAGCGTTTTTAGACATTTTCGTACTTCTCGGACTAAAACTGCATTTTTCACGACAAAAAATATTTTATATCTTTGAAAATAAATTTATTAACGTCAGAGAGCTGGAAATGTCTAAAAACGTTCACTTTCAATGAATACGATCGTTTTTAGGCATTTTTGTACTTCTCGGAATAAAACTGTATTTTTCACGACAAAAAATATTTTTTATCTCTGAAAATCAATTTATTCAGGTCAGAAAGCTGGAAACGTCTAAAAACGACCACTTTCGACGAATACAAGCGTTTTTGGACATTTTCGTACTTCCCGGACTAAAACTGCATTTTTCACGACAAAAAATATTTTATATCTTTGAAAATAAATTTATTAACGTCAGAGAGCTGGAAATGTCTAAAAACGTTCACTTTCAACGAATACGAGCGTTTTTAGGCATTTTCGTACTTCTCCGAATAAAACTGTATTTTTCACGACAAAAAATATTTTATATCTCTGGAAATAAATTTATTCTGGTCAGAACGCTGGAAACGTCTAAAAACGACCACTTTCGACGAATACAAGCGTTTTTAGACATTTTCGTACTTCTCGGACTAAAACTGCATTTTTCACGACAAAAAATATTTTATATCTTTGAAAATAAATTTATTAACGTCAGAGAGCTGGAAATGTCTGAAAACGTTCACTTTCAACGAATACGATCGTTTTTAGGCATTTTCGTACTTCTCCGAATAAAACTGTATTTTTCACGACAAAAAATATTTTATATCTCTGGAAATAAATTTATTCTGGTCAGAACGCTGGAAACGTCTAAAAACGACCACTTTCGACGAATACAAGCGTTTTTAGACATTTTCGTACTTCTCGGACTAAAACTGCATTTTTCACGACAAAAAATATTTTATATCTATGGAAATAAATTTATTCTGGTCAGAAAGCTGGAAACATCTCAAAACGATCACTTTCGACAAATACAAGCGTTTTTAGACATTTTCGTACTTCTCGGACTAAAACTGCATTTTTCACGACAAAAAATATTTTATATCTTTGAAAATAAATTTATTAACGTCAGAGAGCTGGAAATGTCTAAAAACGTTCACTTTCAACGAATACGATCGTTTTTAGGCATTTTTGTACTTCTCGGAATAAAACTGAATTTTTCACGACAAAAAATATTTTTTATCTCTGAAAATCAATTTATTCAGGTCAGAAAGCTGGAAACGTCTAAAAACGACCACTTTCGACGAATACAAGCGTTTTTAGACATTTTCGTACTTCTCGGACTAAAACTGCATTTTTCACGACAAAAAATATTTTATATCTTTGAAAATAAATTTATTAACGTCAGAGAGCTGGAAATGTCTAAAAACGTTCACTTTCAACGAATACGATCGTTTTTAGGCATTTTCGTACTTCTCCGAATAAAACTGTATTTTTCACGACAAAAAATATTTTATATCTCTGGAAATAAATTTATTCTGGTCAGAAAGCTGGAAACGTCTAAAAACGATCACTTTCGACAAATACAAGCGTTTTTAGACATTTTCGTACTTCTCGGAATAAGACTGCATTTTTCACGACAAAAAAATATTTTATATCTCTGAAAATAAATTTATTAACGTCAGAGAGCTGGAAATGTCTAAAAACGTTCACTTTCAACGAATACGAGCGTTTTTAGGCATTTTTATACTTCTCGGAATAAAACTGTATTTTTCACGACAAAAAATATTTTTTATCTCTGAAAATCAATTTATTCAGGTCAGAAAGCTGGAAACGTCTAAAAACGACCACTTTCGACGAATACAAGCGTTTTTAGACATTTTCGTACTTCTCGGACTAAAACTGCATTTTTCACGACAAAAAATATTTTATATCTTTGAAAATAAATTTATTAACGTCAGAGAGCTGGAAATGTCTAAAAACGTTCACTTTCAACGAATACGATCGTTTTTAGGCATTTTCGTACTTCTCGGAATAAAACTGTATTTTTCACGACAAAAAATATTTTTTATCTCTGAAAATCAATTTATTCAGGTCAGAAAGCTGGAAACGTCTAAAAACGACCACTTTCGACGAATACAAGCGTTTTTAGACATTTTCGTACTTCTCGGACTAAAACTGTATTTTCCACGACAAAAAATATTTTATATCTCTGGAAATAAATTTATTCTGGTCAGAAAGCTGGAAACGTCTAAAAACGACCACTTTCGACGAATACAAGCGTTTTTAGACATTTTCGTACTTCTCGGACTAAAACTGCATTTTTCACGACAAAAAATATTTTATATCTTTGAAAATAAATTTATTAACGTCAGAGAGCTGGAAATGTCTAAAAACGTTCACTTTCAACGAATACGATCGTTTTTAGGCATTTTCGTACTTCTCCGAATAAAACTGTATTTTTCACGACAAAAAATATTTTATATCTCTGGAAATAAATTTATTCTGGTCAGAAAGCTAGAAACGTCTAAAAACGACCACTTTCGACGAATACAAGCGTTTTTAGACATTTTCGTACTTCTCGGACTAAAACTGCATTTTTCACGACAAAAAATATTTTATATCTTTGAAAATAAATTTATTAACGTCAGAGAGCTGGAAATGTCTAAAAACGTTCACTTTCAACGAATACGATCGTTTTTAGGCATTTTCGTACTTCTCCGAATAAAACTGTATTTTTCACGACAAAAAATATTTTATATCTCTGGAAATAAATTTATTCTGGTCAGAAAGCTGGAAACGTCTAAAAACGACCACTTTCGACGAATACAAGCGTTTTTAGACATTTTCGTACTTCTCGGACTAAAACTGCATTTTTCACGACAAAAAATATTTTATATCTTTGAAAATAAATTTATTAACGTCAGAGAGCTGGAAATGTCTAAAAACGTTCACTTTCAACGAATACGATCGTTTTTAGGCATTTTTGTACTTCTCGGAATAAAACTGTATTTTTCACTACAAAAAATATTTTTTATCACTGAAAATCAATTTATTCAGGTCAGAAAGCTGGAAACGTCTAAAAACGACCACTTTCGACGAATACAAGCGTTTTTAGACATTTTCGTACTTCTCGGACTAAAACTGCATTTTTCACGACAAAAAATATTTTATATCTTTGAAAATAAATTTATTAACGTCAGAGAGCTGGAAATGTCTAAAAACGTTCACTTTCAACGAATACGAGCGTTTTTAGGCATTTTCGTACTTCTCCGAATAAAACTGTATTTTTCACGACAAAAAATATTTTATATCTCTGGAAATAAATTTATTCTGGTCAGAAAGCTGGAAACGTCTAAAAACGACCACTTTCGACGAATACAAGCGTTTTTAGACATTTTCGTACTTCTCGGACTAAAACTGCATTTTTCACGACAAAAAATATTTTATATCTTTGAAAATAAATTTATTAACGTCAGAGAGCTGGAAATGTCTAAAAACTTCACTTTCAACGAATACGAGCGTTTTTAGGCATTTTCGTACTTCTCCGAATAAAACTATATTTTTCGCGACAAAAAATATTTTATATCTCTGGAAATAAATTTATTCTGGTCAGAAAGCTGGAAACGTCTAAAAACGACCACTTTCGACGAATACAAGCGTTTTTAGACATTTTCGTACTTCTCGGACTAAAACTGCATTTTTCACGACAAAAAATATTTTATATCTTTGAAAATAAATTTATTAACGTCAGAGAGCTGGAAATGTCTAAAAACGTTCACTTTCAACGAATACGATCGGTTTTAGGCATTTTCGTACTTCTCCGAATAAAACTGTATTTTTCACGACAAAAAATATTTTATATCTCTGGAAATAAATTTATTCTGGTCAGAAAGCTGGAAACGTCTAAAAACGATCACTTTCGACAAATACAAGCGTTTTTAGACATTTTCGTACTTCTCGGAATAAGACTGCATTTTTCACGACAAAAAAATATTTTATATCTCTGAAAATAAATTTATTAACGTCAGAGAGCTGGAAATGTCTAAAAACGTTCACTTTCAACGAATACGAGCGTTTTTAGGCATTTTTGTACTTCTCAGAATAAAACTGTATTTTCCACGACAAAAAATATTTTATATCTCTGGAAATAAATTTATTCTGGTCAGAAAGCTGGAAATGTCTAAAAACGACCACTTTCGACGAATACAAGCGTTTTTAGACATTTTCGTACTTCTCGGACTAAAACTGCATTTTTCACGACAAAAAATATTTTATATCTTTGAAAATAAATTTATTAACGTCAGAGAGCTGGAAATGTCTAAAAACGTTCACTTTCAACGAATACGATCGTTTTTAGGCATTTTCGTACTTCTCCGAATAAAACTGTATTTTTCACGACAAAAAATATTTTATATCTCTGGAAATAAATTTATTCTGGTCAGAAAGCTGGAAACGTCTAAAAACGATCACTTTCGACAAATACAAGCGTTTTTAGACATTTTCGTACTTCTCGGAATAAGACTGCATTTTTCACGACAAAAAAATATTTTATATCTCTGAAAATAAATTTGTTAACGTCAGAGAGCTGGAAATGTCTAAAAACGTTCACTTTCAACGAATACGAGCGTTTTTAGGCATTTTTGTACTTCTCAGAATAAAACTGTATTTTTCACGACAAAAAATATTTTTTATCTCTGAAAATCAATTTATTCAGGTCAGAAAGCTGGAAACGTCTAAAAACGACCACTTTCGACGAATACAAGCGTTTTTAGACATTTTCGTACTTCTCGGACTAAAACTGCATTTTTCACGACAAAAAATATTTTATATCTTTGAAAATAAATTTATTAACGTCAGAGAGCTGGAAATGTCTAAAAACGTTCACTTTCAACGAATACGATCGTTTTTAGGCATTTTCGTACTTCTCCGAATAAAACTGTATTTTTCACGACAAAAAATATTTTATATCTCTGGAAATAAATTTATTCTGGTCAGAAAGCTGGAAACGTCTAAAAACGATCACTTTCGACAAATACAAGCGTTTTTAGACATTTTCGTACTTCTCGGAATAAGACTGCATTTTTCACGACAAAAAATATTTTTTATCTCTGAAAATCAATTTATTCAGGTCAGAAAGCTGGAAACGTCTAAAAACGACCACTTTCGACGAATACAAGCGTTTTTAGACATTTTCGTACTTCTCGGACTAAAACTGCATTTTTCACGACAAAAAATATTTTATATCTTTGAAAATAAATTTATTAACGTCAGAGAGCTGGAAATGTCTAAAAACGTTCACTTTCAATGAATACGATCGTTTTTAGGCATTTTTGTACTTCTCGGAATAAAACTGTATTTTTCACGACAAAAAATATTTTTTATCTCTGAAAATCAATTTATTCAGGTCAGAAAGCTGGAAACGTCTAAAAACGACCACTTTCGACGAATACAAGCGTTTTTAGACATTTTCGTACTTCCCGGACTAAAACTGCATTTTTCACGACAAAAAATATTTTATATCTTTGAAAATAAATTTATTAACGTCAGAGAGCTGGAAATGTCTAAAAACGTTCACTTTCAACGAATACGAGCGTTTTTAGGCATTTTCGAACTTCTCCGAATAAAACTGTATTTTTCACGACAAAAAATATTTTATATCTCTGGAAATAAATTTATTCTGGTCAGAACGCTGGAAACGTCTAAAAACGACCACTTTCGACGAATATAAGCGTTTTTAGACATTTTCGTACTTCTCGGACTAAAACTGCATTTTTCACGACAAAAAATATTTTATATCTTTGAAAATAAATTTATTAGCGTCAGAGAGCTGGAAATGTCTAAAAACGTTCACTTTCAACGAATACGATCGTATTTAGGCATTTTCATACTTCTCCGAATAAAACTGTATTTTTCACGACAAAAAATATTTTATATCTCTGGAAATAAATTTATTCTGGTCAGAAAGCTGGAAACGTCTATAAACGACCACTTTCGACGAATACAAGCGTTTTTAGACATTTTCGTACTTCTCGGTCTAAAACTGCATTTTTCACGACAAAAAATATTTTATATCTTTGAAAATAAATTTATTAACGTCAGAGAGCTGGAAATGTCTAAAAACGTTCACTTTCAACGAATACGATCGTTTTTAGGCATTTTCGTACTTCTCCGAATAAAACTGTATTTTTCACGACAAAAAATATTTTATATCTCTGGAAATAAATTTATTCTGGTCAGAAAGCTGGAAACGTCTAAAAACGACCACTTTCGACGAATACAAGCGTTTTTAGACATTTTCGTACTTCTCGGACTAAAACTGCATTTTTCACGACAAAAAATATTTTATATCTTTGAAAATAAATTTATTAACGTCAGAGAGCTGGAAATGTCTAAAAACGTTCACTTTCAACGAATACGAGCGTTTTTAGGCATTTTCGTACTTCTCCGAATAAAACTGTATTTTTCACGACAAAAAATATTTTATATCTCTGGAAATAAATTTATTCTGGTCAGAAAGCTGGAAACGTCTAAAAACGACCACTTTCGACGAATACAAGCGTTTTTAGACATTTTCGTACTTCTCGGACTAAAACTGCATTTTTCACGACAAAAAATATTTTATATCTTTGAAAATAAATTTATTAACGTCAGAGAGCTGGAAATGTCTAAAAACTTCACTTTCAACGAATACGAGCGTTTTTAGGCATTTTCGTACTTCTCCGAATAAAACTGTATTTTTCGCGACAAAAAATATTTTATATCTCTGGAAATAAATTTATTCTGGTCAGAAAGCTGGAAACGTCTAAAAACGACCACTTTAGACGAATACAAGCGTTTTTAGACATTTTCGTACTTCTCGGACTAAAACTGCATTTTTCACGACAAAAAATATTTTATATCTTTGAAAATAAATTTATTAACGTCAGAGAGCTGGAAATGTCTAAAAACGTTCACTTTCAACGAATACGATCGGTTTTAGGCATTTTCGTACTTCTCCGAATAAAACTGTATTTTTCACGACAAAAAATATTTTATATCTCTGGAAATAAATTTATTCTGGTCAGAAAGCTGGAAACGTCTAAAAACGATCACTTTCGACAAATACAAGCGTTTTTAGACATTTTCGTACTTCTCGGAATAAGACTGCATTTTTCACGACAAAAAAATATTTTATATCTCTGAAAATAAATTTATTAACGTCAGAGAGCTGGAAATGTCTAAAAACGTTCACTTTCAACGAATACGAGCGTTTTTAGGCATTTTTGTACTTCTCAGAATAAAACTGTATTTTCCACGACAAAAAATATTTTATATCTCTGGAAATAAATTTATTCTGGTCAGAAAGCTGGAAACGTCTAAAAACGACCACTTTCGACGAATACAAGCGTTTTTAGACATTTTCGTACTTCTCGGACTAAAACTGCATTTTTCACGACAAAAAATATTTTATATCTTTGAAAATAAATTTATTAACGTCAGAGAGCTGGAAATGTCTAAAAACGTTCACTTTCAACGAATACGATCGTTTTTAGGCATTTTCGTACTTCTCCGAATAAAACTGTATTTTTCACGACAAAAAATATTTTATATCTCTGGAAATAAATTTATTCTGGTCAGAAAGCTGGAAACGTCTAAAAACGATCACTTTCGACAAATACAAGCGTTTTTAGACATTTTCGTACTTCTCGGAATAAGACTGCATTTTTCACGACAAAAAAATATTTTATATCTCTGAAAATAAATTTGTTAACGTCAGAGAGCTGGAAATGTCTAAAAACGTTCACTTTCAACGAATACGAGCGTTTTTAGGCATTTTTGTACTTCTCAGAATAAAACTGTATTTTTCACGACAAAAAATATTTTTTATCTCTGAAAATCAATTTATTCAGGTCAGAAAGCTGGAAACGTCTAAAAACGACCACTTTCGACGAATACAAGCGTTTTTAGACATTTTCGTACTTCTCGGACTAAAACTGCATTTTTCACGACAAAAAATATTTTATATCTTTGAAAATAAATTTATTAACGTCAGAGAGCTGGAAATGTCTAAAAACTTCACTTTCAACGAATACGAGCGTTTTTAGGCATTTTCGTACTTCTCCGAATAAAACTGTATTTTTCGCGACAAAAAATATTTTATATCTCTGGAAATAAATTTATTCTGGTCAGAAAGCTGGAAACGTCTAAAAACGACCACTTTCGACGAATACAAGCGTTTTTAGACATTTTCGTACTTCTCGGACTAAAACTGCATTTTTCACGACAAAAAATATTTTATATCTTTGAAAATAAATTTATTAACGTCAGAGAGCTGGAAATGTCTAAAAACGTTCACTTTCAACGAATACGATCGTTTTTAGGCATTTTCGTACTTCTCCGAATAAAACTGTATTTTTCACGACAAAAAATATTTTATATCTCTGGAAATAAATTTATTCTGGTCAGAAAGCTGGAAACGTCTAAAAACGATCACTTTCGACAAATACAAGCGTTTTTAGACATTTTCGTACTTCTCGGAATAAGACTGCATTTTTCACGACAAAAAAATATTTTATATCTCTGAAAATAAATTTGTTAACGTCAGAGAGCTGGAAATGTCTAAAAACGTTCACTTTCAACGAATACGAGCGTTTTTAGGCATTTTTGTACTTTTCAGAATAAAACTGTATTTTTCACGACAAAAAATATTTTTTATCTCTGAAAATCAATTTATTCAGGTCAGAAAGCTGGAAACGTCTAAAAACGACCACTTTCGACGAATACAAGCGTTTTTAGACATTTTCGTACTTCTCGGACTAAAACTGCATTTTTCACGACAAAAAAATATTTTATATCTCTGAAAATAAATTTATTAACGTCAGAGAGCTGGAAATGTCTAAAAACGTTCACTTTCAACGAATACGATCGTTTTTAGGCATTTTCGTACTTCTCCGAATAAAACTGTATTTTTCACGACAAAAAATATTTTATATCTCTGGAAATAAATTTATTCTGGTCAGAAAGCTGGAAACGTCTAAAAACGATCACTTTCGACAAATACAAGCGTTTTTAGACATTTTCGTACTTCTCGGAATAAGACTGCATTTTTCACGACAAAAAAATATTTTATATCTCTGAAAATAAATTTGTTAACGTCAGAGAGCTGGAAATGTCTAAAAACGTTCACTTTCAACGAATACGAGCGTTTTTAGGCATTTTTGTACTTCTCAGAATAAAACTGTATTTTTCACGACAAAAAATATTTTTTATCTCTGAAAATCAATTTATTCAGGTCAGAAAGCTGGAAACGTCTAAAAACGACCACTTTCGACGAATACAAGCGTTTTTAGACATTTTCGTACTTCTCGGACTAAAACTGCATTTTTCACGACAAAAAATATTTTATATCTTTGAAAATAAATTTATTAACGTCAGAGAGCTGGAAATGTCTAAAAACGTTCACTTTCAACGAATACGAGCCTTTTTAGGCATTTTCGTACTTCTCCGAATAAAACTGTATTTTTCACGACAAAAAATATTTTATATCTCTGGAAATAAATTTATTCTGGTCAGAAAGCTGGAAACGTCTAAAAACGACCAATTTCGACGAATACAAGCGTTTTTAGACATTTTTGTACTTCTCGGACTAAAACTGCATTTTTCACGACAAAAAATATTTTATATCTTTGAAAATAAATTTATTAACGTCAGAGAGCTGGAAATGTCTAAAAACGTTCACTTTCAACGAATACGATCGTTTTTAGGCATTTTCGTACTTCTCCGAATAAAACTGTATTTTTCACGACAAAAAATATTTTATATCTCTGGAAATAAATTTATTCTGGTCAGAAAGCTGGAAACGTCTAAAAACGACCACTTTCGACGAATACAAGCGTTTTTAGACATTTTCGTACTTCTCGGAATAAGACTGCATTTTTCACGACAAAAAAATATTTTATATCTCTGAAAATAAATTTGTTAACGTCAGAGAGCTGGAAACGTCTAAAAACGATCACTTTCGACAAATACAAGCGTTTTTAGACATTTTCGTACTTCTCGGAATAAGACTGCATTTTTCACGACAATAAAATATTTTATATCTCTGAAAATAAATTTATTAACGTCAGAGAGCTGGAAATGTCTAAAAACGTTCACTTTCAACGAATACGAGCGTTTTTAGGCATTTTTGTACTTCTCAGAATAAAACTGTATTTTCCACGACAAAAAATATTTTATATCTCTGGAAATAAATTTATTCTGGTCAGAAAGCTGGAAATGTCTAAAAACGACCACTTTCGACGAATACAAGCGTTTTTAGACATTTTCGTACTTCTCGGACTAAAACTGCATTTTTCACGACAAAAAATATTTTATATCTTTGAAAATAAATTTATTAACGTCAGAGAGCTGGAAATGTCTAAAAACGTTCACTTTCAACGAATACGATCGTTTTTAGGCATTTTCGTACTTCTCCGAATAAAACTGTATTTTTCACGACAAAAAATATTTTATATCTCTGGAAATAAATTTATTCTGGTCAGAAAGCTGGAAACGTCTAAAAACGATCACTTTCGACAAATACAAGCGTTTTTAGACATTTTCGTACTTCTCGGAATAAGACTGCATTTTTCACGACAAAAAAATATTTTATATCTCTGAAAATAAATTTGTTAACGTCAGAGAGCTGGAAATGTCTAAAAACGTTCACTTTCAACGAATACGAGCGTTTTTAGGCATTTTTGTACTTCTCAGAATAAAACTGTATTTTTCACGACAAAAAATATTTTTTATCTCTGAAAATCAATTTATTCAGGTCAGAAAGCTGGAAACGTCTAAAAACGACCACTTTCGACGAATACAAGCGTTTTTAGACATTTTCGTACTTCTCGGACTAAAACTGCATTTTTCACGACAAAAAATATTTTATATCTTTGAAAATAAATTTATTAACGTCAGAGAGCTGGAAATGTCTAAAAACTTCACTTTCAACGAATACGAGCGTTTTTAGGCATTTTCGTACTTCTCCGAATAAAACTGTATTTTTCGCGACAAAAAATATTTTATATCTCTGGAAATAAATTTATTCTGGTCAGAAAGCTGGAAACGTCTAAAAACGACCACTTTCGACGAATACAAGCGTTTTTAGACATTTTCGTACTTCTCGGACTAAAACTGCATTTTTCACGACAAAAAATATTTTATATCTTTGAAAATAAATTTATTAACGTCAGAGAGCTGGAAATGTCTAAAAACGTTCACTTTCAACGAATACGATCGTTTTTAGGCATTTTCGTACTTCTCCGAATAAAACTGTATTTTTCACGACAAAAAATATTTTATATCTCTGGAAATAAATTTATTCTGGTCAGAAAGCTGGAAACGTCTAAAAACGATCACTTTCGACAAATACAAGCGTTTTTAGACATTTTCGTACTTCTCGGAATAAGACTGCATTTTTCACGACAAAAAAATATTTTATATCTCTGAAAATAAATTTGTTAACGTCAGAGAGCTGGAAATGTCTAAAAACGTTCACTTTCAACGAATACGAGCGTTTTTAGGCATTTTTGTACTTTTCAGAATAAAACTGTATTTTTCACGACAAAAAATATTTTTTATCTCTGAAAATCAATTTATTCAGGTCAGAAAGCTGGAAACGTCTAAAAACGACCACTTTCGACGAATACAAGCGTTTTTAGACATTTTCGTACTTCTCGGACTAAAACTGCATTTTTCACGACAAAAAAATATTTTATATCTCTGAAAATAAATTTATTAACGTCAGAGAGCTGGAAATGTCTAAAAACGTTCACTTTCAACGAATACGATCGTTTTTAGGCATTTTCGTACTTCTCCGAATAAAACTGTATTTTTCACGACAAAAAATATTTTATATCTCTGGAAATAAATTTATTCTGGTCAGAAAGCTGGAAACGTCTAAAAACGATCACTTTCGACAAATACAAGCGTTTTTAGACATTTTCGTACTTCTCGGAATAAGACTGCATTTTTCACGACAAAAAAATATTTTATATCTCTGAAAATAAATTTGTTAACGTCAGAGAGCTGGAAATGTCTAAAAACGTTCACTTTCAACGAATACGAGCGTTTTTAGGCATTTTTGTACTTCTCAGAATAAAACTGTATTTTTCACGACAAAAAATATTTTTTATCTCTGAAAATCAATTTATTCAGGTCAGAAAGCTGGAAACGTCTAAAAACGACCACTTTCGACGAATACAAGCGTTTTTAGACATTTTCGTACTTCTCGGACTAAAACTGCATTTTTCACGACAAAAAATATTTTATATCTTTGAAAATAAATTTATTAACGTCAGAGAGCTGGAAATGTCTAAAAACGTTCACTTTCAACGAATACGAGCCTTTTTAGGCATTTTCGTACTTCTCCGAATAAAACTGTATTTTTCACGACAAAAAATATTTTATATCTCTGGAAATAAATTTATTCTGGTCAGAAAGCTGGAAACGTCTAAAAACGACCAATTTCGACGAATACAAGCGTTTTTAGACATTTTTGTACTTCTCGGACTAAAACTGCATTTTTCACGACAAAAAATATTTTATATCTTTGAAAATAAATTTATTAACGTCAGAGAGCTGGAAATGTCTAAAAACGTTCACTTTCAACGAATACGATCGTTTTTAGGCATTTTCGTACTTCTCCGAATAAAACTGTATTTTTCACGACAAAAAATATTTTATATCTCTGGAAATAAATTTATTCTGGTCAGAAAGCTGGAAACGTCTAAAAACGACCACTTTCGACGAATACAAGCGTTTTTAGACATTTTCGTACTTCTCGGAATAAGACTGCATTTTTCACGACAAAAAAATATTTTATATCTCTGAAAATAAATTTGTTAACGTCAGAGAGCTGGAAACGTCTAAAAACGATCACTTTCGACAAATACAAGCGTTTTTAGACATTTTCGTACTTCTCGGAATAAGACTGCATTTTTCACGACAATAAAATATTTTATATCTCTGAAAATAAATTTATTAACGTCAGAGAGCTGGAAATGTCTAAAAACGTTCACTTTCAACGAATACGAGCGTTTTTAGGCATTTTTGTACTTCTCAGAATAAAACTGTATTTTCCACGACAAAAAATATTTTATATCTCTGGAAATAAATTTATTCTGGTCAGAAAGCTGGAAATGTCTAAAAACGACCACTTTCGACGAATACAAGCGTTTTTAGACATTTTCGTACTTCTCGGACTAAAACTGCATTTTTCACGACAAAAAATATTTTATATCTTTGAAAATAAATTTATTAACGTCAGAGAGCTGGAAATGTCTAAAAACGTTCACTTTCAACGAATACGATCGTTTTTAGGCATTTTCGTACTTCTCCGAATAAAACTGTATTTTTCACGACAAAAAATATTTTATATCTCTGGAAATAAATTTATTCTGGTCAGAAAGCTGGAAACGTCTAAAAACGATCACTTTCGACAAATACAAGCGTTTTTAGACATTTTCGTACTTCTCGGAATAAGACTGCATTTTTCACGACAAAAAAATATTTTATATCTCTGAAAATAAATTTGTTAACGTCAGAGAGCTGGAAATGTCTAAAAACGTTCACTTTCAACGAATACGAGCGTTTTTAGGCATTTTTGTACTTCTCAGAATAAAACTGTATTTTTCACGACAAAAAATATTTTTTATCTCTGAAAATCAATTTATTCAGGTCAGAAAGCTGGAAACGTCTAAAAACGACCACTTTCGACGAATACAAGCGTTTTTAGACATTTTCGTACTTTTCGGACTAAAACTGCATTTTTCACGACAAAAAATATTTTATATCTTTGAAAATAAATTTATTAACGTCAGAGAGCTGGAAATGTCTAAAAACTTCACTTTCAACGAATACGAGCGTTTTTAGGCATTTTCGTACTTCTCCGAATAAAACTGTATTTTTCGCGACAAAAAATATTTTATATCTCTGGAAATAAATTTATTCTGGTCAGAAAGCTGGAAACGTCTAAAAACGACCACTTTCGACGAATACAAGCGTTTTTAGACATTTTCGTACTTCTCGGACTAAAACTGCATTTTTCACGACAAAAAATATTTTATATCTTTGAAAATAAATTTATTAACGTCAGAGAGCTGGAAATGTCTAAAAACGTTCACTTTCAACGAATACGATCGTTTTTAGGCATTTTCGTACTTCTCCGAATAAAACTGTATTTTTCACGACAAAAAATATTTTATATCTCTGGAAATAAATTTATTCTGGTCAGAAAGCTGGAAACGTCTAAAAACGATCACTTTCGACAAATACAAGCGTTTTTAGACATTTTCGTACTTCTCGGAATAAGACTGCATTTTTCACGACAAAAAAATATTTTATATCTCTGAAAATAAATTTGTTAACGTCAGAGAGCTGGAAATGTCTAAAAACGTTCACTTTCAACGAATACGAGCGTTTTTAGGCATTTTTGTACTTTTCAGAATAAAACTGTATTTTTCACGACAAAAAATATTTTTTATCTCTGAAAATCAATTTATTCAGGTCAGAAAGCTGGAAACGTCTAAAAACGACCACTTTCGACGAATACAAGCGTTTTTAGACATTTTCGTACTTCTCGGACTAAAACTGCATTTTTCACGACAAAAAAATATTTTATATCTCTGAAAATAAATTTATTAACGTCAGAGAGCTGGAAATGTCTAAAAACGTTCACTTTCAACGAATACGATCGTTTTTAGGCATTTTCGTACTTCTCCGAATAAAACTGTATTTTTCACGACAAAAAATATTTTATATCTCTGGAAATAAATTTATTCTGGTCAGAAAGCTGGAAACGTCTAAAAACGATCACTTTCGACAAATACAAGCGTTTTTAGACATTTTCGTACTTCTCGGAATAAGACTGCATTTTTCACGACAAAAAAATATTTTATATCTCTGAAAATAAATTTGTTAACGTCAGAGAGCTGGAAATGTCTAAAAACGTTCACTTTCAACGAATACGAGCGTTTTTAGGCATTTTTGTACTTCTCAGAATAAAACTGTATTTTTCACGACAAAAAATATTTTTTATCTCTGAAAATCAATTTATTCAGGTCAGAAAGCTGGAAACGTCTAAAAACGACCACTTTCGACGAATACAAGCGTTTTTAGACATTTTCGTACTTCTCGGACTAAAACTGCATTTTTCACGACAAAAAATATTTTATATCTTTGAAAATAAATTTATTAACGTCAGAGAGCTGGAAATGTCTAAAAACGTTCACTTTCAACGAATACGAGCCTTTTTAGGCATTTTCGTACTTCTCCGAATAAAACTGTATTTTTCACGACAAAAAATATTTTATATCTCTGGAAATAAATTTATTCTGGTCAGAAAGCTGGAAACGTCTAAAAACGACCAATTTCGACGAATACAAGCGTTTTTAGACATTTTTGTACTTCTCGGACTAAAACTGCATTTTTCACGACAAAAAATATTTTATATCTTTGAAAATAAATTTATTAACGTCAGAGAGCTGGAAATGTCTAAAAACGTTCACTTTCAACGAATACGATCGTTTTTAGGCATTTTCGTACTTCTCCGAATAAAACTGTATTTTTCACGACAAAAAATATTTTATATCTCTGGAAATAAATTTATTCTGGTCAGAAAGCTGGAAACGTCTAAAAACGACCACTTTCGACGAATACAAGCGTTTTTAGACATTTTCGTACTTCTCGGAATAAGACTGCATTTTTCACGACAAAAAAATATTTTATATCTCTGAAAATAAATTTGTTAACGTCAGAGAGCTGGAAACGTCTAAAAACGATCACTTTCGACAAATACAAGCGTTTTTAGACATTTTCGTACTTCTCGGAATAAGACTGCATTTTTCACGACAATAAAATATTTTATATCTCTGAAAATAAATTTATTAACGTCAGAGAGCTGGAAATGTCTAAAAACGTTCACTTTCAACGAATACGAGCGTTTTTAGGCATTTTTGTACTTCTCAGAATAAAACTGTATTTTCCACGACAAAAAATATTTTATATCTCTGGAAATAAATTTATTCTGGTCAGAAAGCTGGAAATGTCTAAAAACGACCACTTTCGACGAATACAAGCGTTTTTAGACATTTTCGTACTTCTCGGACTAAAACTGCATTTTTCACGACAAAAAATATTTTATATCTTTGAAAATAAATTTATTAACGTCAGAGAGCTGGAAATGTCTAAAAACGTTCACTTTCAACGAATACGATCGTTTTTAGGCATTTTCGTACTTCTCCGAATAAAACTGTATTTTTCACGACAAAAAATATTTTATATCTCTGGAAATAAATTTATTCTGGTCAGAAAGCTGGAAACGTCTAAAAACGATCACTTTCGACAAATACAAGCGTTTTTAGACATTTTCGTACTTCTCGGAATAAGACTGCATTTTTCACGACAAAAAAATATTTTATATCTCTGAAAATAAATTTGTTAACGTCAGAGAGCTGGAAATGTCTAAAAACGTTCACTTTCAACGAATACGAGCGTTTTTAGGCATTTTTGTACTTTTCAGAATAAAACTGTATTTTTCACGACAAAAAATATTTTTTATCTCTGAAAATCAATTTATTCAGGTCAGAAAGCTGGAAACGTCTAAAAACGACCACTTTCGACGAATACAAGCGTTTTTAGACATTTTCGTACTTCTCGGACTAAAACTGCATTTTTCACGACAAAAAATATTTTATATCTTTGAAAATAAATTTATTAACGTCAGAGAGCTGGAAATGTCTAAAAACGTTCACTTTCAATGAATACGATCGTTTTTAGGCATTTTTGTACTTCTCGGAATAAAACTGTATTTTTCACGACAAAAAATATTTTTTATCTCTGAAAATCAATTTATTCAGGTCAGAAAGCTGGAAACGTCTAAAAACGACCACTTTCGACGAATACAAGCGTTTTTAGACATTTTCGTACTTCCCGGACTAAAACTGCATTTTTCACGACAAAAAATATTTTATATCTTTGAAAATAAATTTATTAACGTCAGAGAGCTGGAAATGTCTAAAAACGTTCACTTTCAACGAATACGAGCGTTTTTAGGCATTTTCGTACTTCTCCGAATAAAACTGTATTTTTCACGACAAAAAATATTTTATATCTCTGGAAATAAATTTATTCTGGTCAGAACGCTGGAAACGTCTAAAAACGACCACTTTCGACGAATACAAGCGTTTTTAGACATTTTCGTACTTCTCGGACTAAAACTGCATTTTTCACGACAAAAAATATTTTATATCTTTGAAAATAAATTTATTAACGTCAGAGAGCTGGAAATGTCTAAAAACGTTCACTTTCAACGAATACGATCGTATTTAGGCATTTTCGTACTTCTCCGAATAAAACTGTATTTTTCACGACAAAAAATATTTTATATCTCTGGAAATAAATTTATTCTGGTCAGAAAGCTGGAAACGTCTAAAAACGACCACTTTCGACGAATACAAGCGTTTTTAGACATTTTCGTACTTCTCGGTCTAAAACTGCATTTTTCACGACAAAAAATATTTTATATCTTTGAAAATAAATTTATTAACGTCAGAGAGCTGGAAATGTCTAAAAACGTTCACTTTCAACGAATACGAGCGTTTTTAGGCATTTTCGTACTTCTCCGAATAAAACTGTATTTTTCACGACAAAAAATATTTTATATCTCTGGAAATAAATTTATTCTGGTCAGAAAGCTGGAAACGTCTAAAAACGACCACTTTCGACGAATACAAGCGTTTTTAGACATTTTCGTACTTCTCGGACTAAAACTGCATTTTTCACGACAAAAAATATTTTATATCTTTGAAAATAAATTTATTAACGTCAGAGAGCTGGAAATGTCTAAAAACTTCACTTTCAACGAATACGAGCGTTTTTAGGCATTTTCGTACTTCTCCGAATAAAACTATATTTTTCGCGACAAAAAATATTTTATATCTCTGGAAATAAATTTATTCTGGTCAGAAAGCTGGAAACGTCTAAACACGACCACTTTCGACGAATACAAGCGTTTTTAGACATTTTCGTACTTCTCGGACTAAAACTGCATTTTTCACGACAAAAAATATTTTATATCTTTGAAAATAAATTTATTAACGTCAGAGAGCTGGAAATGTCTAAAAACGTTCACTTTCAACGAATACGATCGTTTTTAGGCATTTTCGTACTTCTCCGAATAAAACTGTATTTTTCACGACAAAAAATATTTTATATCTCTGGAAATAAATTTATTCTGGTCAGAAAGCTGGAAACGTCTAAAAACGACCACTTTCGACGAATACAAGCGTTTTTAGACATTTTCGTACTTCTCGGAATAAGACTGCATTTTTCACGACAAAAAAATATTTTATATCTCTGAAAATAAATTTGTTAACGTCAGAGAGCTGGAAACGTCTAAAAACGATCACTTTCGACAAATACAAGCGTTTTTAGACATTTTCGTACTTCTCGGAATAAGACTGCATTTTTCACGACAATAAAATATTTTATATCTCTGAAAATAAATTTATTAACGTCAGAGAGCTGGAAATGTCTAAAAACGTTCACTTTCAACGAATACGAGCGTTTTTAGGCATTTTTGTACTTCTCAGAATAAAACTGTATTTTCCACGACAAAAAATATTTTATATCTCTGGAAATAAATTTATTCTGGTCAGAAAGCTGGAAATGTCTAAAAACGACCACTTTCGACGAATACAAGCGTTTTTAGACATTTTCGTACTTCTCGGACTAAAACTGCATTTTTCACGACAAAAAATATTTTATATCTTTGAAAATAAATTTATTAACGTCAGAGAGCTGGAAATGTCTAAAAACGTTCACTTTCAACGAATACGATCGTTTTTAGGCATTTTCGTACTTCTCCGAATAAAACTGTATTTTTCACGACAAAAAATATTTTATATCTCTGGAAATAAATTTATTCTGGTCAGAAAGCTGGAAACGTCTAAAAACGATCACTTTCGACAAATACAAGCGTTTTTAGACATTTTCGTACTTCTCGGAATAAGACTGCATTTTTCACGACAAAAAAATATTTTATATCTCTGAAAATAAATTTGTTAACGTCAGAGAGCTGGAAATGTCTAAAAACGTTCACTTTCAACGAATACGAGCGTTTTTAGGCATTTTTGTACTTTTCAGAATAAAACTGTATTTTTCACGACAAAAAATATTTTTTATCTCTGAAAATCAATTTATTCAGGTCAGAAAGCTGGAAACGTCTAAAAACGACCACTTTCGACGAATACAAGCGTTTTTAGACATTTTCGTACTTCTCGGACTAAAACTGCATTTTTCACGACAAAAAATATTTTATATCTTTGAAAATAAATTTATTAACGTCAGAGAGCTGGAAATGTCTAAAAACGTTCACTTTCAATGAATACGATCGTTTTTAGGCATTTTTGTACTTCTCGGAATAAAACTGTATTTTTCACGACAAAAAATATTTTTTATCTCTGAAAATCAATTTATTCAGGTCAGAAAGCTGGAAACGTCTAAAAACGACCACTTTCGACGAATACAAGCGTTTTTAGACATTTTCGTACTTCCCGGACTAAAACTGCATTTTTCACGACAAAAAATATTTTATATCTTTGAAAATAAATTTATTAACGTCAGAGAGCTGGAAATGTCTAAAAACGTTCACTTTCAACGAATACGAGCGTTTTTAGGCATTTTCGTACTTCTCCGAATAAAACTGTATTTTTCACGACAAAAAATATTTTATATCTCTGGAAATAAATTTATTCTGGTCAGAACGCTGGAAACGTCTAAAAACGACCACTTTCGACGAATACAAGCGTTTTTAGACATTTTCGTACTTCTCGGACTAAAACTGCATTTTTCACGACAAAAAATATTTTATATCTTTGAAAATAAATTTATTAACGTCAGAGAGCTGGAAATGTCTAAAAACGTTCACTTTCAACGAATACGATCGTATTTAGGCATTTTCGTACTTCTCCGAATAAAACTGTATTTTTCACGACAAAAAATATTTTATATCTCTGGAAATAAATTTATTCTGGTCAGAAAGCTGGAAACGTCTAAAAACGACCACTTTCGACGAATACAAGCGTTTTTAGACATTTTCGTACTTCTCGGTCTAAAACTGCATTTTTCACGACAAAAAATATTTTATATCTTTGAAAATAAATTTATTAACGTCAGAGAGCTGGAAATGTCTAAAAACGTTCACTTTCAACGAATACGAGCGTTTTTAGGCATTTTCGTACTTCTCCGAATAAAACTGTATTTTTCACGACAAAAAATATTTTATATCTCTGGAAATAAATTTATTCTGGTCAGAAAGCTGGAAACGTCTAAAAACGACCACTTTCGACGAATACAAGCGTTTTTAGACATTTTCGTACTTCTCGGACTAAAACTGCATTTTTCACGACAAAAAATATTTTATATCTTTGAAAATAAATTTATTAACGTCAGAGAGCTGGAAATGTCTAAAAACTTCACTTTCAACGAATACGAGCGTTTTTAGGCATTTTCGTACTTCTCCGAATAAAACTATATTTTTCGCGACAAAAAATATTTTATATCTCTGGAAATAAATTTATTCTGGTCAGAAAGCTGGAAACGTCTAAACACGACCACTTTCGACGAATACAAGCGTTTTTAGACATTTTCGTACTTCTCGGACTAAAACTGCATTTTTCACGACAAAAAATATTTTATATCTTTGAAAATAAATTTATTAACGTCAGAGAGCTGGAAATGTCTAAAAACGTTCACTTTCAACGAATACGATCGGTTTTAGGCATTTTCGTACTTCTCCGAATAAAACTGTATTTTTCACGACAAAAAATATTTTATATCTCTGGAAATAAATTTATTCTGGTCAGAAAGCTGGAAACGTCTAAAAACGATCACTTTCGACAAATACAAGCGTTTTTAGACATTTTCGTACTTCTCGGAATAAGACTGCATTTTTCACGACAAAAAAATATTTTATATCTCTGAAAATAAATTTGTTAACGTCAGAGAGCTGGAAATGTCTAAAAACGTTCACTTTCAACGAATACGAGCGTTTTTAGGCATTTTTGTACTTCTCAGAATAAAACTGTATTTTTCACGACAAAAAATATTTTTTATCTCTGAAAATCAATTTATTCAGGTCAGAAAGCTGGAAACGTCTAAAAACGACCACTTTCGACGAATACAAGCGTTTTTAGACATTTTCGTACTTCTCGGACTAAAACTGCATTTTTCACGACAAAAAATATTTTATATCTTTGAAAATAAATTTATTAACGTCAGAGAGCTGGAAATGTCTAAAAACTTCACTTTCAACGAATACGAGCGTTTTTAGGCATTTTCGTACTTCTCCGAATAAAACTGTATTTTTCGCGACAAAAAATATTTTATATCTCTGGAAATAAATTTATTCTGGTCAGAAAGCTGGAAACGTCTAAAAACGACCACTTTCGACGAATACAAGCGTTTTTAGACATTTTCGTACTTCTCGGACTAAAACTGCATTTTTCACGACAAAAAATATTTTATATCTTTGAAAATAAATTTATTAACGTCAGAGAGCTGGAAATGTCTAAAAACGTTCACTTTCAACGAATACGATCGGTTTTAGGCATTTTCGTACTTCTCCGAATAAAACTGTATTTTTCACGACAAAAAATATTTTATATCTCTGGAAATAAATTTATTCTGGTCAGAAAGCTGGAAACGTCTAAAAACGATCACTTTCGACAAATACAAGCGTTTTTAGACATTTTCGTACTTCTCGGAATAAGACTGCATTTTTCACGACAAAAAAATATTTTATATCTCTGAAAATAAATTTATTAACGTCAGAGAGCTGGAAATGTCTAAAAACGTTCACTTTCAACGAATACGATCGTTTTTAGGCATTTTCGTACTTCTCCGAATAAAACTGTATTTTTCACGACAAAAAATATTTTATATCTCTGGAAATAAATTTATTCTGGTCAGAAAGCTGGAAACGTCTAAAAACGATCACTTTCGACAAATACAAGCGTTTTTAGACATTTTCGTACTTCTCGGAATAAGACTGCATTTTTCACGACAAAAAAATATTTTATATCTCTGAAAATAAATTTGTTAACGTCAGAGAGCTGGAAATGTCTAAAAACGTTCACTTTCAACGAATACGAGCGTTTTTAGGCATTTTTGTACTTCTCAGAATAAAACTGTATTTTTCACGACAAAAAATATTTTTTATCTCTGAAAATCAATTTATTCAGGTCAGAAAGCTGGAAACGTCTAAAAACGACCACTTTCGACGAATACAAGCGTTTTTAGACATTTTCGTACTTCTCGGACTAAAACTGCATTTTTCACGACAAAAAATATTTTATATCTTTGAAAATAAATTTATTAACGTCAGAGAGCTGGAAATGTCTAAAAACGTTCACTTTCAACGAATACGAGCGTTTTTAGGCATTTTCGTACTTCTCCGAATAAAACTGTATTTTTCACGACAAAAAATATTTTATATCTCTGGAAATAAATTTATTCTGGTCAGAAAGCTGGAAACGTCTAAAAACGACCAATTTCGACGAATACAAGCGTTTTTAGACATTTTTGTACTTCTCGGACTAAAACTGCATTTTTCACGACAAAAAATATTTTATATCTTTGAAAATAAATTTATTAACGTCAGAGAGCTGGAAATGTCTAAAAACGTTCACTTTCAACGAATACGATCGTTTTTAGGCATTTTCGTACTTCTCCGAATAAAACTGTATTTTTCACGACAAAAAATATTTTATATCTCTGGAAATAAATTTATTCTGGTCAGAAAGCTGGAAACGTCTAAAAACGACCACTTTCGACGAATACAAGCGTTTTTAGACATTTTCGTACTTCTCGGAATAAGACTGCATTTTTCACGACAAAAAAATATTTTATATCTCTGAAAATAAATTTGTTAACGTCAGAGAGCTGGAAACGTCTAAAAACGATCACTTTCGACAAATACAAGCGTTTTTAGACATTTTCGTACTTCTCGGAATAAGACTGCATTTTTCACGACAAAAAAATATTTTATATCTCTGAAAATAAATTTATTAACGTCAGAGAGCTGGAAATGTCTAAAAACGTTCACTTTCAACGAATACGAGCGTTTTTAGGCATTTTTGTACTTCTCAGAATAAAACTGTATTTTCCACGACAAAAAATATTTTATATCTCTGGAAATAAATTTATTCTGGTCAGAAAGCTGGAAATGTCTAAAAACGACCACTTTCGACGAATACAAGCGTTTTTAGACATTTTCGTACTTCTCGGACTAAAACTGCATTTTTCACGACAAAAAATATTTTATATCTTTGAAAATAAATTTATTAACGTCAGAGAGCTGGAAATGTCTAAAAACGTTCACTTTCCACGAATACGATCGTTTTTAGGCATTTTCGTACTTCTCCGAATAAAACTGTATTTTTCACGACAAAAAATATTTTATATCTCTGGAAATAAATTTATTCTGGTCAGAAAGCTGGAAACGTCTAAAAACGATCACTTTCGACAAATACAAGCGTTTTTAGACATTTTCGTACTTCTCGGAATAAGACTGCATTTTTCACGACAAAAAAATATTTTATATCTCTGAAAATAAATTTGTTAACGTCAGAGAGCTGGAAATGCCTAAAAACGTTCACTTTCAACGAATACGAGCGTTTTTAGGCATTTTTGTACTTTTCAGAATAAAACTGTATTTTTCACGACAAAAAATATTTTTTATCTCTGAAAATCAATTTATTCAGGTCAGAAAGCTGGAAACGTCTAAAAACGACCACTTTCGACGAATACAAGCGTTTTTAGACATTTTCGTACTTCTCGGACTAAAACTGCATTTTTCACGACAAAAAATATTTTATATCTTTGAAAATAAATTTATTAACGTCAGAGAGCTGGAAATGTCTAAAAACGTTCACTTTCAATGAATACGATCGTTTTTAGGCATTTTTGTACTTCTCGGAATAAAACTGTATTTTTCACGACAAAAAATATTTTTTATCTCTGAAAATCAATTTATTCAGGTCAGAAAGCTGGAAACGTCTAAAAACGACCACTTTCGACGAATACAAGCGTTTTTAGACATTTTCGTACTTCCCGGACTAAAACTGCATTTTTCACGACAAAAAATATTTTATATCTTTGAAAATAAATTTATTAACGTCAGAGAGCTGGAAATGTCTAAAAACGTTCACTTTCAACGAATACGAGCGTTTTTAGGCATTTTCGTACTTCTCCGAATAAAACTGTATTTTTCACGACAAAAAATATTTTATATCTCTGGAAATAAATTTATTCTGGTCAGAACGCTGGAAACGTCTAAAAACGACCACTTTCGACGAATACAAGCGTTTTTAGACATTTTCGTACTTCTCGGACTAAAACTGCATTTTTCACGACAAAAAATATTTTATATCTTTGAAAATAAATTTATTAACGTCAGAGAGCTGGAAATGTCTAAAAACGTTCACTTTCAACGAATACGATCGTATTTAGGCATTTTCGTACTTCTCCGAATAAAACTGTATTTTTCACGACAAAAAATATTTTATATCTCTGGAAATAAATTTATTCTGGTCAGAAAGCTGGAAACGTCTAAAAACGACCACTTTCGACGAATACAAGCGTTTTTAGACATTTTCGTACTTCTCGGTCTAAAACTGCATTTTTCACGACAAAAAATATTTTATATCTTTGAAAATAAATTTATTAACGTCAGAGAGCTGGAAATGTCTAAAAACGTTCACTTTCAACGAATACGAGCGTTTTTAGGCATTTTCGTACTTCTCCGAATAAAACTGTATTTTTCACGACAAAAAATATTTTATATCTCTGGAAATAAATTTATTCTGGTCAGAAAGCTGGAAACGTCTAAAAACGACCACTTTCGACGAATACAAGCGTTTTTAGACATTTTCGTACTTCTCGGACTAAAACTGCATTTTTCACGACAAAAAATATTTTATATCTTTGAAAATAAATTTATTAACGTCAGAGAGCTGGAAATGTCTAAAAACTTCACTTTCAACGAATACGAGCGTTTTTAGGCATTTTCGTACTTCTCCGAATAAAACTATATTTTTCGCGACAAAAAATATTTTATATCTCTGGAAATAAATTTATTCTGGTCAGAAAGCTGGAAACGTCTAAAAACGACCACTTTCGACGAATACAAGCGTTTTTAGACATTTTCGTACTTCTCGGACTAAAACTGCATTTTTCACGACAAAAAATATTTTATATCTTTGAAAATAAATTTATTAACGTCAGAGAGCTGGAAATGTCTAAAAACGTTCACTTTCAACGAATACGATCGGTTTTAGGCATTTTCGTACTTCTCCGAATAAAACTGTATTTTTCACGACAAAAAATATTTTATATCTCTGGAAATAAATTTATTCTGGTCAGAAAGCTGGAAACGTCTAAAAACGACCACTTTCGACGAATACAAGCGTTTTTAGACATTTTCGTACTTCCCGGACTAAAACTGCATTTTTCACGACAAAAAATATTTTATATCTTTGAAAATAAATTTATTAACGTCAGAGAGCTGGAAATGTCTAAAAACGTTCACTTTCAACGAATACGAGCGTTTTTAGGCCTTTTCGTACTTCTCCGAATAAAACTGTATTTTTCACGACAAAAAATATTTTATATCTCTGGAAATAAATTTATTCTGGTCAGAACGCTGGAAACGTCTAAAAACGACCACTTTCGACGAATACAAGCGTTTTTAGACATTTTCGTACTTCTCGGACTAAAACTGCATTTTTCACGACAAAAAATATTTTATATCTTTGAAAATAAATTTATTAACGTCAGAGAGCTGGAAATGTCTAAAAACGTTCACTTTCAACGAATACGATCGTATTTAGGCATTTTCGTACTTCTCCGAATAAAACTGTATTTTTCACGACAAAAAATATTTTATATCTCTGGAAATAAATTTATTCTGGTCAGAAAGCTGGAAACGTCTAAAAACGACCACTTTCGACGAATACAAGCGTTTTTAGACATTTTCGTACTTCTCGGTCTAAAACTGCATTTTTCACGACAAAAAATATTTTATATCTTTGAAAATAAATTTATTAACGTCAGAGAGCTGGAAATGTCTAAAAACGTTCACTTTCAACGAATACGAGCGTTTTTAGGCATTTTCGTACTTCTCCGAATAAAACTGTATTTTTCGCGACAAAAAATATTTTATATCTCTGGAAATAAATTTATTCTGGTCAGAAAGCTGGAAACGTCTAAAAACGACCACTTTCGACGAATACAAGCGTTTTTAGACATTTTCGTACTTCTCGGACTAAAACTGCATTTTTCACGACAAAAAATATTTTATATCTTTGAAAATAAATTTATTAACGTCAGAGAGCTGGAAATGTCTAAAAACGTTCACTTTCAACGAATACGATCGGTTTTAGGCATTTTCGTACTTCTCCGAATAAAACTGTATTTTTCACGACAAAAAATATTTTATATCTCTGGAAATAAATTTATTCTGGTCAGAAAGCTGGAAACGTCTAAAAACGATCACTTTCGACAAATACAAGCGTTTTTAGACATTTTCGTACTTCTCGGAATAAGACTGCATTTTTCACGACAAAAAAATATTTTATATCTCTGAAAATAAATTTATTAACGTCAGAGAGCTGGAAATGTCTAAAAACGTTCACTTTCAACGAATACGAGCGTTTTTAGGCATTTTTGTACTTCTCAGAATAAAACTGTATTTTCCACGACAAAAAATATTTTATATCTCTGGAAATAAATTTATTCTGGTCAGAAAGCTGGAAACGTCTAAAAACGACCACTTTCGACGAATACAAGCGTTTTTAGACATTTTCGTACTTCTCGGACTAAAACTGCATTTTTCACGACAAAAAATATTTTATATCTTTGAAAATAAATTTATTAACGTCAGAGAGCTGGAAATGTCTAAAAACGTTCACTTTCAACGAATACGATCGTTTTTAGGCATTTTCGTACTTCTCCGAATAAAACTGTATTTTTCACGACAAAAAATATTTTATATCTCTGGAAATAAATTTATTCTGGTCAGAAAGCTGGAAACGTCTAAAAACGATCACTTTCGACAAATACAAGCGTTTTTAGACATTTTCGTACTTCTCGGAATAAGACTGCATTTTTCACGACAAAAAAATATTTTATATCTCTGAAAATAAATTTGTTAACGTCAGAGAGCTGGAAATGTCTAAAAACGTTCACTTTCAACGAATACGAGCGTTTTTAGGCATTTTTGTACTTCTCAGAATAAAACTGTATTTTTCACGACAAAAAATATTTTTTATCTCTGAAAATCAATTTATTCAGGTCAGAAAGCTGGAAACGTCTAAAAACGACCACTTTCGACGAATACAAGCGTTTTTAGACATTTTCGTACTTCTCGGACTAAAACTGCATTTTTCACGACAAAAAATATTTTATATCTTTGAAAATAAATTTATTAACGTCAGAGAGCTGGAAATGTCTAAAAACGTTCACTTTCAATGAATACGATCGTTTTTAGGCATTTTTGTACTTCTCGGAATAAAACTGTATTTTTCACGACAAAAAATATTTTTTATCTCTGAAAATCAATTTATTCAGGTCAGAAAGCTGGAAACGTCTAAAAACGACCACTTTCGACGAATACAAGCGTTTTTAGACATTTTCGTACTTCCCGGACTAAAACTGCATTTTTCACGACAAAAAATATTTTATATCTTTGAAAATAAATTTATTAACGTCAGAGAGCTGGAAATGTCTAAAAACGTTCACTTTCAACGAATACGAGCGTTTTTAGGCATTTTCGAACTTCTCCGAATAATACTGTATTTTTCACGACAAAAAATATTTTATATCTCTGGAAATAAATTTATTCTGGTCAGAACGCTGGAAACGTCTAAAAACGACCACTTTCGACGAATATAAGCGTTTTTAGACATTTTCGTACTTCTCGGACTAAAACTGCATTTTTCACGACAAAAAATATTTTATATCTTTGAAAATAAATTTATTAACGTCAGAGAGCTGGAAATGTCTAAAAACGTTCACTTTCAACGAATACGATCGTATTTAGGCATTTTCGTACTTCTCCGAATAAAACTGTATTTTTCACGACAAAAAATATTTTATATCTCTGGAAATAAATTTATTCTGGTCAGAAAGCTGGAAACGTCTAAAAACGACCACTTTCGACGAATACAAGCGTTTTTAGACATTTTCGTACTTCTCGGTCTAAAACTGCATTTTTCACGACAAAAAATATTTTATATCTTTGAAAATAAATTTATTAACGTCAGAGAGCTGGAAATGTCTAAAAACGTTCACTTTCAACGAATACGATCGTTTTTAGGCATTTTCGTACTTCTCCGAATAAAACTGTATTTTTCACGACAAAAAATATTTTATATCTCTGGAAATAAATTTATTCTGGTCAGAAAGCTGGAAACGTCTAAAAACGACCACTTTCGACGAATACAAGCGTTTTTAGACATTTTCGTACTTCTCGGACTAAAACTGCATTTTTCACGACAAAAAATATTTTATATCTTTGAAAATAAATTTATTAACGTCAGAGAGCTGGAAATGTCTAAAAACGTTCACTTTCAACGAATACGAGCGTTTTTAGGCATTTTCGTACTTCTCCGAATAAAACTGTATTTTTCACGACAAAAAATATTTTATATCTCTGGAAATAAATTTATTCTGGTCAGAAAGCTGGAAACGTCTAAAAACGACCACTTTCGACGAATACAAGCGTTTTTAGACATTTTCGTACTTCTCGGACTAAAACTGCATTTTTCACGACAAAAAATGTTTTATATCTTTGAAAATAAATTTATTAACGTCAGAGAGCTGGAAATGTCTAAAAACTTCACTTTCAACGAATACGAGCGTTTTTAGGCATTTTCGTACTTCTCCGAATAAAACTGTATTTTTCACGACAAAAAATATTTTATATCTCTGGAAATAAATTTATTCTGGTCAGAAAGCTGGAAACGTCTAAAAACGACCACTTTCGACGAATACAAGCGTTTTTAGACATTTTCGTACTTCTCGGACTAAAACTGCATTTTTCACGACAAAAAATATTTTATATCTTTGAAAATAAATTTATTAACGTCAGAGAGCTGGAAATGTCTAAAAACGTTCACTTTCAACGAATACGATCGGTTTTAGGCATTTTCGTACTTCTCCGAATAAAACTGTATTTTTCACGACAAAAAATATTTTATATCTCTGGAAATAAATTTATTCTGGTCAGAAAGCTGGAAACGTCTAAAAACGATCACTTTCGACAAATACAAGCGTTTTTAGACATTTTCGTACTTCTCGGAATAAGACTGCATTTTTCACGACAAAAAAATATTTTATATCTCTGAAAATAAATTTATTAACGTCAGAGAGCTGGAAATGTCTAAAAACGTTCACTTTCAACGAATACGAGCGTTTTTAGGCATTTTTGTACTTCTCAGAATAAAACTGTATTTTCCACGACAAAAAATATTTTATATCTCTGGAAATAAATTTATTCTGGTCAGAAAGCTGGAAACGTCTAAAAACGACCACTTTCGACGAATACAAGCGTTTTTAGACATTTTCGTACTTCTCGGACTAAAACTGCATTTTTCACGACAAAAATTATTTTATATCTTTGAAAATAAATTTATTAACGTCAGAGAGCTGGAAATGTCTAAAAACGTTCACTTTCAACGAATACGATCGTTTTTAGGCATTTTCGTACTTCTCCGAATAAAACTGTATTTTTCACGACAAAAAATATTTTATATCTCTGGAAATAAATTTATTCTGGTCAGAAAGCTGGAAACGTCTAAAAACGATCACTTTCGACAAATACAAGCGTTTTTAGACATTTTCGTACTTCTCGGAATAAGACTGCATTTTTCACGACAAAAAAATATTTTATATCTCTGAAAATAAATTTGTTAACGTCAGAGAGCTGGAAATGTCTAAAAACGTTCACTTTCAACGAATACGAGCGTTTTTAGGCATTTTTGTACTTCTCAGAATAAAACTGTATTTTTCACGACAAAAAATATTTTTTATCTCTGAAAATCAATTTATTCAGGTCAGAAAGCTGGAAACGTCTAAAAACGACCACTTTCGACGAATACAAGCGTTTTTAGACATTTTCGTACTTCTCGGACTAAAACTGCATTTTTCACGACAAAAAATATTTTATATCTTTGAAAATAAATTTATTAACGTCAGAGAGCTGGAAATGTCTAAAAACTTCACTTTCAACGAATACGAGCGTTTTTAGGCATTTTCGTACTTCTCCGAATAAAACTGTATTTTTCGCGACAAAAAATATTTTATATCTCTGGAAATAAATTTATTCTGGTCAGAAAGCTGGAAACGTCTAAAAACGACCACTTTCGACGAATACAAGCGTTTTTAGACATTTTCGTACTTCTCGGACTAAAACTGCATTTTTCACGACAAAAAATATTTTATATCTTTGAAAATAAATTTATTAACGTCAGAGAGCTGGAAATGTCTAAAAACGTTCACTTTCAACGAATACGATCGGTTTTAGGCATTTTCGTACTTCTCCGAATAAAACTGTATTTTTCACGACAAAAAATATTTTATATCTCTGGAAATAAATTTATTCTGGTCAGAAAGCTGAAAACGTCTAAAAACGATCACTTTCGACAAATACAAGCGTTTTTAGACATTTTCGTACTTCTCGGAATAAGACTGCATTTTTCACGACAAAAAAATATTTTATATCTCTGAAAATAAATTTATTAACGTCAGAGAGCTGGAAATGTCTAAAAATGTTCACTTTCAACGAATACGATCGTTTTTAGGCATTTTCGTACTTCTCCGAATAAAACTGTATTTTTCACGACAAAAAATATTTTATATCTCTGGAAATAAATTTATTCTGGTCAGAAAGCTGGAAACGTCTAAAAACGATCACTTTCGACAAATACAAGCGTTTTTAGACATTTTCGTACTTCTCGGAATAAGACTGCATTTTTCACGACAAAAAAATATTTTATATCTCTGAAAATAAATTTGTTAACGTCAGAGAGCTGGAAATGTCTAAAAACGTTCACTTTCAACGAATACGAGCGTTTTTAGGCATTTTTGTACTTCTCAGAATAAAACTGTATTTTTCACGACAAAAAATATTTTTTATCTCTGAAAATCAATTTATTCAGGTCAGAAAGCTGGAAACGTCTAAAAACGACCACTTTCGACGAATACAAGCGTTTTTAGACATTTTCGTACTTCTCGGACTAAAACTGCATTTTTCACGACAAAAAATATTTTATATCTTTGAAAATAAATTTATTAACGTCAGAGAGCTGGAAATGTCTAAAAACGTTCACTTTCAACGAATACGAGCGTTTTTAGGCATTTTCGTACTTCTCCGAATAAAACTGTATTTTTCACGACAAAAAATATTTTATATCTCTGGAAATAAATTTATTCTGGTCAGAAAGCTGGAAACGTCTAAAAACGACCAATTTCGACGAATACAAGCGTTTTTAGAAATTTTTGTACTTCTCGGACTAAAACTGCATTTTTCACGACAAAAAATATTTTATATCTTTGAAAATAAATTTATTAACGTCAGAGAGCTGGAAATGTCTAAAAACGTTCACTTTCAACGAATACGATCGTTTTTAGGCATTTTCGTACTTCTCCGAATAAAACTGTATTTTTCACGACAAAAAATATTTTATATCTCTGGAAATAAATTTATTCTGGTCAGAAAGCTGGAAACGTCTAAAAACGACCACTTTCGACGAATACAAGCGTTTTTAGACATTTTCGTACTTCTCGGAATAAGACTGCATTTTTCACGACAAAAAAATATTTTATATCTCTGAAAATAAATTTGTTAACGTCAGAGAGCTGGAAACGTCTAAAAACGATCACTTCCGACAAATACAAGCGTTTTTAGACATTTTCGTACTTCTCGGAATAAGACTGCATTTTTCACGACAAAAAAATATTTTATATCTCTGAAAATAAATTTGTTAACGTCAGAGAGCTGGAAATGTCTAAAAACGTTCACTTTCAACGAATACGAGCGTTTTTAGGCATTTTTGTACTTCTCAGAATAAAACTGTATTTTTCACGACAAAAAATATTTTTTATCTCTGAAAATCAATTTATTCAGGTCAGAAAGCTGGAAACGTCTAAAAACGACCACTTTCGACGAATACAAGCGTTTTTAGACATTTTCGTACTTCTCGGACTAAAACTGCATTTTTCACGACAAAAAATATTTTATATCTTTGAAAATAAATTTATTAACGTCAGAGAGCTGGAAATGTCTAAAAACGTTCACTTTCAATGAATACGATCGTTTTTAGGCATTTTTGTACTTCTCGGAATAAAACTGTATTTTTCACGACAAAAAATATTTTTTATCTCTGAAAATCAATTTATTCAGGTCAGAAAGCTGGAAACGTCTAAAAACGACCACTTTCGACGAATACAAGCGTTTTTAGACATTTTCGTACTTCCCGGACTAAAACTGCATTTTTCACGACAAAAAATATTTTATATCTTTGAAAATAAATTTATTAACGTCAGAGAGCTGGAAATGTCTAAAAACGTTCACTTTCAACGAATACGAGCGTTTTTAGGCATTTTCGTACTTCTCCGAATAAAACTGTATTTTTCACGACAAAAAATATTTTATATCTCTGGAAATAAATTTATTCTGGTCAGAAAGCTGGAAACGTCTAAAAACGACCAATTTCGACGAATACAAGCGTTTTTAGACATTTTTGTACTTCTCGGACTAAAACTGCATTTTTCACGACAAAAAATATTTTATATCTTTGAAAATAAATTTATTAACGTCAGAGAGCTGGAAATGTCTAAAAACGTTCACTTTCAACGAATACGATCGTTTTTAGGCATTTTCGTACTTCTCCGAATAAAACTGTATTTTTCACGACAAAAAATATTTTATATCTCTGGAAATAAATTTATTCTGGTCAGAAAGCTGGAAACGTCTAAAAACGACCACTTTCGACGAATACAAGCGTTTTTAGACATTTTCGTACTTCTCGGACTAAAACTGCATTTTTCACGACAAAAAATATTTTATATCTTTGAAAATAAATTTATTAACGTCAGAGAGTTGGAAATGTCTAAAAACGTTCACTTTCAACGAATACGATCGTTTTTAGGCATTTTCGTACTTCTCCGAATAAAACTGTATTTTTCAGGCCAAAAAATATTTTATATCTCTGGAAATAAATTTATTCTGGTCAGAAAGCTGGAAACGTCTAAAAACGATCACTTTCGACAAATACAAGCGTTTTTAGACATTTTCGTACTTCTCGAACTAAAACTGCATTTTTCACGACAAAAAATATTTTATATCTTTGAAAATAAATTTGTTAACGTCAGAGAGCTGGAAATGTCTAAAAACGTTCACTTTCAACGAATACGAGCGTTTTTAGGCATTTTCGTACTTCTCCGAATAAAACTGTATTTTTCACGACAAAAAATATTTTATATCTCTGGAAATAAATTTATTCTGGTCAGAAAGCTGGAAACGTCTAAAAACGACCACTTTCGACGAATACAAGCGTTTTTAGACATTTTCGTACTTCTCGGACTAAAACTGCATTTTTCACGACAAAAAATATTTTATATCTTTGAAAATAAATTTATTAACGTCAGAGAGCTGGAAATGTCTAAAAACGTTCACTTTCAACGAATACGATCGGTTTTAGGCATTTTCGTACTTCTCCGAATAAAACTGTATTTTTCACGACAAAAAATATTTTATATCTCTGGAAATAAATTTATTCTGGTCAGAAAGCTGGAAACGTCTAAAAACGATCACTTTCGACAAATACAAGCGTTTTTAGACATTTTCGTACTTCTCGGAATAAGACTGCATTTTTCACGACAAAAAAATATTTTATATCTCTGAAAATAAATTTTTAACGTCAGAGAGCTGGAAATGTCTAAAAACGTTCACTTTCAACGAATACGAGCATTTTTAGGCATTTTTGTACTTCTCAGAATAAAACTGTATTTTCCACGACAAAAAATATTTTATATCTCTGGAAATAAATTTATTCTGGTCAGAAAGCTGGAAACGTCTAAAAACGACCACTTTCGACGAATACAAGCGTTTTTAGACATTTTCGTACTTCTCGGACTAAAACTGCATTTTTCACGACAAAAAATATTTTATATCTTTGAAAATAAATTTATTAACGTCAGAGAGCTGGAAATGTCTAAAAACGTTCACTTTCAACGAATACGATCGTTTTTAGGCATTTTCGTACTTCTCCGAATAAAACTGTATTTTTCACGACAAAAAATATTTATATCTCTGGAAATAAATTTATTCTGGTCAGAAAGCTGGAAACGTCTAAAAACGATCACTTTCGACAAATACAAGCGTTTTTAGACATTTTCGTACTTCTCGGAATAAGACTGCATTTTTCACGACAAAAAAATATTTTATATCTCTGAAAATAAATTTGTTAACGTCAGAGAGCTGGAAATGTCTAAAAACGTTCACTTTCAACGAATACGAGCGTTTTTAGGCATTTTTGTACTTCTCAGAATAAAACTGTATTTTTCACGACAAAAAATATTTTTTATCTCTGAAAATCAATTTATTCAGGTCAGAAAGCTGGAAACGTCTAAAAACGACCACTTTCGACGAATACAAGCGTTTTTAGACATTTTCGTACTTCTCGGACTAAAACTGCATTTTTCACGACAAAAAATATTTTATATCTTTGAAAATAAATTTATTAACGTCAGAGAGCTGGAAATGTCTAAAAACTTCACTTTCAACGAATACGAGCGTTTTTAGGCATTTTCGTACTTCTCCGAATAAAACTGTATTTTTCGCGACAAAAAATATTTTATATCTCTGGAAATAAATTTATTCTGGTCAGAAAGCTGGAAACGTCTAAAAACGACCACTTTCGACGAATACAAGCGTTTTTAGACATTTTCGTACTTCTCGGACTAAAACTGCATTTTTCACGACAAAAAATATTTTATATCTTTGAAAATAAATTTATTAACGTCAGAGAGCTGGAAATGTCTAAAAACGTTCACTTTCAACGAATACGATCGGTTTTATGCATTTTCGTACTTCTCCGAATAAAACTGTATTTTTCACGACAAAAAATATTTTATATCTCTGGAAATAAATTTATTCTGGTCAGAAAGCTGGAAACGTCTAAAAACGATCACTTTCGACAAATACAAGCGTTTTTAGACATTTTCGTACTTCTCGGAATAAGACTGCATTTTTCACGACAAAAAAATATTTTATATCTCTGAAAATAAATTTATTAACGTCAGAGAGCTGGAAATGTCTAAAAACGTTCACTTTCAACGAATACGAGCGTTTTTAGGCATTTTTGTACTTCTCAGAATAAAACTGTATTTTCCACGACAAAAAATATTTTATATCTCTGGAAATAAATTTATTCTGGTCAGAAAGCTGGAAACGTCTAAAAACGACCACTTTCGACGAATACAAGCGTTTTTAGACATTTTCGTACTTCTCGGACTAAAACTGCATTTTTCACGACAAAAAATATTTTATATCTTTGAAAATAAATTTATTAACGTCAGAGAGCTGGAAATGTCTAAAAACGTTCACTTTCAACGAATACGATCGTTTTTAGGCATTTTCGTACTTCTCCGAATAAAACTGTATTTTTCACGACAAAAAATATTTTATATCTCTGGAAATAAATTTATTCTGGTCAGAAAGCTGGAAACGTCTAAAAACGATCACTTTCGACAAATACAAGCGTTTTTAGACATTTTCGTACTTCTCGGAATAAGACTGCATTTTTCACGACAAAAAAATATTTTATATCTCTGAAAATAAATTTGTTAACGTCAGAGAGCTGGAAATGTCTAAAAACGTTCACTTTCAACGAATACGAGCGTTTTTAGGCATTTTTCTACTTCTCAGAATAAAACTGTATTTTTCACGACAAAAAATATTTTTTATCTCTGAAAATCAATTTATTCAGGTCAGAAAGCTGGAAACGTCTAAAAACGACCACTTTCGACGAATACAAGCGTTTTTAGACATTTTCGTACTTCTCGGACTAAAACTGCATTTTTCACGACAAAAAATATTTTATATCTTTGAAAATAAATTTATTAACGTCAGAGAGCTGGAAATGTCTAAAAACGTTCACTTTCAATGAATACGATCGTTTTTAGGCATTTTTGTACTTCTCGGAATAAAACTGTATTTTTCACGACAAAAAATATTTTTTATCTCTGAAAATCAATTTATTCAGGTCAGAAAGCTGGAAACGTCTAAAAACGACCACTTTCGACGAATACAAGCGTTTTTAGACATTTTCGTACTTCCCGGACTAAAACTGCATTTTTCACGACAAAAAATATTTTATATCTTTGAAAATAAATTTATTAACGTCAGAGAGCTGGAAATGTCTAAAAACGTTCACTTTCAACGAATACGATCGGTTTTAGGCATTTTCGTACTTCTCCGAATAAAACTGTATTTTTCACGACAAAAAATATTTTATATCTCTGGAAATAAATTTATTCTGGTCAGAAAGCTGGAAACGTCTAAAAACGATCACTTTCGACAAATACAAGCGTTTTTAGACATTTTCGTACTTCTCGGAATAAGACTGCATTTTTCACGACAAAAAATATTTTATATCTCTGAAAATAAATTTTTAACGTCAGAGAGCTGGAAATGTCTAAAAACGTTCACTTTCAACGAATTCGAGCGTTTTTAGGCATTTTTGTACTTCTCAGAATAAAACTGTATTTTCCACGACAAAAAATATTTTATATCTCTGGAAATAAATTTATTCTGGTCAGAAAGCTGGAAACGTCTAAAAACGACCACTTTCGACGAATACAAGCGTTTTTAGACATTTTCGTACTTCTCGGACTAAAACTGCATTTTTCACGACAAAAAATATTTTATATCTTTGAAAATAAATTTATTAACGTCAGAGAGCTGGAAATGTCTAAAAACGTTCACTTTCAACGAATACGATCGTTTTTAGGCATTTTCGTACTTCTCCGAATAAAACTGTATTTTTCACGACAAAAAATATTTTATATCTCTGGAAATAAATTTATTCTGGTCAGAAAGCTGGAAACGTCTAAAAACGATCACTTTCGACAAATACAAGCGTTTTTAGACATTTTCGTACTTCTCGGAATAAGACTGCATTTTTCACGACAAAAAAATATTTTATATCTCTGAAAATAAATTTGTTAACGTCAGAGAGCTGGAAATGTCTAAAAACGTTCACTTTCAACGAATACGAGCGTTTTTAGGCATTTTTGTACTTCTCAGAATAAAACTGTATTTTTCAAGACAAAAAATATTTTTTATCTCTGAAAATCAATTTATTCAGGTCAGAAAGCTGGAAACGTCTAAAAACGACCACTTTCGACGAATACAAGCGTTTTTAGACATTTTCGTACTTCTCGGACTAAAACTGCATTTTTCACGACAAAAAATATTTTATATCTTTGAAAATAAATTTATTAACGTCAGAGAGCTGGAAATGTCTAAAAACGTTCACTTTCAATGAATACGATCGTTTTTAGGCATTTTTGTACTTCTCGGAATAAAACTGTATTTTTCACGACAAAAAATATTTTTTATCTCTGAAAATCAATTTATTCAGGTCAGAAAGCTGGAAACGTCTAAAAACGACCACTTTCGACGAATACAAGCGTTTTTAGACATTTTCGTACTTCCCGGACTAAAACTGCATTTTTCACGACAAAAAATATTTTATATCTTTGAAAATAAATTTATTAACGTCAGAGAGCTGGAAATGTCTAAAAACGTTCACTTTCAACGAATACGAGCGTTTTTAGGCATTTTCGTACTTCTCCGAATAAAACTGTATTTTTCACGACAAAAAATATTTTATATCTCTGGAAATAAATTTATTCTGGTCAGAAAGCTGGAAACGTCTAAAAACAACCAATTTCGACGAATACAAGCGTTTTTAGACATTTTTGTACTTCTCGGACTAAAACTGCATTTTTCACGACAAAAAATATTTTATATCTTTGAAAATAAATTTATTAACGTCAAAGAGCTGGAAATGTCTAAAAACGTTCACTTTCAACGAATACGATCGTTTTTAGGCATTTTCGTGCTTCTCCGAATAAAACTGTATTTTTCACGACAAAAAATATTTTATATCTCTGGAAATAAATTTATTCTGGTCAGAAAGCTGGAAACGTCTAAAAACGACCACTTTCGACGAATACAAGCGTTTTTAGACATTTTCGTACTTCTCGGAATAAGACTGCATTTTTCACGACAAAAAAATATTTTATATCTCTGAAAATAAATTTGTTAACGTCAGAGAGCTGGAAACGTCTAAAAACGATCACTTTCGACAAATACAAGCGTTTTTAGACATTTTCGTACTTCTCGGAATAAGACTGCATTTTTCACGACAAAAAAATATTTTATATCTCTGAAAATAAATTTGTTAACGTCAGAGAGCTGGAAATGTCTAAAAACGTTCACTTTCAACGAATACGAGCGTTTTTAGGCATTTTTGTACTTCTCAGAATAAAACTGTATTTTTCACGACAAAAAATATTTTTTATCTCTGAAAATCAATTTATTCAGGTCAGAAAGCTGGAAACGTCTAAAAACGACCACTTTCGACGAATACAAGCGTTTTTAGACATTTTCGTACTTCTCGGACTAAAACTGCATTTTTCACGACAAAAAATATTTTATATCTTTGAAAATAAATTTATTAACGTCAGAGAGCTGGAAATGTCTAAAAACGTTCACTTTCAATGAATACGATCGTTTTTAGGCATTTTTGTACTTCTCGGAATAAAACTGTATTTTTCACGACAAAAAATATTTTTTATCTCTGAAAATCAATTTATTCAGGTCAGAAAGCTGGAAACGTCTAAAAACGACCACTTTCGACGAATACAAGCGTTTTTAGACATTTTCGTACTTCCCGGACTAAAACTGCATTTTTCACGACAAAAAATATTTTATATCTTTGAAAATAAATTTATTAACGTCAGAGAGCTGGAAATGTCTAAAAACGTTCACTTTCAACGAATACGAGCGTTTTTAGGCATTTTCGTACTTCTCCGAATAAAACTGTATTTTTCACGACAAAAAATATTTTATATCTCTGGAAATAAATTTATTCTGGTCAGAAAGCTGGAAACGTCTAAAAACGACCAATTTCGACGAATACAAGCGTTTTTAGACATTTTTGTACTTCTCGGACTAAAACTGCATTTTTCACGACAAAAAATATTTTATATCTTTGAAAATAAATTTATTAACGTCAGAGAGCTGGAAATGTCTAAAAACGTTCACTTTCAACGAATACGATCGTTTTTAGGCATTTTCGTACTTCTCCGAATAAAACTGTATTTTTCACGACAAAAAATATTTTATATCTCTGGAAATAAATTTATTCTGGTCAGAAAGCTGGAAACGTCTAAAAACGACCACTTTCGACGAATACAAGCGTTTTTAGACATTTTCGTACTTCTCGGACTAAAACTGCATTTTTCACGACAAAAAATATTTTATATCTTTGAAAATAAATTTATTAACGTCAGAGAGCTGGAAATGTCTAAAAACGTTCACTTTCAACGAATACGATCGTTTTTAGGCATTTTCGTACTTCTCCGAATAAAACTGTATTTTTCAGGACAAAAAATATTTTATATCTCTGGAAATAAATTTATTCTGGTCAGAAAGCTGGAAACGTCTAAAAACGATCACTTTCGACAAATACAAGCGTTTTTAGACATTTTCGTACTTCTCGGACTAAAACTGCATTTTTCACGACAAAAAATATTTTATATCTTTGAAAATAAATTTGTTAACGTCAGAGAGCTGGAAATGTCTAAAAACGTTCACTTTCAACGAATACGATCGTTTTTAGGCATTTTCGTACTTCTCGGACTAAAACTGCATTTTTCACGACAAAAAATATTTTATATCTTTGAAAATAAATTTATTCAGGTCAGAAAGCTGGAAACGTCTAAAAACGACCACTTTCGACGAATACAAGCGTTTTTAGACATTTTCGTACTTCTCGGACTAAAACTGCATTTTTCACGACAAAAAATATTTTATATCTTTGAAAATAAATTTATTAACGTCAGAGAGCTGGAAATGTCTAAAAACGTTCACTTTCAACGAATACGAGCGTTTTTAGGCATTTTCGTACTTCTCCGAATAAAACTGTATTTTTCACGACAAAAAATATTTTATATCTCTGGAAATAAATTTATTCTGGTCAGAAAGCTGGAAACGTCTAAAAACGACCACTTTCGACGAATACAAGCGTTTTTAGACATTTTCGTACTTCTCGGACTAAAACTGCATTTTTCACGACAAAAAATATTTTATATCTTTGAAAATAAATTTATTAACGTCAGAGAGCTGGAAATGTCTAAAAACTTCACTTTCAACGAATACGAGCGTTTTTAGGCATTTTCGTACTTCTCCGAATAAAACTGTATTTTTCGCGACAAAAAATATTTTATATCTCTGGAAATAAATTTATTCTGGTCAGAAAGCTGGAAACGTCTAAAAACGACCACTTTCGACGAATACAAGCGTTTTTAGACATTTTCGTACTTCTCGGACTAAAACTGCATTTTTCACGACAAAAAATATTTTATATCTTTGAAAATAAATTTATTAACGTCAGAGAGCTGGAAATGTCTAAAAACGTTCACTTTCAACGAATACGATCGGTTTTAGGCATTTTCGTACTTCTCCGAATAAAACTGTATTTTTCACGACAAAAAATATTTTATATCTCTGGAAATAAATTTATTCTGGTCAGAAAGCTGGAAACGTCTAAAAACGATCACTTTCGACAAATACAAGCGTTTTTAGACATTTTCGTACTTCTCGGAATAAGACTGCATTTTTCACGACAAAAAAATATTTTATATCTCTGAAAATAAATTTGTTAACGTCAGAGAGCTGGAAATGTCTAAAAACGTTCACTTTCAACGAATACGAGCGTTTTTAGGCATTTTTGTACTTCTCAGAATAAAACTGTATTTTTCACGACAAAAAATATTTTTTATCTCTGAAAATCAATTTATTCAGGTCAGAAAGCTGGAAACGTCTAAAAACGACCACTTTCGACGAATACAAGCGTTTTTAGACATTTTCGTACTTCTCGGACTAAAACTGCATTTTTCACGACAAAAAATATTTTATATCTTTGAAAATAAATTTATTAACGTCAGAGAGCTGGAAATGTCTAAAAACTTCACTTTCAACGAATACGAGCGTTTTTAGGCATTTTCGTACTTCTCCGAATAAAACTGTATTTTTCGCGACAAAAAATATTTTATATCTCTGGAAATAAATTTATTCTGGTCAGAAAGCTGGAAACGTCTAAAAACGACCACTTTCGACGAATACAAGCGTTTTTAGACATTTTCGTACTTCTCGGACTAAAACTGCATTTTTCACGACAAAAAATATTTTATATCTTTGAAAATAAATGTATTAACGTCAGAGAGCTGGAAATGTCTAAAAACGTTCACTTTCAACGAATACGATCGGTTTTAGGCATTTTCGTACTTCTCCGAATAAAACTGTATTTTTCACGACAAAAAATATTTTATATCTCTGGAAATAAATTTATTCTGGTCAGAAAGCTGGAAACGTCTAAAAACGATCACTTTCGACAAATACAAGCGTTTTTAGACATTTTCGTACTTCTCGGAATAAGACTGCATTTTTCACGACAAAAAAATATTTTATATCTCTGAAAATAAATTTATTAACGTCAGAGAGCTGGAAATGTCTAAAAACGTTCACTTTCAATGAATACGATCGTTTTTAGGCATTTTTGTACTTCTCGGAATAAAACTGTATTTTTCACGACAAAAAATATTTTTTATCTCTGAAAATCAATTTATTCAGGTCAGAAAGCTGGAAACGTCTAAAAACGACCACTTTCGACGAATACAAGCGTTTTTAGACATTTTCGTACTTCCCGGACTAAAACTGCATTTTTCACGACAAAAAATATTTTATATCTTTGAAAATAAATTTATTAACGTCAGAGAGCTGGAAATGTCTAAAAACGTTCACTTTCAACGAATACGAGCGTTTTTAGGCATTTTCGTACTTCTCCGAATAAAACTGTATTTTTCACGACAAAAAATATTTTATATCTCTGGAAATAAATTTATTCTGGTCAGAAAGCTGGAAACGTCTAAAAACGACCAATTTCGACGAATACAAGCGTTTTTAGACATTTTTGTACTTCTCGGACTAAAACTGCATTTTTCACGACAAAAAATATTTTATATCTTTGAAAATAAATTTATTAACGTCAGAGAGCTGGAAATATCTAAAAACGTTCACTTTCAACGAATACGATCGTTTTTAGGCATTTTCGTACTTCTCCGAATAAAACTGTATTTTTCACGACAAAAAATATTTTATATCTCTGGAAATAAATTTATTCTGGTCAGAAAGCTGGAAACGTCTAAAAACGACCACTTTCGACGAATACAAGCGTTTTTAGACATTTTCGTACTTCTCGGACTAAAACTGCATTTTTCACGACAAAAAATATTTTATATCTTTGAAAATAAATTTATTAACGTCAGAGAGCTGGAAATGTCTAAAAACGTTCACTTTCAACGAATACGATCGTTTTTAGGCATTTTCGTACTTCTCCGAATAAAACTGTATTTTTCAGGATAAAAAATATTTTATATCTCTGGAAATAAATTTATTCTGGTCAGAAAGCTGGAAACGTCTAAAAACGATCACTTTCGACAAATACAAGCGTTTTTAGACATTTTCGTACTTCTCGGACTAAAACTGCATTTTTCACGACAAAAAATATTTTATATCTTTGAAAATAAATTTGTTAACGTCAGAGAGCTGGAAATGTCTAAAAACGTTCACTTTCAACGAATACGATCGTTTTTAGGCATTTTCGTACTTCTCGGACTAAAACTGCATTTTTCACGACAAAAAATATTTTATATCTTTGAAAATAAATTTATTCAGGTCAGAAAGCTGGAAACGTCTAAAAACGACCACTTTCGACGAATACAAGCGTTTTTAGACATTTTCGTACTTCTCGGACTAAAACTGCATTTTTCACGACAAAAAATATTTTATATCTTTGAAAATAAATTTATTAACGTCAGAGAGCTGGAAATGTCTAAAAACGTTCACTTTCAACGAATACGAGCGTTTTTAGGCATTTTCGTACTTCTCCGAATAAAACTGTATTTTTCACGACAAAAAATATTTTATATCTCTGGAAATAAATTTATTCTGGTCAGAAAGCTGGAAACGTCTAAAAACGACCACTTTCGACGAATACAAGCGTTTTTAGACATTTTCGTACTTCTCGGACTAAAACTGCATTTTTCACGACAAAAAATATTTTATATCTTTGAAAATAAATTTATTAACGTCAGAGAGCTGGAAATGTCTAAAAACTTCACTTTCAACGAATACGAGCGTTTTTAGGCATTTTCGTACTTCTCCGAATAAAACTGTATTTTTCGCGACAAAAAATATTTTATATCTCTGGAAATAAATTTATTCTGGTCAGAAAGCTGGAAACGTCTAAAAACGACCACTTTCGACGAATACAAGCGTTTTTAGACATTTTCGTACTTCTCGGACTAAAACTGCATTTTTCACGACAAAAAATATTTTATATCTTTGAAAATAAATTTATTAACGTCAGAGAGCTGGAAATGTCTAAAAACGTTCACTTTCAACGAATACGATCGGTTTTAGGCATTTTCGTACTTCTCCGAATAAAACTGTATTTTTCACGACAAAAAATATTTTATATCTCTGGAAATAAATTTATTCTGGTCAGAAAGCTGGAAACGTCTAAAAACGATCACTTTCGACAAATACAAGCGTTTTTAGACATTTTCGTACTTCTCGGAATAAGACTGCATTTTTCACGACAAAAAAATATTTTATATCTCTGAAAATAAATTTGTTAACGTCAGAGAGCTGGAAATGTCTAAAAACGTTCACTTTCAACGAATACGAGCGTTTTTAGGCATTTTTGTACTTCTCAGAATAAAACTGTATTTTTCACGACAAAAAATATTTTTTATCTCTGAAAATCAATTTATTCAGGTCAGAAAGCTGGAAACGTCTAAAAACGACCACTTTCGACGAATACAAGCGTTTTTAGACATTTTCGTACTTCTCGGACTAAAACTGCATTTTTCACGACAAAAAATATTTTATATCTTTGAAAATAAATTTATTAACGTCAGAGAGCTGGAAATGTCTAAAAACTTCACTTTCAACGAATACGAGCGTTTTTAGGCATTTTCGTACTTCTCCGAATAAAACTGTATTTTTCGCGACAAAAAATATTTTATATCTCTGGAAATAAATTTATTTTGGTCAGAAAGCTGGAAACGTCTAAAAACGACCACTTTCGACGAATACAAGCGTTTTTAGACATTTTCGTACTTCTCGGACTAAAACTGCATTTTTCACGACAAAAAATATTTTATATCTTTGAAAATAAATGTATTAACGTCAGAGAGCTGGAAATGTCTAAAAACGTTCACTTTCAACGAATACGATCGGTTTTAGGCATTTTCGTACTTCTCCGAATAAAACTGTATTTTTCACGACAAAAAATATTTTATATCTCTGGAAATAAATTTATTCTGGTCAGAAAGCTGGAAACGTCTAAAAACGATCACTTTCGACAAATACAAGCGTTTTTAGACATTTTCGTACTTCTCGGAATAAGACTGCATTTTTCACGACAAAAAAATATTTTATATCTCTGAAAATAAATTTATTAACGTCAGAGAGCTGGAAATGTCTAAAAACGTTCACTTTCAACGAATACGAGCGTTTTTAGGCATTTTTGTACTTCTCAGAATAAAACTGTATTTTCCACGACAAAAAATATTTTATATCTCTGGAAATAAATTTATTCTGGTCAGAAAGCTGGAAACGTCTAAAAACGACCACTTTCGACGAATACAAGCATTTTTAGACATTTTCGTACTTCTCGGACTAAAACTGCATTTTTCACGACAAAAAATATTTTATATCTTTGAAAATAAATTTATTAACGTCAGAGAGCTGGAAATGTCTAAAAACGTTCACTTTCAACGAATACGATCGTTTTTAGGCATTTTCGTACTTCTCCGAATAAAACTGTATTCTTCACGACAAAAAATATTTTATATCTCTGGAAATAAATTTATTCTGGTCAGAAAGCTGGAAACGTCTAAAAACGATCACTTTCGACAAATACAAGCGTTTTTAGACATTTTCGTACTTCTCGGACTAAAACTGCATTTTTCACGACAAAAAATATTTTATATCTTTGAAAATAAATTTATTAACGTCAGAGAGCTGGAAATGTCTAAAAACGTTCACTTTCAATGAATTCGATCGTTTTTAGGCATTTTTGTACTTCTCGGAATAAAACTGTATTTTTCACGACAAAAAATATTTTTTATCTCTGAAAATCAATTTATTCAGGTCAGAAAGCTGGAAACGTCTAAAAACGACCACTTTCGACGAATACAAGCGTTTTTAGACATTTTCGTACTTCCCGGACTAAAACTGCATTTTTCACGACAAAAAATATTTTATATCTTTGAAAATAAATTTATTAACGTCAGAGAGCTGGAAATGTCTAAAAACGTTCACTTTCAACGAATACGAGCGTTTTTAGGCATTTTCGTACTTCTCCGAATAAAACTGTATTTTTCACGACAAAAAATATTTTATATCTCTGGAAATAAATTTATTCTGGTCAGAAAGCTGGAAACGTCTAAAAACGACCAATTTCGACGAATACAAGCGTTTTTAGACATTTTTGTACTTCTCGGACTAAAACTGCATTTTTCACGACAAAAAATATTTTATATCTTTGAAAATAAATTTATTAACGTCAGAGAGCTGGAAATGTCTAAAAACGTTCACTTTCAACGAATACGATCGTTTTTAGGCATTTTCGTACTTCTCCGAATAAAACTGTATTTTTCACGACAAAAAATATTTTATATCTCTGGAAATAAATTTATTCTGGTCAGAAAGCTGGAAACGTCTAAAAACGACCACTTTCGACGAATACAAGCGTTTTTAGACATTTTCGTACTTCTCGGACTAAAACTGCATTTTTCACGACAAAAAATATTTTATATCTTTGAATATAAATTTATTAACGTCAGAGAGCTGGAAATGTCTAAAAACGTTCACTTTCAACGAATACGATCGTTTTTAGGCATTTTCGTACTTCTCCGAATAAAACTGTATTTTTCAGGACAAAAAATATTTTATATCTCTGGAAATAAATTTATTCTGGTCAGAAAGCTGGAAACGTCTAAAAACGATCACTTTCGACAAATACAAGCGTTTTTAGACATTTTCGTACTTCTCGGACTAAAACTGCATTTTTCACAACAAAAAATATTATATATCTTTGAAAATAAATTTGTTAACGTCAGAGAGCTGGAAATGTCTAAAAACGTTCACTTTCAACGAATACGATCGTTTTTAGGCATTTTCGTACTTCTCGGACTAAAACTGCATTTTTCACGACAAAAAATATTTTATATCTTTGAAAATAAATTTATTAACGTCAGAGAGCTGGAAATGTCTAAAAACGTTCACTTTCAACGAATACGAGCGTTTTTGGGCATTTTCGTACTTCTCCGAATAAAACTGTATTTTTCACGACAAAAAATATTTTATATCTCTGGAAATAAATTTATTCTGGTCAGAAAGCTGGAAACATCTAAAAACGACCACTTTCGACGAATACAAGCGTTTTTAGACATTTTTGTACTTCTCGGACTAAAACTGCATTTTTCACGACAAAAAATATTTTATATCTTTGAAAATAAATTTATTAACGTCAGAGAGCTGGAAATGTCTAAAAACGTTCACTTTCAACGAATACGATCGTTTTTAGGCATTTTCGTACTTCTCCGAATAAAACTGTATTTTTCAGGACAAAAAATATTTTATATCTCTGGAAATAAATTTATTCTGGTCAGAAAGCTGGAAACGTCTAAAAACGATCACTTTCGACAAATACAAGCGTTTTTAGGCATTTTTGTACTTCTCGGAATAAAACTGTATTTTTCACGACAAAAAATATTTTTTATCTCTGAAAATCAATTTATTCAGGTCAGAAAGCTGGAAACGTCTAAAAACGACCACTTTCGACGAATACAGGCGTTTTTAGACATTTTCGTACTTCTCGGACTAAAACTGCATTTTTCACGACAAAAAATATTTTTTAACTCTGAAAATAAATTTATTAACGTCAGAGAGCTGGAAATGTCTAAAAACGTTCACTTTCAACGAATACGAGCGTTTTTAGGCATTTTCGTACTTCTCCGAATAAAACTGTATTTTTCACGACAAAACATATTTATATCTCTGGAAATAAATTTATTCTGGTCAGAAAGCTGGAAACGTCTAAAAACGATCACTTCTGACAAATACAAGCGTTTTTAGACATTTACGTACTTCTCGGAATAAAACTGCATTTTTCACGACAAAAAATATTTTTTATCTCTGAAAATAAATTTATTAACGTCAGAGAGCTGGAAATGTCTAAAAACGTTCACTTTCAACGAATACGAGCGTTTTTAGGCATTTTGGTACTTCTCCGAATAAAACTGTATTTTTCACGACAAAAAATATTTTTTATCTCTGGAAATCAATTTATTCAGGACAGAAAGCTGGAAACGTCTAAAAACGACCACTTTCGACAAATACAAGCGTTTTTAGACATTTTCGTACTTCTCGGACTAAAACTGCATTTTTCACAACAAACAATATTTTATATCTCTGAAAATAAATTTATTAATGTCAGAGAGCTGGAAATGTCTAAAAACGTCCACTTTCAACGAATACGAGCGTTTTTAGACATTTTCGTACTTTTCGAATAAAATTGTATTTTTCACGACAAAAAATATTTTATATCTTTGAAAATAAATTTATTAATGTCAAAGAGCTGGAAATGTCTAAAAACGTTCACTTTCAACGAATACGAGCGTTTTTACGCATTTTGGTACTTCTCCGAATAAAACTGTATTTTTCACGACAAAAAATATTTTATATCTTTGGAAATAAATTTATTCTGGTCAGAAAGCTGGAAACGTCTAAAAACGATCACTTTCGACAAATACAAGCGTTTTTAGACATTTTCGTATTTCTCGGACTAAAACTGCATTTTTCACAACAAAAAATATTTTATATCTCTGAAAATAAATTTATTAACGTCAGAGAGCTGGAAATGTCTAAAAACGTTCACTTTCAACGAATACGAGCGTTTTTAGGCATTTTCGTACTTCTCCGAATAAAACTGTATATTTCACGACAAAAAATATTTTATATCTCTGGAAATAAATTTATTCTGGTCAGAAAGCTGGAAAAGTCTAAAAACGATCACTTTCGACAAATACAAGCGTTTTTAGACATTTTCGTACTTCTCGGAATAAAACTGCATTTTTCACGACAAAAAATATTTTATATCTCTGAAAATAAATTTATTAACGTCAGAGAGCTGGAAATGTCTAAAAACGTTCACTTTCAACGAATACGAGCGTTTTTAGACATTTTCGTACTTTTCGGAATAAAACTGTATTTTTCACGTCCAAAAATATTTTTTATCTCTGAAAATAAATTTATTAACGTCAGAGAGCTGGAAATGTCTAAAAACGTTCACTTTCAACGAATACGAGCGTTTTTAGGCATTTTCGTACTTCTCCGAATAAAACTGTATTTTTCACGACAAAAAATATTTTATATCTCTGGAAATAAATTTATTCTGGTCAGAAAGCTGGAAACATCTAAAAACGACCACTATCGACGAATACAAGCGTTTTTAGACATTTTCGTACTTCTCGGACTAAAACTGCATTTTTCACGACAAAAAATATTTTTTAACTCTGAAAATAAATTTATTAACGTCAGAGAGCTGGAAATGTCTAAAAACGTTCACTTTCAACGAATACGAGCGTTTTTAGGCATTTTCGTACTTGTCCGAATAAAACTCTATTTTTCACGACAAAAAATATTTTTTATCTCTGAAAATAAATTTATTAACGTCAGAGAGCTGGAAATGTCTAAAAACGTTCACTTTCAACGAATACGAGCGTTTTTAGGCATTTTGGTACTTCTCCGAATAAAACTATATTTTTCACGACAAAAAATATTTTTTATCTCTGAAAATCAATTTATTCAGGACAGAAAGCTGGAAACGTCTAAAAACGACCACTTTCGACAAATACAAGCGTTTTTAGACATTTTCGTACTTCTCGGACTAAAACTGCATTTTTCACAACAAAAAATATTTTATATCTCTGAAAATAAATTTATTAACGTCAGAGAGCTGGAAATGTCTAAAAACGTTCACTTTCAACGAATACGAGCGTTTTTACGCATTTTGGTACTTCTCCGAATAAAACTGTATTTTTCACGACAAAAAATATTTTTTATCTCTGAAAATCAATTTATTATCGTCAGAGAGCTGGAAAAATCTAAAAACGTTCACTTTCAACGAATACGACCGTTTTTAGACATTTTCGTACTTTTCGGAATAAAACTGTATTTTTCACGACAAAAAATATTTTATATCTCTGGAAATAAATTTATTCTGGTCAGAAAGCTGGAAACGTCTAAAAACGATCACTTTCGACGAATACAAGCGTTTTTAGACATTTTCGTACTTCTCGGAATAAAACTGCATTTTTCACGACAAAAAATATTTTATATCTCTGAAAATAAATTTATTAACGTCAGAGAGCTGGAAATGTCTAAAAACGTTCACTTTCAACGAATACGAGCGTTTTTAGACATTTTCGTACTTTTCGGAATAAAACTGTATTTTTCAAGACCAAAAATATTTTTTATCTCTGAAAATAAATTTATTAACGTCAGAGAGCTGGAAATGTCTAAAAACGTTCACTTTCAACGAATACGAGCGTTTTTAGGCATTTTCGTACTTCTCCGAATAAAACTGTATTTTTCACGACAAAAAATATTTTATATCTCTGGAAATAAATTTATTCTGGTCAGAAAGCTGGAAACATCTAAAAACGACCACTTTCGACGAATACAAGCGTTTTTAGACATTTTCGTACTTCTCGGACTAAAACTGCATTTTTCACGACAAAAAATATTTTTTAACTCTGAAAATAAATTTATTAACGTCAGAGAGCTGGAAATGTCTAAAAACGTTCACTTTCAACGAATACGAGCGTTTTTAGACATTTTCGTACTTTTCGGAATAAAACTGTATTTTTCACGACAAAAATATTTTTTATCTGTGAAAATAAATTTATTAACGTCAGAGAGCTGGAAAAGTCTAAAAACGATCACTTTCGACTAATACGACCGTTTTTAGTCATTTTTGTACTTGTCGGAATAAAACTGTATTTTTCACGACAAAAAATATTTTTTATCTCTGAAAATCAATTTATTCAGGTCAGAAAGCTGGAAACGTCTAAAAACGATCACTTTCGACAAATACATGCGTTTTTAGACATTTTCGTACTTCTCGGACTAAAACTGCATTTTTCACAATAAAAAATATTTTTTATCTCTGAAAATAAATCTATTAACGTCAGAGAGCTGTAAATATCTAAAAACGTTCACTTTCAATGAATACGAGCGTGGTTAGGCATTTTCGTACTTCTCGGAATAAAACTGTATTTTTCACGACAAAAAATATTTTTTATCTCTGAAAATCAATTTATTATCGTCAGAGAGCTGGAAATGTCTAAAAACGTTCACTTTCAACGAATACAACCGTTTTTAGTCAATTTTGTACTTGTCGGAATAAAACTGCATTATTCACGACAAAAAATATTTTATATCTCTGAAAATAAATTTATTAACGTCAGAGAGCTGGAAATGTCTAAAAACGTTCACTTTCAACGAATACGAGCGTTTTTAGGCATTTTCGTACTTCTCCGAATAAAACTGTATTTTTCACGACAAAAAATATTTTATATCTCTGGAAATAAATTTATTCTGGTCAGAAAGCTGGAAACGTCTAAAAACGATCACTTTCGACAAATAAAAGCGTTTTTAGACATTTTCGTACTTCTCGGAATAAAACTGCATTTTTCACGACAAAAAATATTTTATATCTCTGAAAATAAATTTATTAACGTCAGAGAGCTGGAAATGTCTAAAAACGTTCACTTTCAACGAATACGAGCGTTTTTAGGCATTTTCGTACTTCTCCGAATAAAACTGTATTTTTCACGACAAAAAATATTTTATATCTCTGAAAATAAATTTATTAACGTCAGAAAGCTGGAAACGTCTAAAAACGATCACTTTCGACAAATACAAGCATTTTTAGACATTTTCGTACTTCTCGGACTAAAACTGCATTTTTCACAATAAAAAATATTTTTTATCTCTGAAAATAAATTTATTAACGTCAGAGAGCTGGAAATGTCTAAAAACGTTTACTTTCAACGAATACGAGCGTTTTTAGACATTTTCGTACTTCTCGGACTAAAACTGCATTTTTCACAACAACAAATATTTTATATCTCTGAAAATAAATTTATTAACGTCCGAGAGCTGGAAATATCTAAAAACGTTCACTTTCAATGAATACGAGCGTTGTTAGGCATTTTCGTACTTCTCGGAATAAAACTGTATTTTTCACGACAAAAAATATTTTTTATCTCTGAAAATCAATTTATAATCGTCAGAGAGCTGGAAATGTATAAAAACGTTCACTTTCAACGAATACGACTGTTTTTAGTCATTTTTGTACTTGTCGGAATAAAACTGCATTATTCACGACAAAAAATATTTTATATCTCTGAAAATAAATTTATAACGTCAGAGAGCTGGAAATGTCTAAAAACGTTCACTTTCAACGAATACGAGCGTTTTTAGGCATTTTCGTACTTCTCGGAATAAAACTGTATTTTTCACGACAAAAAATATTTTTTATCTCTGAAAATCAATTTATTCAGGTCAGAAAGCTGGAAACGTCTAAAAACGATCACTTTCGACAAATACAGGCGTTTTTAGACATTTTCGTACTTCTCGGACTAAAACTGCATTTTTCACAATAAAAAATATTTTTTATCTCTGGAAATAAATTTATTCTGGTGAGAAAGCTGGAAATGTCTAAAAACGTTCACTTTCAACGAATACGAGCGTTTTTACGCATTTTGGTACTTCTCCGAATAAAACTGTATTTTTCACGACAAAAAATATTTTATATCTCTGGAAATAAATTTATTCTGGTCAGAAAGCTGGACACGTCTAAAAACGATCACTTTCGACAAATACATGCGTTTTTAGACATTTTCGTACTTCTCGGACTAAAACTGCATTTTTCACAATAAAAAATATTTTTTATCTCTGAAAATAAATTTATTAACGTCAGAGAGCTGTAAATATCTAAAAACGTTCACTTTCAACGAATACGTGCGTTTTTAGACATTTTCGTACTTCTCGGACTAAAACTGCATTTTTCACAACAAAAAATATTTTATATCTCTGAAAATAAATTTATTAACGTCAGAGAGCTGTAAATATCTAAAAACGTTCACTTTCAACGAATACGAGCGTTTTTAGGCATTTTCGTACTTCTCCGAATAAAACTGTATTTTTCACGACAAAAAATATTTTATATCTCTGGAAATAAATTTATTCTTGTCAGAAAGCTGGAAACGTCTAAAAACGATCACTTTCGACAAATAAAAGCGTTTTTAGACATTTTCGTACTTGTCGGAATAAAACTGCATTATTCACGACAAAAAATATTTTTTATCTCTGAAAATAAATTTATTAACGTCAGAAAGCTGGAAACATCTAAAAACGATCACTTTCGACAAATACAAGCGTTTTTAGACATTTTCCTACTTCTCGGACTAAAACTGCATTTTTCACAATAAAAAATATTTTTTATCTCTGAAAATAAATTTATTAACGTCAGAGAGCTGGAAATGTCTAAAAACGTTTACTTTCAACGAATACGAGCGTTTTTAGACATTTTCATACTTCTCGGACTAAAACTGCATTTTTCACAATAAAAAATATTTTTTATCTCTGAAAATAAATTTATTAACGTCAGAGAGCTGGAAATGTCTAAAAACGTTCACTTTCAACGAATACGTGCGTTTTTAGACATTTTCGTACTTCTCGGACTAAAACTGCATTTTTCACAACAAAAAATATTTTATATCTCTGAAAATAAATTTATTAACGTCAGAGAGCTGTAAATATCTAAAAACGTTCACTTTCAACGAATACGAGCGTTTTTAGGCATTTTCGTACTTCTCCGAATAAAACTGTATTTTTCACGACAAAAAATATTTTATATCTCTGGAAATAAATTTATTCTTGTCAGAAAGCTGGAAACGTCTAAAAACGATCACTTTCGACAAATAAAAGCGTTTTTAGACATTTTCGTACTTGTCGGAATAAAACTGCATTATTCACGACAAAAAATATTTTTTATCTCTGAAAATAAATTTATTAACGTCAGAAAGCTGGAAACGTCTAAAAACGATCACTTTCGACAAATACAAGCGTTTTTAGACATTTTCCTACTTCTCGGACTAAAACTGCATTTTTCACAATAAAAAATATTTTTTATCTCTGAAAATAAATTTATTAACGTCAGAGAGCTGGAAATGTCTAAAAACGTTTACTTTCAACGAATACGAGCGTTTTTAGACATTTTCATACTTCTCGGACTAAAACTGCATTTTTCACAACAACAAATATTTTATATCTCTGAAAATAAATTTATTAACGTCCGAGAGCTGGAAATATCTAAAAACGTTCACTTTCAATGAATACGAGCGTTGTTAGGCATTTTCGTACTTCTCGGAATAAAACTGCATTTTTCACGACAAAAAATATTTTTTATCTCTGAAAATCAATTTATTATCGTCAGAGAGCTGGAAATGTCTAAAAACGTTCAGTTTCAACGAATACGAGCGTTTTTAGTCATTTTTGTACTTGTCGGAATAAAACTGTATTTTTCACGACAAAAAATATTTTTTATCTCTGAAAATCAATTTATTCAGGTCAGAAAGCTGGAAACGTCTAAAAACGATCACTTTCGACGAATACAAGCGTTTTTAGACATTTTCGTACTTCTCGGAATATAAAACTGCATTTTTCACGACAAAAAATATTTTTTATCTCTGAAAATCAATTTATTATCGTCAGAGAGCTGGAAATGTCTAAAAACGTTCAGTTTCAACGAATACGAGCGTTTTTAGTCACTTTTGTACTTGTCGGAATAAAACTGTATTTTTCACGACAAAAAATATTTTATATCTCTGGAAATAAATTTATTCTGGTCAGAAAGCTGGAAACGTCTAAAACCGATCACTTTCGACAAATACAAGCGTTTTTAGACATTTTCGTACTTCTCGGACTGAAGCTGCATTTTTCACAACAACAAATATTTTTTATCTCTGAAAATAAATTTATTAACGTCAGATAGCTGGAAATGTCTAAAAACGTTCACTTTCAACGAATACGAGCGTTTTTAGACATTTTCGTTCTTCTCGGAATAAAACTGTATTTTTAATGACAAAAAATATTTTTTATCTCTGAAAATAAATTTATTAACGTCAGAAAGCTGGAAACGGCTAAAAACGATCACTTTCGACGAATACAAGCGTTTTTAGACATTTTCGTACTTCTCGGAATAAAACTGTATTTTTAACGACAAAAAATATTTTTATCTCTGAAAATCAATTTATTCAGGTCAGAAAGCTGGAAACGTCTAAAACCGATCACTTTCGACAAATACAAGCGTTTTTAGACATTTTCGTACTTCTCGGACTGAAGCTGCATTTTTCACAACAAAAAATATTTTTTAACTCTGAAAATAAATTTATTAACGTCAGAGAGCTGGAAATGTCTAAAAACGTTCACTTTCAACGAATACGACCGTTTTTAGTCATTTTTGTACTTGTCGGAATAAAACTGTATTTTTCACGACAAAAAATATTTTTTATCTCTGAAAATCAATTTATTCAGGTCAGAAAGCTGGAAACGTCTAGAAACGTTCACTTTCAACGAATACGAGCGTTTTTAGGCATTTTTGTACTTCTCGGAATAAAACTGTATTTTTCACGACAAAAAATATTTTTTATCTCTGAAAATCTATTTATTCAGGTCAGAAAGCTGGAAACGTCTAAAAACGACCACTTTCGACGAATACAAGCGTTTTTAGACATTTTCGTACTTCTCGGACTAAAACTGCATTTTTCACGACAAAAAATATTTTATATCTTTGAAAATAAATTTATTAACGTCAGAGAGCTGGAAATGTCTAAAAACGTTCACTTTCAACGAATACGAGCGTTTTTAGGCATTTTCGTACTTCTCCGAATAAAACTGTATTTTTCACGACAAAAAATATTTTATATCTCTGGAAATAAATTTATTCTGGTCAGAAAGCTGGAAACGTCTAAAAACGACCACTTTCGACGAATACAAGCGTTTTTAGACATTTTCGTACTTCTCGGACTAAAACTGCATTTTTCACGACAAAAAATATTTTATATCTTTGAAAATAAATTTATTAACGTCAGAGAGCTGGAAATGTCTAAAAACGTTCACTTTCAACGAATACGATCGTTTTTAGGCATTTTCGTACTTCTCCGAATAAAACTGTAATTTTCACGACAAAAAATATTTTATATCTCTGGAAATAAATTTATTCTGGTCAGAAAGCTGGAAACGTCTAAAAACGATCACTTTCGACAAATACAAGCGTTTTTAGACATTTTCGTACTTCTCGGAATAAGACTGCATTTTTCACGACAAAAAAATATTTTACATCTCTGAAAATAAATTTATTAACGTCAGAGAGCTGGAAATGTCTAGAAACGTTCACTTTCAACGAATACGAGCGTTTTTAGGCATTTTTGTACTTCTCGGAATAAAACTGTATTTTTCACGACAAAAAATATTTTTTATCTCTGAAAATCAATTTATTCAGGTCAGAAAGCTGGAAACGTCTAAAAACGACCACTTTCGACGAATACAAGCGTTTTTAGACATTTTCGTACTTCTCGGACTAAAACTGCATTTTTCACGACAAAAAATATTTTATATCTTTGAAAATAAATTTATTAACGTCAGAGAGCTGGAAATGTCTAAAAACGTTCACTTTCAACGAATACGATCGTTTTTAGGCATTTTTGTACTTCTCGGAATAAAACTGTATTTTTCACGACAAAAAATATTTTTTATCTCTGAAAATCAATTTATTCAGGTCAGAAAGCTGGAAACGTCTAAAAACGACCACTTTCGACGAATACAAGCGTTTTTAGACATTTTCGTACTTCTCGGACTAAAACTGCATTTTTCACGACAAAAAATATTTTATATCTTTGAAAATAAATTTATTAACGTCAGAGAGCTGGAAATGTCTAAAAACGTTCACTTTCAATGAATACGAGCGTTTTTAGGCATTTTCGTACTTCTCCGAATAAAACTGTATTTTTCACGACAAAAAATATTTTATATCTCTGGAAATAAATTTATTCTGGTCAGAAAGCTGGAAACGTCTAAAAACGACCACTTTCGACGAATACAAGCGTTTTTAGACATTTTCGTACTTCTCGGACTAAAACTGCATTTTTCACGACAAAAAATATTTTATATCTTTGAAAATAAATTTATTAACGTCAGAGAGCTGGAAATGTCTAAAAACGTTCACTTTCAACGAATACGATCGTTTTTAGGCATTTTCGTACTTCTCCGAATAAAACTGTATTTTTCACGACAAAAAATATTTTATATCTCTGGAAATAAATTTATTCTGGTCAGAAAGCTGGAAACGTCTAAAAACAATCACTTTCGACAAATACAAGCGTTTTTAGACATTTTCGTACTTCTCGGAATAAGACTGCATTTTTCACGACAAAAAAATATTTTATATCTCTGAAAATAAATTTATTAACGTCAGAGAGCTGGAAATGTCTAAAAACGTTCACTTTCAACGAATACGAGCGTTTTTAGGCATTTTTGTACTGCTCGGAATAAAACTGTATTTTTCACGACAAAAAATATTTTTTATCTCTGAAAATCAATTTATTCAGGTCAGAAAGCTGGAAACGTCTAAAAACGACCACTTTCGACGAATACAAGCGTTTTCAGACATTTTCGTACTTCTCGGACTAAAACTGCATTTTTCACGACAAAAAATATTTTATATCTTTGAAAATAAATTTATTAACGTCAGAGAGCTGGAAATGTCTAAAAACGTTCACTTTCAACGAATACGAGCGTTTTTAGGCATTTTCGTACTTCTCCGAATAAAACTGTATTTTTCACGACAAAAAATATTTTATATCTCTGGAAATAAATTTATTCTGGTCAGAAAGCTGGAAACGTCTAAAAACGACCACTTTCGACGAATACAAGCGTTTTTAGACATTTTCGTACTTCTCGGACTAAAACTGCATTTTTCACGACAAAAAATATTTTATATCTCTGGAAATAAATTTATTCTGGTCAGAAAGCTGGAAACGTCTAAAAACGATCACTTTCGACAAATACAAGCGTTTTTAGACATTTTCGTACTTCTCGGAATAAGACTGCATTTTTCACGACAAAAAAATATTTTATATCTCTGAAAATAAATTTATTAACGTCAGAGAGCTGGAAATGTCTAAAAACGTTCACTTTCAACGAATACGAGCGTTTTTAGGCATTTTTGTACTTCTCGGAATAAAACTGTATTTTTCACGACAAAAAATATTTTTTATCTCTGAAAATCAATTTATTCAGGTCAGAAAGCTGGAAACGTCTAAAAACGACCACTTTCGACGAATACGAGCGTTTTTAGACATTTTCGTACTTCTCGGACTAAAACTGCATTTTTCACGACAAAAAATATTTTATATCTTTGAAAATAAATTTATTAACGTCAGAGAGCTGGAAATGTCTAAAAACGTTCACTTTCAACGAATACGATCGTTTTTAGGCATTTTTGTACTTCTCGGAATAAAACTGTATTTTTCACGACAAAAAATATTTTTTATCTCTGAAAATCAATTTATTCAGGTCAGAAAGCTGGAAACGTCTAAAAACGACCACTTTCGACGAATACAAGCGTTTTTAGACATTTTCGTACTTCTCGGACTAAAACTGCATTTTTCACGACAAAAAATATTTTATATCTTTGAAAATAAATTTATTAACGTCAGAGAGCTGGAAATGTCTAAAAACGTTCACTTTCAATGAATACGAGCGTTTTTAGGCATTTTCGTACTTCTCCGAATAAAACTGTATTTTTCACGACAAAAAATATTTTATATCGCTGGAAATAAATTTATTCTGGTCAGAAAGCTGGAAACGTCTAAAAACGACCACTTTCGACGAATACAAGCGTTTTTAGACATTTTCGTACTTCTCGGACTAAAACTGCATTTTTCACGACAAAAAATATTTTATATCTTTGAAAATAAATTTATTAACGTCAGAGAGCTGGAAATGTCTAAAAACGTTCACTTTCAACGAATACGATCGTTTTTAGGCATTTTCGTACTTCTCCGAATAAAACTGTATTTTTCACGACAAAAAATATTTTATATCTCTGGAAATAAATTTATTCTGGTCAGAAAGCTGGAAACGTCTAAAAACGATCACTTTCGACAAATACAAGCGTTTTTAGACATTTTCGTACTTCTCGGAATAAGACTGCATTTTTCACGACAAAAAAATATTTTATATCTCTGAAAATAAATTTATTAACGTCAGAGAGCTGGAAATGTCTAAAAACGTTCACTTTCAACGAATACGAGCGTTTTTAGGCATTTTTGTACTGCTCGGAATAAAACTGTATTTTTCACGACAAAAAATATTTTTTATCTCTGAAAATCAATTTATTCAGGTCAGAAAGCTGGAAACGTCTAAAAACGATCACTTTCGACAAATACAAGCGTTTTTAGACATTTTCGTACTTCTCGGAATAAGACTGCATTTTTCACGACAAAAAAATATTTTTTATCTCTGAAAATCAATTTATTCAGGTCAGAAAGCTGGAAACGTCTAAAAACGACCACTTTCGACGAATACAAGCGTTTTCAGACATTTTCGTACTTCTCGGACTAAAACTGCATTTTTCACGACAAAAAATATTTTATATCTTTGAAAATAAATTTATTAACGTCAGAGAGCTGGAAATGTCTAAAAACGTTCACTTTCAACGAATACGAGCGTTTTTAGGCATTTTCGTACTTCTCCGAATAAAACTGTATTTTTCACGACAAAAAATATTTTATATCTCTGGAAATAAATTTATTCTGGTCAGAAAGCTGGAAACGTCTAAAAACGACCACTTTCGACGAATACAAGCGTTTTTAGACATTTTCGTACTTCTCGGACTAAAACTGCATTTTTCACGACAAAAAATATTTTATATCTTTGAAAATAAATTTATTAACGTCAGAGAGCTGGAAATGTCTAAAAACGTTCACTTTCAACGAATACGATCGTTTTTAGGCATTTTCGTACTTCTCCGAATAAAACTGTATTTTTCACGACAAAAAATATTTTATATCTCTGGAAATAAATTTATTCTGGTCAGAAAGCTGGAAACGTCTAAAAACGATCACTTTCGACAAATACAAGCGTTTTTAGACATTTTCGTACTTCTCGGAATAAGACTGCATTTTTCACGACAAAAAAATATTTTATATCTCTGAAAATAAATTTATTAACGTCAGAGAGCTGGAAATGTCTAAAAACGTTCACTTTCAACGAATACGAGCGTTTTTAGGCATTTTTGTACTTCTCGGAATAAAACTGTATTTTTCACGACAAAAAATATTTTTTATCTCTGAAAATCAATTTATTCAGGTCAGAAAGCTGGAAACGTCTAAAAACGACCACTTTCGACGAATACAAGCGTTTTTAGACATTTTCGTACTTCTCGGACTAAAACTGCATTTTTCACGACAAAAAATATTTTATATCTTTGAAAATAAATTTATTAACGTCAGAGAGCTGGAAATGTCTAAAAACGTTCACTTTCAACGAATACGAGCGTTTTTAGGCATTTTTGTACTTCTCGGAATAAAACTGTATTTTTCACGACAAAAAATATTTTTTATCTCTGAAAATCAATTTATTCAGGTCAGAAAGCTGGAAACGTCTAAAAACGACCACTTTCGACGAATACAAGCGTTTTTAGACATTTTCGTACTTCTCGGACTAAAACTGCATTTTTCACGACAAAAAATATTTTATATCTTTGAAAATAAATTTATTAACGTCAGATAGCTGGAAATGTCTAAAAACGTTCACTTTCAACGAATACGAGCGTTTTTAGGCATTTTCGTACTTCTCCGAATAAAACTGTATTTTTCACGATAAAAAATATTTTATATCTCTGGAAATAAATTTATTCTGGTCAGAAAGCTGGAAACGTCTAAAAACGACCACTTTCGACGAATACAAGCGTTTTTAGACATTTTCGTACTTCTCGGACTAAAACTGCATTTTTCACGACAAAAAATATTTTATATCTTTGAAAATAAATTTATTAACGTCAGAGAGCTGGAAATGTCTAAAAACGTTCACTTTCAACGAATACGATCGTTTTTAGGCATTTTCGTACTTCTCCGAATAAAACTGTAATTTTCACGACAAAAAATATTTTATATCTCTGGAAATAAATTTATTCTGGTCAGAAAGCTGGAAACGTCTAAAAACGATCACTTTCGACAAATACAAGCGTTTTTAGACATTTTCGTACTTCTCGGAATAAGACTGCATTTTTCACGACAAAAAAATATTTTACATCTCTGAAAATAAATTTATTAACGTCAGAGAGCTGGAAATGTCTAAAAACGTTCACTTTCAATGAATACGATCGTTTTTAGGCATTTTCGTACTTCTCCGAATAAAACTGTATTTTTCACGACGAAAAATATTTTATATCTCTGGAAATAAATTTATTCTGGTCAGAAAGCTGGAAACGTCTAAAAACGATCACTTTCGACAAATACAAGCGTTTTTAGACATTTTCGTACTTCTCGGAATAAGACTGCATTTTTCACGACAAAAAAATATTTTATATCTCTGAAAATAAATTTATTAACGTCAGAGAGCTGGAAATGTCTAAAAACGTTCACTTTCAACGAATACGAGCGTTTTTAGGCATTTTTGTACTGCTCGGAATAAAACTGTATTTTTCACGACAAAAAATATTTTTTATCTCTGAAAATCAATTTATTCAGGTCAGAAAGCTGGAAACGTCTAAAAACGACCACTTTCGACGAATACAAGCGTTTTCAGACATTTTCGTACTTCTCGGACTAAAACTGCATTTTTCACGACAAAAAATATTTTATATCTTTGAAAATAAATTTATTAACGTCAGAGAGCTGGAAATGTCTAAAAACGTTCACTTTCAACGAATACGAGCGTTTTTAGGCATTTTCGTACTTCTCCGAATAAAACTGTATTTTTCACGACAAAAAATATTTTATATCTCTGGAAATAAATTTATTCTGGTCAGAAAGCTGGAAACGTCTAAAAACGACCACTTTCGACGAATACAAGCGTTTTTAGACATTTTCGTACTTCTCGGACTAAAACTGCATTTTTCACGACAAAAAATATTTTATATCTTTGAAAATAAATTTATTAACGTCAGAGAGCTGGAAATGTCTAAAAACGTTCACTTTCAACGAATACGATCGTTTTTAGGCATTTTCGTACTTCTCCGAATAAAACTGTATTTTTCACGACAAAAAATATTTTATATCTCTGGAAATAAATTTATTCTGGTCAGAAAGCTGGAAACGTCTAAAAACGATCACTTTCGACAAATACAAGCGTTTTTAGACATTTTCGTACTTCTCGGAATAAGACTGCATTTTCACGACAAAAAAATATTTTATATCTCTGAAAATAAATTTATTAACGTCAGAGAGCTGGAAATGTCTAAAAACGTTCACTTTCAACGAATACGAGCGTTTTTAGGCATTTTTGTACTTCTCGGAATAAAACTGTATTTTTCACGACAAAAAATATTTTTTATCTCTGAAAATCAATTTATTCAGGTCAGAAAGCTGGAAACGTCTAAAAACGACCACTTTCGACGAATACAAGCGTTTTTAGACATTTTCGTACTTCTCGGACTAAAACTGCATTTTTCACGACAAAAAATATTTTATATCTTTGAAAATAAATTTATTAACGTCAGAGAGCTGGAAATGTCTAAAAACGTTCACTTTCAACGAATACGATCGTTTTTAGGCATTTTTGTACTTCTCGGAATAAAACTGTATTTTTCACGACAAAAAATATTTTTTATCTCTGAAAATCAATTTATTCAGGTCAGAAAGCTGGAAACGTCTAAAAACGACCACTTTCGACGAATACAAGCGTTTTTAGACATTTTCGTACTTCTCGGACTAAAACTGCATTTTTCACGACAAAAAATATTTTATATCTTTGAAAATAAATTTATTAACGTCAGAGAGCTGGAAATGTCTAAAAACGTTCACTTTCAATGAATACGAGCGTTTTTAGGCATTTTCATACTTCTCCGAATAAAACTGTATTTTTCACGACAAAAAATATTTTATATCTCTGGAAATAAATTTATTCTGGTCAGAAAGCTGGAAACGTCTAAAAACGACCACTTTCGACGAATACAAGCGTTTTTAGACATTTTCGTACTTCTCGGACTAAAACTGCATTTTTCACGACAAAAAATATTTTATATCTTTGAAAATAAATTTATTAACGTCAGAGAGCTGGAAATGTCTAAAAACGTTCACTTTCAACGAATACGATCGTTTTTAGGCATTTTCGTACTTCTCCGAATAAAACTGTATTTTTCACGACAAAAAATATTTTATATCTCTGGAAATAAATTTATTCTGGTCAGAAAGCTGGAAACGTCTAAAAACGATCACTTTCGACAAATACAAGCGTTTTTAGACATTTTCGTACTTCTCGGAATAAGACTGCATTTTTCACGACAAAAAAATATTTTATATCTCTGAAAATAAATTTATTAACGTCAGAGAGCTGGAAATGTCTAAAAACGTTCACTTTCAACGAATACGAGCGTTTTTAGGCATTTTTGTACTGCTCGGAATAAAACTGTATTTTTCACGACAAAAAATATTTTTTATCTCTGAAAATCAATTTATTCAGGTCAGAAAGCTGGAAACGTCTAAAAACGACCACTTTCGACGAATACAAGCGTTTTCAGACATTTTCGTACTTCTCGGACTAAAACTGCATTTTTCACGACAAAAAATATTTTATATCTTTGAAAATAAATTTATTAACGTCAGAGAGATATATTTGTTAACGTGCTCCGCCAGAGGCACTACACGATAAACACAGCGACACGAGGTTTTCCCAAGTGGTCACCCATCCAAGTACTAACCGCGCTCGACGTTGCTTAACTTCGGTGTTCGATGGGAACCGGTGCTTTCAACGCCGATATGGTCGCTGCTTAACGTCAGAGAGCTGGAAATGTCTAAAAACGTTCACTTTCAACGAATACGAGCGTTTTTAGGCATTTTCGTGCTTCTCCGAATAAAACTGTATTTTTCACGACAAAAAAAAAAAAAAAAAAATATTTTATATCTCTGGAAATAAATTTATTCTGGTCAGAAAGCTGGAAACGTCTAAAAACGACCACTTTCGACGAATACAAGCGTTTTTAGACATTTTCGTACTTCTCGGACTAAAACTGCATTTTTCACGACAAAAAATATTTTATATCTTTGAAAATAAATTTATTAACGTCAGAGAGCTGGAAATGTCTAAAAACGTTCACTTTCAACGAATACGATCGTTTTTAGGCATTTTCGTACTTCTCCGAATAAAACTGTATTTTTCACGACAAAAAATATTTTATATCTCTGGAAATAAATTTATTCTGGTCAGAAAGCTGGAAACGTCTAAAAACGATCACTTTCGACAAATACAAGCGTTTTTAGACATTTTCGTACTTCTCGGAATAAGACTGCATTTTTCACGACAAAAAAATATTTTATATCTCTGAAAATAAATTTATTAACGTCAGAGAGCTGGAAATGTCTAAAAACGTTCACTTTCAACGAATACGAGCGTTTTTAGGCATTTTTGTACTTCTCGGAATAAAACTGTATTTTTCACGACAAAAAATATTTTTTATCTCTGAAAATCAATTTATTCAGGTCAGAAAGCTGGAAACGTCTAAAAACGACCACTTTCGACGAATACAAGCGTTTTTAGACATTTTCGTACTTCTCGGACTAAAACTGCATTTTTCACGACAAAAAATATTTTATATCTTTGAAAATAAATTTATTAACGTCAGAGAGCTGGAAATGTCTAAAAACGTTCACTTTCAACGAATACGAGCGTTTTTAGGCATTTTTGTACTTCTCGGAATAAAACTGTATTTTTCACGACAAAAAATATTTTTTATCTCTGAAAATCAATTTATTCAGGTCAGAAAGCTGGAAACGTCTAAAAACGACCACTTTCGACGAATACAAGCGTTTTTAGACATTTTCGTACTTCTCGGACTAAAACTGCATTTTTCACGACAAAAAATATTTTATATCTTTGAAAATAAATTTATTAACGTCAGATAGCTGGAAATGTCTAAAAACGTTCACTTTCAACGAATACGAGCGTTTTTAGGCATTTTCGTACTTCTCCGAATAAAACTGTATTTTTCACGATAAAAAATATTTTATATCTCTGGAAATAAATTTATTCTGGTCAGAAAGCTGGAAACGTCTAAAAACGACCACTTTCGACGAATACAAGCGTTTTTAGACATTTTCGTACTTCTCGGACTAAAACTGCATTTTTCACGACAAAAAATATTTTATATCTTTGAAAATAAATTTATTAACGTCAGAGAGCTGGAAATGTCTAAAAACGTTCACTTTCAACGAATACGATCGTTTTTAGGCATTTTCGTACTTCTCCGAATAAAACTGTAATTTTCACGACAAAAAATATTTTATATCTCTGGAAATAAATTTATTCTGGTCAGAAAGCTGGAAACGTCTAAAAACGATCACTTTCGACAAATACAAGCGTTTTTAGACATTTTCGTACTTCTCGGAATAAGACTGCATTTTTCACGACAAAAAAATATTTTACATCTCTGAAAATAAATTTATTAACGTCAGAGAGCTGGAAATGTCTAAAAACGTTCACTTTCAATGAATACGATCGTTTTTAGGCATTTTCGTACTTCTCCGAATAAAACTGTATTTTTCACGACGAAAAATATTTTATATCTCTGGAAATAAATTTATTCTGGTCAGAAAGCTGGAAACGTCTAAAAACGATCACTTTCGACAAATACAAGCGTTTTTAGACATTTTCGTACTTCTCGGAATAAGACTGCATTTTTCACGACAAAAAAATATTTTATATCTCTGAAAATAAATTTATTAACGTCAGAGAGCTGGAAATGTCTAAAAACGTTCACTTTCAACGAATACGAGCGTTTTTAGGCATTTTTGTACTGCTCGGAATAAAACTGTATTTTTCACGACAAAAAATATTTTTTATCTCTGAAAATCAATTTATTCAGGTCAGAAAGCTGGAAACGTCTAAAAACGACCACTTTCGACGAATACAAGCGTTTTCAGACATTTTCGTACTTCTCGGACTAAAACTGCATTTTTCACGACAAAAAATATTTTATATCTTTGAAAATAAATTTATTAACGTCAGAGAGCTGGAAATGTCTAAAAACGTTCACTTTCAACGAATACGAGCGTTTTTAGGCATTTTCGTACTTCTCCGAATAAAACTGTATTTTTCACGACAAAAAATATTTTATATCTCTGGAAATAAATTTATTCTGGTCAGAAAGCTGGAAACGTCTAAAAACGACCACTTTCGACGAATACAAGCGTTTTTAGACATTTTCGTACTTCTCGGACTAAAACTGCATTTTTCACGACAAAAAATATTTTATATCTTTGAAAATAAATTTATTAACGTCAGAGAGCTGGAAATGTCTAAAAACGTTCACTTTCAACGAATACGATCGTTTTTAGGCATTTTCGTACTTCTCCGAATAAAACTGTATTTTTCACGACAAAAAATATTTTATATCTCTGGAAATAAATTTATTCTGGTCAGAAAGCTGGAAACGTCTAAAAACGATCACTTTCGACAAATACAAGCGTTTTTAGACATTTTCGTACTTCTCGGAATAAGACTGCATTTTCACGACAAAAAAATATTTTATATCTCTGAAAATAAATTTATTAACGTCAGAGAGCTGGAAATGTCTAAAAACGTTCACTTTCAACGAATACGAGCGTTTTTAGGCATTTTTGTACTTCTCGGAATAAAACTGTATTTTTCACGACAAAAAATATTTTTTATCTCTGAAAATCAATTTATTCAGGTCAGAAAGCTGGAAACGTCTAAAAACGACCACTTTCGACGAATACAAGCGTTTTTAGACATTTTCGTACTTCTCGGACTAAAACTGCATTTTTCACGACAAAAAATATTTTATATCTTTGAAAATAAATTTATTAACGTCAGAGAGCTGGAAATGTCTAAAAACGTTCACTTTCAACGAATACGATCGTTTTTAGGCATTTTTGTACTTCTCGGAATAAAACTGTATTTTTCACGACAAAAAATATTTTTTATCTCTGAAAATCAATTTATTCAGGTCAGAAAGCTGGAAACGTCTAAAAACGACCACTTTCGACGAATACAAGCGTTTTTAGACATTTTCGTACTTCTCGGACTAAAACTGCATTTTTCACGACAAAAAATATTTTATATCTTTGAAAATAAATTTATTAACGTCAGAGAGCTGGAAATGTCTAAAAACGTTCACTTTCAATGAATACGAGCGTTTTTAGGCATTTTCGTACTTCTCCGAATAAAACTGTATTTTTCACGACAAAAAATATTTTATATCTCTGGAAATAAATTTATTCTGGTCAGAAAGCTGGAAACGTCTAAAAACGACCACTTTCGACGAATACAAGCGTTTTTAGACATTTTCGTACTTCTCGGACTAAAACTGCATTTTTCACGACAAAAAATATTTTATATCTTTGAAAATAAATTTATTAACGTCAGAGAGCTGGAAATGTCTAAAAACGTTCACTTTCAACGAATACGATCGTTTTTAGGCATTTTCGTACTTCTCCGAATAAAACTGTATTTTTCACGACAAAAAATATTTTATATCTCTGGAAATAAATTTATTCTGGTCAGAAAGCTGGAAACGTCTAAAAACGATCACTTTCGACAAATACAAGCGTTTTTAGACATTTTCGTACTTCTCGGAATAAGACTGCATTTTTCACGACAAAAAAATATTTTATATCTCTGAAAATAAATTTATTAACGTCAGAGAGCTGGAAATGTCTAAAAACGTTCACTTTCAACGAATACGAGCGTTTTTAGGCATTTTTGTACTGCTCGGAATAAAACTGTATTTTTCACGACAAAAAATATTTTTTATCTCTGAAAATCAATTTATTCAGGTCAGAAAGCTGGAAACGTCTAAAAACGACCACTTTCGACGAATACAAGCGTTTTCAGACATTTTCGTACTTCTCGGACTAAAACTGCATTTTTCACGACAAAAAATATTTTATATCTTTGAAAATAAATTTATTAACGTCAGAGAGATATATTTGTTAACGTGCTCCGCCAGAGGCACTACACGATAAACACAGCGACACGAGGTTTTCCCAAGTGGTCACCCATCCAAGTACTAACCGCGCTCGACGTTGCTTAACTTCGGTGTTCGATGGGAACCGGTGCTTTCAACGCCGATATGGTCGCTGCTTAACGTCAGAGAGCTGGAAATGTCTAAAAACGTTCACTTTCAACGAATACGAGCGTTTTTAGGCATTTTCGTACTTCTCCGAATAAAACTGTATTTTTCACGACAAAAAAAAAAAAAAAAAAATATTTTATATCTCTGGAAATAAATTTATTCTGGTCAGAAAGCTGGAAACGTCTAAAAACGACCACTTTCGACGAATACAAGCGTTTTTAGACATTTTCGTACTTCTCGGACTAAAACTGCATTTTTCACGACAAAAAATATTTTATATCTTTGAAAATAAATTTATTAACGTCAGAGAGCTGGAAATGTCTAAAAACGTTCACTTTCAACGAATACGATCGTTTTTAGGCATTTTCGTACTTCTCCGAATAAAACTGTATTTTTCACGACAAAAAATATTTTATATCTCTGGAAATAAATTTATTCTGGTCAGAAAGCTGGAAACGTCTAAAAACGATCACTTTCGACAAATACAAGCGTTTTTAGACATTTTCGTACTTCTCGGAATAAGACTGCATTTTTCACGACAAAAAAAAAAAATATTTTATATCTCTGAAAATAAATTTATTAACGTCAGAGAGCTGGAAATGTCTAAAAACGTTCACTTTCAACGAATACGAGCGTTTTTAGGCATTTTTGTACTTCTCGGAATAAAACTGTATTTTTCACGACAAAAAATATTTTTTATCTCTGAAAATCAATTTATTCAGGTCAGAAAGCTGGAAACGTCTAAAAACGACCACTTTCGACGAATACAAGCGTTTTTAGACATTTTCGTACTTCTCGGACTAAAACTGCATTTTTCACGACAAAAAATATTTTATATCTTTGAAAATAAATTTATTAACGTCAGAGAGCTGGAAATGTCTAAAAACGTTCACTTTTAACGAATACGAGCGTTTTTAGGCATTTTTGTACTTCTCGGAATAAAACTGTATTTTTCACGACAAAAAATATTTTTTATCTCTGAAAATCAATTTATTCAGGTCAGAAAGCTGGAAACGTCTAAAAACGACCACTTTCGACGAATACAAGCGTTTTTAGACATTTTCGTACTTCTCGGACTAAAACTGCATTTTTCACGACAAAAAATATTTTATATCTTTGAAAATAAATTTATTAACGTCAGAGAGCTGGAAATGTCTAAAAACGTTCACTTTCAACGAATACGAGCGTTTTTAGGCATTTTCGTACTTCTCCGAATAAAACTGTATTTTTCACGATAAAAAATATTTTATATCTCTGGAAATAAATTTATTCTGGTCAGAAAGCTGGAAACGTCTAAAAACGACCACTTTCGACGAATACAAGCGTTTTTAGACATTTTCGTACTTCTCGGACTAAAACTGCATTTTTCACGACAAAAAATATTTTATATCTTTGAAAATAAATTTATTAACGTCAGAGAGCTGGAAATGTCTAAAAACGTTCACTTTCAACGAATACGATCGTTTTTAGGCATTTTCGTACTTCTCCGAATAAAACTGTAATTTTCACGACAAAAAATATTTTATATCTCTGGAAATAAATTTATTCTGGTCAGAAAGCTGGAAACGTCTAAAAACGATCACTTTCGACAAATACAAGCGTTTTTAGACATTTTCGTACTTCTCGGAATAAGACTGCATTTTTCACGACAAAAAAATATTTTACATCTCTGAAAATAAATTTATTAACGTCAGAGAGCTGGAAATGTCTAGAAACGTTCACTTTCAACGAATACGAGCGTTTTTAGGCATTTTTGTACTTCTCGGAATAAAACTGTATTTTTCACGACAAAAAATATTTTTTATCTCTGAAAATCAATTTATTCAGGTCAGAAAGCTGGAAACGTCTAAAAACGACCACTTTCGACGAATACAAGCGTTTTTAGACATTTTCGTACTTCTCGGACTAAAACTGCATTTTTCACGACAAAAAATATTTTATATCTTTGAAAATAAATTTATTAACGCCAGAGAGCTGGAAATGTCTAAAAACGTTCACTTTCAACGAATACGATCGTTTTTAGGCATTTTTGTACTTCTCGGAATAAAACTGTATTTTTCACGACAAAAAATATTTTTTATCTCTGAAAATCAATTTATTCAGGTCAGAAAGCTGGAAACGTCTAAAAACGACCACTTTCGACGAATACAAGCGTTTTTAGACATTTTCGTACTTCTCGGACTAAACTGCATTTTTCACGACAAAAAATATTTTATATCTTTGAAAATAAATTTATTAACGTCAGAGAGCTGGACATGTCTAAAAACGTTCACTTTCAACGAATACGAGCGTTTTTAGGCATTTTCGTACTTCTCCGAATAAAACTGTATTTTTCACGACAAAAAATATTTTATATCTCTGGAAATAAATTTATTCTGGTCAGAAAGCTGGAAACGTCTAAAAACGACCACTTTCGACGAATACAAGCGTTTTTAGACATTTTCGTACTTCTCGGACTAAAACTGCATTTTTCACGACAAAAAATATTTTATATCTTTGAAAATAAATTTATTAACGTCAGAGAGCTGGAAATGTCTAAAAACGTTCACTTTCAACGAATACGATCGTTTTTAGGCATTTTCGTACTTCTCCGAATAAAACTGTATTTTTCACGACAAAAAATATTTTATATCTCTGGAAATAAATTTATTCTGGTCAGAAAGCTGGAAACGTCTAAAAACGATCACTTTCGACAAATACAAGCGTTTTTAGACATTTTCGTACTTCTCGGAATAAGACTGCATTTTTCACGACAAAAAAAAAAAATATTTTATATCTCTGAAAATAAATTTATTAACGTCAGAGAGCTGGAAATGTCTAAAAACGTTCACTTTCAACGAATACGAGCGTTTTTAGGCATTTTTGTACTTCTCGGAATAAAACTGTATTTTTCACGACAAAAAATATTTTTTATCTCTGAAAATCAATTTATTCAGGTCAGAAAGCTGGAAACGTCTAAAAACGACCACTTTCGACGAATACAAGCGTTTTTAGACATTTTCGTACTTCTCGGACTAAAACTGCATTTTTCACGACAAAAAATATTTTATATCTTTGAAAATAAATTTATTAACGTCAGAGAGCTGGAAATGTCTAAAAACGTTCACTTTTAACGAATACGAGCGTTTTTAGGCATTTTTGTACTTCTCGGAATAAAACTGTATTTTTCACGACAAAAAATATTTTTTATCTCTGAAAATCAATTTATTCAGGTCAGAAAGCTGGAAACGTCTAAAAACGACCACTTTCGACGAATACAAGCGTTTTTAGACATTTTCGTACTTCTCGGACTAAAACTGCATTTTTCACGACAAAAAATATTTTATATCTTTGAAAATAAATTTATTAACGTCAGAGAGCTGGAAATGTCTAAAAACGTTCACTTTCAACGAATACGAGCGTTTTTAGGCATTTTCGTACTTCTCCGAATAAAACTGTATTTTTCACGATAAAAAATATTTTATATCTCTGGAAATAAATTTATTCTGGTCAGAAAGCTGGAAACGTCTAAAAACGACCACTTTCGACGAATACAAGCGTTTTTAGACATTTTCGTACTTCTCGGACTAAAACTGCATTTTTCACGACAAAAAATATTTTATATCTTTGAAAATAAATTTATTAACGTCAGAGAGCTGGAAATGTCTAAAAACGTTCACTTTCAACGAATACGATCGTTTTTAGGCATTTTCGTACTTCTCCGAATAAAACTGTAATTTTCACGACAAAAAATATTTTATATCTCTGGAAATAAATTTATTCTGGTCAGAAAGCTGGAAACGTCTAAAAACGATCACTTTCGACAAATACAAGCGTTTTTAGACATTTTCGTACTTCTCGGAATAAGACTGCATTTTTCACGACAAAAAAATATTTTACATCTCTGAAAATAAATTTATTAACGTCAGAGAGCTGGAAATGTCTAGAAACGTTCACTTTCAACGAATACGAGCGTTTTTAGGCATTTTTGTACTTCTCGGAATAAAACTGTATTTTTCACGACAAAAAATATTTTTTATCTCTGAAAATCAATTTATTCAGGTCAGAAAGCTGGAAACGTCTAAAAACGACCACTTTCGACGAATACAAGCGTTTTTAGACATTTTCGTACTTCTCGGACTAAAACTGCATTTTTCACGACAAAAAATATTTTATATCTTTGAAAATAAATTTATTAACGCCAGAGAGCTGGAAATGTCTAAAAACGTTCACTTTCAACGAATACGATCGTTTTTAGGCATTTTTGTACTTCTCGGAATAAAACTGTATTTTTCACGACAAAAAATATTTTTTATCTCTGAAAATCAATTTATTCAGGTCAGAAAGCTGGAAACGTCTAAAAACGACCACTTTCGACGAATACAAGCGTTTTTAGACATTTTCGTACTTCTCGGACTAAACTGCATTTTTCACGACAAAAAATATTTTATATCTTTGAAAATAAATTTATTAACGTCAGAGAGCTGGACATGTCTAAAAACGTTCACTTTCAACGAATACGAGCGTTTTTAGGCATTTTCGTACTTCTCCGAATAAAACTGTATTTTTCACGACAAAAAATATTTTATATCTCTGGAAATAAATTTATTCTGGTCAGAAAGCTGGAAACGTCTAAAAACGACCACTTTCGACGAATACAAGCGTTTTTAGACATTTTCGTACTTCTCGGACTAAAACTGCATTTTTCACGACAAAAAATATTTTATATCTTTGAAAATAAATTTATTAACGTCAGAGAGCTGGAAATGTCTAAAAACGTTCACTTTCAACGAATACGATCGTTTTTAGGCATTTTCGTACTTCTCCGAATAAAACTGTATTTTTCACGACAAAAAATATTTTATATCTCTGGAAATAAATTTATTCTGGTCAGAAAGCTGGAAACGTCTAAAAACGACCACTTTCGACGAATACAAGCGTTTTTAGACATTTTCCTAATTCTCGGACTAAAACTGCATTTTTCACGACAAAAAATATTTTATATCTTTGAAAATAAATTTATTAACGTCAGAGAGCTGGAAATGTCTAAAAACGTTCACTTTCAACGAATACGATCGTTTTTAGGCATTTTCGTACTTCTCCGAATAAAACTGTATTTTTCACGACAAAAAATATTTTATATCTCTGGAAATAAATTTATTCTGGTCAGAAAGCTGGAAACGTCTAAAAACGACCACTTTCGACGAATACAAGCGTTTTTAGACATTTTCGTACTTCTCGGACTAAAACTGCATTTTTCACGACAAAAAATATTTTATATCTTTGAAAATAAATTTATTAACGTCAGAGAGCTGGAAATGTCTAAAAACGTTCACTTTCAACGAATACGATCGTTTTTAGGCATTTTCGTACTTCTCCGAATAAAACTGTATTTTTCACGACAAAAAATATTTTATATCTCTGGAAATAAATTTATTCTGGTCAGAAAGCTGGAAACGTCTAAAAACGATCACTTTCGACAAATACAAGCGTTTTTAGACATTTTCGTACTTCTCGGACTAAAACTGCATTTTTCACGACAAAAAATATTTTACATCTCTGAAAATAAATTTATTAACGTCAGAGAGCTGGAAATGTCTAGAAACGTTCACTTTCAACGAATACGAGCGTTTTTAGGCATTTTTGTACTTCTCGGAATAAAACTGTATTTTTCACGACAAAAAATATTTTTTATCTCTGAAAATCAATTTATTCAGGTCAGAAAGCTGGAAACGTCTAAAAACGACCACTTTCGACGAATACAAGCGTTTTTAGACATTTTCGTACTTCTCGGACTAAAACTGCATTTTTCACGACAAAAAATATTTTATATCTTTGAAAATAAATTTATTAACGTCAGAGAGCTGGAAATGTCTAAAAACGTTCACTTTCAACGAATACGATCGTTTTTAGGCATTTTTGTACTTCTCGGAATAAAACTGTATTTTTCACGACAAAAAATATTTTTTATCTCTGAAAATAAATTTATTCTGGTCAGAAAGCTGGAAACGTCTAAAAACGACCACTTTCGACGAATACAAGCGTTTTTAGACATTTTCGTACTTCTCGGACTAAAACTGCATTTTTCACGACAAAAAATATTTTATATCTTTGAAAATAAATTTATTAACGTCAGAGAGCTGGAAATGTCTAAAAACGTTCACTTTCAACGAATACGATCGTTTTTAGGCATTTTCGTACTTCTCCGAATAAAACTGTAATTTTCACGACAAAAAATATTTTATATCTCTGGAAATAAATTTATTCTGGTCAGAAAGCTGGAAACGTCTAAAAACGATCACTTTCGACAAATACAAGCGTTTTTAGACATTTTCGTACTTCTCGGACTAAAACTGCATTTTTCACGACAAAAAATATTTTATATCTTTGAAAATAAATTTATTAACGTCAGAGAGCTGGAAATGTCTAAAAACGTTCACTTTCAACGAATACGATCGTTTTTAGGCATTTTCGTACTTCTCCGAATAAAACTGTATTTTTCACGACAAAAAATATTTTATATCTCTGGAAATAAATTTATTCTGGTCAGAAAGCTGGAAACGTCTAAAAACGATCACTTTCGACAAATACAAGCGTTTTTAGACATTTTCGTACTTCTCGGAATAAGACTGCATTTTTCACGACAAAAAAATATTTTACATCTCTGAAAATAAATTTATTAACGTCAGAGAGCTGGAAATGTCTAGAAACGTTCACTTTCAACGAATACGAGCGTTTTTAGGCATTTTTGTACTTCTCGGAATAAAACTGTATTTTTCACGACAAAAAATATTTTTTATCTCTGAAAATCAATTTATTCAGGTCAGAAAGCTGGAAACGTCTAAAAACGACCACTTTCGACGAATACAAGCGTTTTTAGACATTTTCGTACTTCTCGGAATAAGACTGCATTTTTCACGACAAAAAAATATTTTACATCTCTGAAAATAAATTTATTAACGTCAGAGAGCTGGAAATGTCTAGAAACGTTCACTTTCAACGAATACGAGCGTTTTTAGGCATTTTTGTACTTCTCGGAATAAAACTGTATTTTTCACGACAAAAAATATTTTATATCTCTGGAAATAAATTTATTCTGGTCAGAAAGCTGGAAACGTCTAAAAACGACCACCTTCGACGAATACAAGCGTTTTTAGACATTTTCGTACTTCTCGGACTAAAACTGCATTTTTCACGACAAAAAATATTTTATATCTTTGAAAATAAATTTATTAACGTCAGAGAGCTGGAAATGTCTAGAAACGTCCACTTTCAACGAATACGAGCGTTTTTAGGCATTTTTGTACTTCTCGGAATAAAACTGTATTTTTCACGACAAAAAATATTTTTTATCTCTGAAAATCAATTTATTCTGGTCAGAAAGCTGGAAACGTCTAAAAACGACCACTTTCGACGAATACAAGCGTTTTTAGACATTTTCGTACTTCTCGGACTAAAACTGCATTTTTCACGACAAAAAATATTTTATATCTTTGAAAATAAATTTATAAACGTCAGAGAGCTGGAAATGTCTAAAAACGTTCACTTTCAACGAATACGATCGTTTTTAGGCATTTTCGTACTTCTCCGAATAAAACTGTATTTTTCACGACAAAAAATATTTTATATCTCTGGAAATAAATTTATTCTGGTCAGAAAGCTGGAAACGTCTAAAAACGATCACTTTCGACAAATACAAGCGTTTTTAGACATTTTCGTACTTCTCGGACTAAAACTGCATTTTTCACGACAAAAAATATTTTACATCTCTGAAAATAAATTTATTAACGTCAGAGAGCTGGAAATGTCTAGAAACGTTCACTTTCAACGAATACGAGCGTTTTTAGGCATTTTTGTACTTCTCGGAATAAAACTGTATTTTTCACGACAAAAAATATTTTTTATCTCTGAAAATCAATTTATTCAGGTCAGAAAGCTGGAAACGTCTAAAAACGACCACTTTCGACGAATACAAGCGTTTTTAGACATTTTCGTACTTCTCGGACTAAAACTGCATTTTTCACGACAAAAAATATTTTATATCTTTGAAAATAAATTTATTAACGTCAGAGAGCTGGAAATGTCTAAAAACGTTCACTTTCAACGAATACGATCGTTTTTAGGCATTTTTGTACTTCTCGGAATAAAACTGTATTTTTCACGACAAAAAATATTTTTTATCTCTGAAAATAAATTTATTCTGGTCAGAAAGCTGGAAACGTCTAAAAACGACCACTTTCGACGAATACAAGCATTTTTAGACATTTTCGTACTTCTCGGACTAAAACTGCATTTTTCACGACAAAAAATATTTTATATCTTTGAAAATAAATTTATTAACGTCAGAGAGCTGGAAATGTCTAAAAACGTTCACTTTCAACGAATACGATCGTTTTTAGGCATTTTCGTACTTCTCCGAATAAAACTGTAATTTTCACGACAAAAAATATTTTATATCTCTGGAAATAAATTTATTCTGGTCAGAAAGCTGGAAACGTCTAAAAACGATCACTTTCGACAAATACAAGCGTTTTTAGACATTTTCGTACTTCTCGGACTAAAACTGCATTTTTCACGACAAAAAATATTTTATATCTTTGAAAATAAATTTATTAACGTCAGAGAGCTGGAAATGTCTAAAAACGTTCACTTTCAACGAATACGAGCGTTTTTAGGCATTTTCGTACTTCTCCGAATAAAACTGTATTTTTCACGACAAAAAATATTTTATATCTCTGGAAATAAATTTATTCTGGTCAGAAAGCTGGAAACGTCTAAAAACGACCACTTTCGACGAATACAAGCGTTTTTAGACATTTTCGTACTTCTCGGACTAAAACTGCATTTTTCACGACAAAAAATATTTTATATCTTTGAAAATAAATTTATTAACGTCAGAGAGCTGGAAATGTCTAAAAACGTTCACTTTCAACGAATACGATCGTTTTTAGGCATTTTCGTACTTCTCCGAATAAACTGTATTTTTCACGACAAAAAATATTTTATATCTCTGGAAATAAATTTATTCTGGTCAGAAAGCTGGAAACGTCTAAAAACGATCACTTTCGACAAATACAAGCGTTTTTAGACATTTTCGTACTTCTCGGAATAAGACTGCATTTTTCACGACAAAAAAATATTTTACATCTCTGAAAATAAATTTATTAACGTCAGAGAGCTGGAAATGTCTAGAAACGTTCACTTTCAACGAATACGAGCGTTTTTAGGCATTTTTGTACTTCTCGGAATAAAACTGTATTTTTCACGACAAAAAATATTTTTTATCTCTGAAAATCAATTTATTCAGGTCAGAAAGCTGGAAACGTCTAAAAACGACCACTTTCGACGAATACAAGCGTTTTTAGACATTTTCGTACTTCTCGGAATAAGACTGCATTTTTCACGACAAAAAAATATTTTACATCTCTGAAAATAAATTTATTAACGTCAGAGAGCTGGAAATGTCTAGAAACGTTCACTTTCAACGAATACGAGCGTTTTTAGGCATTTTTGTACTTCTCGGAATAAAACTGTATTTTTCACGACAAAAAATATTTTATATCTCTGGAAATAAATTTATTCTGGTCAGAAAGCTGGAAACGTCTAAAAACGACCACTTTCGACGAATACAAGCGTTTTTAGACATTTTCGTACTTCTCGGACTAAAACTGCATTTTTCACGACAAAAAATATTTTATATCTTTGAAAATAAATTTATTAACGTCAGAGAGCTGGAAATGTCTAGAAACGTCCACTTTCAACGAATACGAGCGTTTTTAGGCATTTTTGTACTTCTCGGAATAAAACTGTATTTTTCACGACAAAAAATATTTTTTATCTCTGAAAATCAATTTATTCAGGTCAGAAAGCTGGAAACGTCTAAAAACGACCACTTTCGACGAATACAAGCGTTTTTAGACATTTTCGTACTTCTCGGACTAAAACTGCATTTTTCACGACAAAAAATATTTTATATCTTTGAAAATAAATTTATTAACGTCAGAGAGCTGGAAATGTCTAAAAACGTTCACTTTCAACGAATACGATCGTTTTTAGGCATTTTTGTACTTCTCGGAATAAAACTGTATTTTTCACGACAAAAAATATTTTTTATCTCTGAAAATCAATTTATTCAGGTCAGAAAGCTGGAAACGTCTAAAAACGACCACTTTCGACGAATACAAGCGTTTTTAGACATTTTCGTACTTCTCGGACTAAACTGCATTTTTCACGACAAAAAATATTTTATATCTTTGAAAATAAATTTATTAACGTCAGAGAGCTGGAAATGTCTAAAAACGTTCACTTTCAACGAATACGAGCGTTTTTAGGCATTTTCGTACTTCTCCGAATAAAACTGTATTTTTCACGACAAAAAATATTTTATATCTCTGGAAATAAATTTATTCTGGTCAGAAAGCTGGAAACGTCTAAAAACGACCACTTTCAACGAATACAAGCGTTTTTAGACATTTTCGTACTTCTCGGACTAAAACTGCATTTTTCACGACAAAAAATATTTTATATCTTTGAAAATAAATTTATTAACGTCAGAGAGCTGGAAATGTCTAAAAATGTTCACTTTCAACGAATACGATCGTTTTTAGGCATTTTCGTACTTCTCCGAATAAAACTGTATTTTTCACGACAAAAAATATTTTATATCTCTGGAAATAAATTTATTCTGGTCAGAAAGCTGGAAACGTCTAAAAACGACCACTTTCGACGAATACAAGTGTTTTTAGACATTTTCCTACTTCTCGGACTAAAACTGCATTTTTCACGACAAAAAATATTTTATATCTTTGAAAATAAATTTATTAACGTCAGAGAGTTGGAAATGTCTAAAAACGTTCACTTTCAACGAATACGATCGTTTTTATGCATTTTCGTACTTCTCCGAATAAAACTGTATTTTTCACGACAAAAAATATTTTATATCTCTGGAAATAAATTTATTCTGGTCAGAAAGCTGGAAACGTCTAAAAACGATCACTTTCGACAAATACAAGCGTTTTTAGACATTTTCGTACTTCTCGGAATAAGACTGCATTTTTCACAACAAAAAAATATTTTATATCTCTGAAAATAAATTTATTACCGTCAGAGAGCTGGAAATGACTAAAAACGTTCACTTTCAACGAATACGAGCGTTTTTAGGCATTTTTATACTTCTCGGAATAAAACTGTATTTTTCACGACAAAAAATATTTTTTATCTCTGAAAATCAATTTATTCAGGTCAGAAAGCTGGAAACGTCTAAAAACGACCACTTTCGACGAATACAAGCGTTTTTAGACATTTTCGTATTTCTCGGACTAAAACTGCATTTTTCACGACAAAAAATATTTTATATCTTTGAAAATAAATTTATTAACGTCAGAGAGCTGGAAATGTCTAAAAACGTTCACTTTCAACGAATACGAGCGTTTTTAGGCATTTTCGTACTTCTCCGAATAAAACTGTATTTTTCACGACAAAAAATATTTTATATCTCTGGAAATAAATTTATTCTGGTCAGAAAGCTGGAAACGTCTAAAAACGATCACTTTCGACAAATACAAGCGTTTTTAGACATTTTCGTACTTCGCGGAATAAGACTGCATTTTTCACGACAAAAAAATATTTTATATCTCTGAAAATAAATTTATTAACGTCAGAGAGCTCGAAATGTCTAAAAACGTTCACTTTCAACGAATACGAGCGTTTTTAGGCATTTTTGTACTTCTCGGAATAAAACTGTATTTTTCACGACAAAAAATATTTTTTATCTCTGAAAATCAATTTATTCAGGTCAGAAAGCTGGAAACGTCTAAAAACGACGACTTTCGACGAATACAAGCGTTTTTAGACATTTTCGTACTTCTCGGACTAAAACTGCATTTTTCACGACAAAAAATATTTTATATCTTTGAAAATAAATTTATTAACGTCAGAGAGCTGGAAATGTCTAAAAACGTTCACTTTCAACGAATACGATCGTTTTTAGGCATTTTTGTACTTCTCGGAATAAAACTGTATTTTTCACGACAAAAAATATTTTTTATCTCTGAAAATCAATTTATTCAGGTCAGAAAGCTGGAAACGTCTAAAAACGACCACTTTCGACGAATACAAGCGTTTTTAGACATTTTCGTACTTCTCGGACTAAAACTGCATTTTTCACGACAAAAAATATTTTATATCTTTGAAAATAAATTTATTAACGTCAGAGAGCTGGAAATGTCTAAAAACGTTCACTTTCAACGAATACGAGCGTTTTTAGGCATTTTCGTACTTCTCCGAATAAAACTGTATTTTTCACGACAAAAAATATTTTATATCTCTGGAAATAAATTTATTCTGGTCAGAAAGCTGGAAACGTCTAAAAACGACCACTTTCGACGAATACAAGCGTTCTTAGACATTTTCGTACTTCTCGGACTAAAACTGCATTTTTCACGACAAAAAATATTTTATATCTTTGAAAATAAATTTATTAACGTCAGAGAGCTGGAAATGTCTAAAAACGTTCACTTTCAACGAATACGATCGTTTTTAGGCATTTTCGTACTTCTCCGAATAAAACTGTATTTTTCACGATAAAAAATATTTTATATCTCTGGAAATAAATTTATTCTGGTCAGAAAGCTGGAAACGTCTAAAAACGATCACTTTCGACAAATACAAGCGTTTTTAGACATTTTCGTACTTCTCGGAATAAGACTGCATTTTTCACGACAAAAAAATATTTTATATCTCTGAAAATAAATTTATTAACGTCAGAGAGCTGGAAATGTCTAAAAACGTTCACTTTCAACGAATACGAGCGTTTTTAGGCATTTTTGTACTTCTCGGAATAAAACTGTATTTTTCACGACAAAAAATATTTTTTATCTCTGAAAATCAATTTATTCAGGTCAGAAAGCTGGAAACGTCTAAAAACGACCACTTTCGACGAATACAAGCGTTTTTAGACATTTTCGTACTTCTCGGACTAAAACTGCATTTTTCACGACAAAAAATATTTTATATCTTTGAAAATAAATTTAATAACGTCAGAGAGCTGGAAATGTCTAAAAACGTTCACTTTCAACGAATACGAGCGTTTTTAGGCATTTTTGTACTTCTCGGAATAAAACTGTATTTTTCACGACAAAAAATATTTTTTATCTCTGAAAATCAATTTATTCAGGTCAGAAAGCTGGAAACGTCTAAAAACGACCACTTTCGACGAATACAAGCGTTTTTTGACATTTTCGTACTTCTCGGACTAAAACTGCATTTTTCACGACAAAAAATATTTTATATCTTTGAAAATAAATTTATTAACGTCAGAGAGCTGGAAATGTCTAAAAACGTTCACTTTCAACGAATACGATCGTTTTTAGGTATTTTTGTACTTCTCGGAATAAAACTGTATTTTTCACGACAAAAAGTATTTTTTATCTCTGAAAATCAATTTATTCAGGTCAGAAAGCTGGAAACGTCTAAAAACGACCACTTTCGACGAATACAAGCGTTTTTAGACATTTTCGTACTTCTCAGACTAAAACTGCATTTTTCACGACAAAAAATATTTTATATCTTTGAAAATAAATTTATTAACGTCAGAGAGCTGGAAATGTCTAAAAACGTTCACTTTCAACGAATACGAGCGTTTTTAGGCATTTTCGTACTTCTCCGAATAAAACTGTATTTTTCACGACAAAAAATATTTTATATCTCTGGAAATAAATTTATTCTGGTCAGAAAGCTGGAAACGTTTAAAAACGACCACTTTCGACGAATACAAGCGTTTTTAGACATTTTCGTACTTCTCGGACTAAAACTGCATTTTTCACGACAAAAAATATTTTATATCTTTGAAAATAAATTTATTAACGTCAGAGAGCTGGAAATGTCTAAAAACGTTCACTTTCAACGAATACGATCGTTTTTAGGCATTTTGGTACTTCTCCGAATAAAACTGTATTTTTCACGACAAAAAATATTTTATATCTCTGGAAATAAATTTAGTCTGGTCAGAAGGCTGGAAACGTCTAAAAACGATCACTTTCGACAAATACAAGCGTTTTTAGACATTTTCGTACTTCTCGGAATAAGACTGCATTTTTCACGACAAAAAAATATTTTATATCTCTGAAAATAAATTTATTAACGTCAGAGAGCTGGAAATGTCTAAAAACGTTCACTTTCAACGAATACGAGCGTTTTTAGGCATTTTTATACTTCTCGGAATAAAACTGTATTTTTCACGACAAAAAATATTTTTTATCTCTGAAAATCAATTTATTCAGGTCAGAAAGCTGGAAACGTCTAAAAACGACCACTTTCGACGAATACAAGCGTTTTTAGACATTTTCGTACTTCTCGGACTAAAACTGCATTTTTCACGACAAAAAATATTTTATATCTTTGAAAATAAATTTATTAACGTCAGAGAGCTGGAAATGTCTAAAAACGTTCACTTCCAACGAATACGAGCGTTTTTAGGCATTTTCGTACTTCTCCGAATAAAACTGTATTTTTCACGACAAAAAATATTTTATATCTCTGGAAATAAATTTATTCTGGTCAGAAAGCTGGAAACGTCTAAAAACGACCACTTTCGACGAATACAAGCGTTTTTAGACATTTTCGTACTTCTCGGACTAAAACTGCATTTTTCACGACAAAAAATATTTTATATCTTTGAAAATAAATTTATTAACGTCAGAGAGCTGGAAATGTCTAAAAACGTTCACTTTCAACGAATACGATCGTTTTTAGGCATTTTCGTACTTCTCCGAATAAAACTGTATTTTTCACGACAAAAAATATTTTATATCTCTGGAAATAAATTTATTCTGGTCAGAAAGCTGGAAACGTCTAAAAACGACCACTTTCGACGAATACAAGCGTTTTTAGACATTTTCGTACTTCTCGGACTAAAACTGCATTTTTCACGACAAAAAATATTTTATATCTTTGAAAATAAATTTATTAACGTCAGAGAGCTGGAAATGTCTAAAAACGTTCACTTTCAACGAATACGATCGTTTTTAGGCATTTTCGTACTTCTCCGAATAAAACTGTATTTTTCACGACAAAAAATATTTTATATCTCTGGAAATAAATTTATTCTGGTCAGAAAGCTGGAAACGTCTAAAAACGACCACTTTCGACGAATACAAGCGTTTTTAGACATTTTCGTACTTCTCGGACTAAAACTGCATTTTTCACGACAAAAAATATTTTATATCTTTGAAAATAAATTTATTAACGTCAGAGAGCTGGAAATGTCTAAAAACGTTCACTTTCAACGAATACGATCGTTTTTAGGCATTTTCGTACTTCTCCGAATAAAACTGTATTTTTCACGACAAAAAATATTTTATATCTCTGGAAATAAATTTATTCTGGTCAGAAAGCTGGAAACGTCTAAAAACGATCACTTTCGACAAATACAAGCGTTTTTAGACATTTTCGTACTTCTCGGAATAAGACTGCATTTTTCACGACAAAAAAATATTTTATATCTCTGAAAATAAATTTATTAACGTCAGAGAGCTGGAAATGTCTAAAAACGTTCACTTTCAACGAATACGAGCGTTTTTAGGCATTTTTGTACTTCTCCGAATAAAACTGTATTTTTCACGACAAAAAATATTTTTTATCTCTGAAAATCAATTTATTCAGGTCAGAAAGCTGGAAACGTCTAAAAACGACCACTTTCGACGAATACAAGCGTTTTTAGACATTTTCGTACTTCTCGGACTAAAACTGCATTTTTCACGACAAAAAATATTTTATATCTTTGAAAATAAATTTATTAACGTCAGAGAGCTGGAAATGTCTAAAAACGTTCACTTTCAACGAATACGATCGTTTTTAGGCATTTTTGTACTTCTCGGAATAAAACTGTATTTTTCACGACAAAAAATATTTTATATCTCTGGAAATAAATTTATTCTGGTCAGAAAGCTGGAAACGTCTAAAAACGACCACTTTCGACGAATACAAGCGTTTTTAGACATTTTCGTACTTCTCGGACTAAAACTGCATTTTTCACGACAAAAAATATTTTATATCTTTGAAAATAAATTTATTAACGTCAGAGAGCTGGAAATGTCTAAAAACGTTCACTTTCAACGAACACGATCGTTTTTAGGCATTTTCGTACTTCTCCGAATAAAACTGTATTTTTCACGACAAAAAATATTTTATATCTCTGGAAATAAATTTATTCTGGTCAGAAAGCTGGAAAAGTCTAAAAACGACCACTTTCGACGAATACAAGCGTTTTTAGACATTTTCCTACTTCTCGGACTAAAACTGCATTTTTCACGACAAAAAATATTTTATATCTTTGAAAATAAATTTATTAACGTCAGAGAGCTGGAAATGTCTAAAAACGTTCACTTTCAACGAATACGAGCGTTTTTAGGCATTTTTGTACTTCTCGGAATAAAACTGTATTTTTCACGACAAAAAATATTTTTTATCTCTGAAAATCAATTTATTCAGGTCAGAAAGCTGGAAACGTCTAAAAACGACCACTTTCGACGAATACAAGCGTTTTTAGACATTTTCGTACTTCTCGGACTAAAACTGCATTTTTCACGACAAAAAATATTTTATATCTTTGAAAATAAATTTATTAACGTCAGAGAGCTGGAAATGTCTAAAAACGTTAACTTTCAACGAATACGATCGTTTTTAGGCATTTTTGTACTTCTCGGAATAAAACTGTATTTTTCACGACAAAAAATATTTTTTATCTCTGAAAATCAATTTATTTAGGTCAGAAAGCTGGAAACGTCTAAAAACGACCACTTTCGACGAATACAAGCGTTTTTAGACATTTTCGTACTTCTCGGACTAAAACTGCATTTTTCACGACAAAAAATATTTTATATCTTTGAAAATAAATTTATTAACGTCAGAGAGCTGGAAATGTCTAAAAACGTTCACTTTCAACGAATACGAGCGTTTTTAGGCATTTTCGTACTTCTCCGAATAAAACTGTATTTTTCACGACAAAAAATATTTTATATCTCTGGAAATAAATTTATTCCGGTCAGAAAGCTGGAAACGTCTAAAAACGACCACTTTCGACGAATACAAGCGTTTTTAGACATTTTCGTACTTCTCGGACTAAAACTGCATTTTTCACGACAAAAAATATTTTATATCTTTGAAAATAAATTTATTAACGTCAGAGAGCTGGAAATGTCTAAAAACGTTCACTTTCAACGAATACGATCGTTTTTAGGCATTTTCGTACTTCTCCGAATAAAACTGTATTTTTCACGACAAAAAATATTTTATATCTCTGGAAATAAATTTATTCTGGTCAGAAAGCTGGAAACGTCTAAAAACGACCACTTTCGACGAATACAAGCGTTTTTAGACATTTTCGTACTTCTCGGACTAAAACTGCATTTTTCACGACATAAAAATATTTTATATCTTTGAAAATAAATTTATTAACGTCAGAGAGCTGGAAATGTCTAAAAACGTTCACTTTCAACGAATACGATCGTTTTTAGGCATTTTCGTACTTCTCCGAATAAAACTGTATTTTTCACGACAAAAAATATTTTATATCTCTGGAAATAAATTTATTCTGGTCAGAAAGCTGGAAACGTCTAAAAACGATCACTTTCGACAAATACAAGCGTTTTTAGACATTTTCGTACTTCTCGGAATAAGACTGCATTTTTCACGACAAAAAAATATTTTATATCTTTGAAAATAAATTTATTAACGTCAGAGAGCTGGAAATGTCTAAAAACGTTCACTTTCAACGAATACGATCGTTTTTAGGCATTTTTGTACTTCTCGGAATAAAACTGTATTTTTCACGACAAAAAATATTTTTTATCTCTGAAAATCAATTTATTCAGGTCAGAAAGCTGGAAACGTCTAAAAACGACCACTTTCGACGAATACAAGCGTTTTTAGACATTTTCGTACTTCTCGGACTAAACTGCATTTTTCACGACAAAAAATATTTTATATCTTTGAAAATAAATTTATTAACGTCAGAGAGCTGGAAATGTCTAAAAACGTTCACTTTCAACGCATACGAGCGTTTTTAGGCATTTTCGTACTTCTCCGAATAAAACTGTATTTTTCACGACAAAAAATATTTTATATCTCTGGAAATAAATTTATTCTGGTCAGAAAGCTGGAAACGTCTAAAAACGACCACTTTCGACGAATACAAGCGTTTTTAGACATTTTCGTACTTCTCGGACTAAAACTGCATTTTTCACGACAAAAAATATTTTATATCTTTGAAAATAAATTTATTAACGTCAGAGAGCTGGAAATGTCTAAAAACGTTCACTTTCAACGAATACGATCGTTTTTAGGCATTTTCGTACTTCTCCGAATAAAACTGTATTTTTCACGACAAAAAATATTTTATATCTCTGGAAATAAATTTATTCTGGTCAGAAATCTGGAAACGTCTAAAAACGACCACTTTCGACGAATACAAGCGTTTTTAGACATTTTCGTACTTCTCGGACTAAAACTGCATTTTTCACGACAAAAAATATTTTATATCTTTGAAAATAAATTTATTAACGTCAGAGAGCTGGAAATGTCTAAAAACGTTCACTTTCAACGAATACGATCGTTTTTAGGCATTTTCGTACTCCTCCGAATAAAACTGTATTTTTCACGACAAAAAATATTTTATATCTCTGGAAATAAATTTATTCTGGTCAGAAAGCTGGAAACGTCTAAAAACGATCACTTTCGACAAATACAAGCGTTTTTAGACATTTTCGTACTTCTCGGAATAAGACTGCATTTTTCACGACAAAAAAATATTTTACATCTCTGAAAATAAATTTATTAACGTCAGAGAGCTGGAAATGTCTAGAAACGTTCACTTTCAACGAATACGAGCGTTTTTAGGCATTTTTGTACTTCTCGGAATAAAACTGTATTTTTCACGACAAAAAATATTTTTTATCTCTGAAAATCAATTTATTCAGGTCAGAAAGCTGGAAACGTCTAAAAACGACCACTTTCGACGAATACAAGCGTTTTTAGACATTTTCGTACTTCTCGGACTAAAACTGCATTTTTCACGACAAAAAATATTTTATATCTTTGAAAATAAATTTATTAACGTCAGAGAGCTGGAAATGTCTAAAAACGTTCACATTCAACGAATACGATCGTTTTTAGGCATTTTTGTACTTCTCGGAATAAAACTGTATTTTTCACGACAAAAAATATTTTTTATCTCTGAAAATCAATTTATTCAGGTCAGAAAGCTGGAAACGTCTAAAAACGACCACTTTCGACGAATACAAGCGTTTTTAGACATTTTCGTACTTCTCGGACTAAACTGCATTTTTCACGACAAAAAATATTTTATATCTTTGAAAATAAATTTATTAACGTCAGAGAGCTGGAAATGTCTAAAAACGTTCACTTTCAACGAATACGAGCGTTTTTAGGCATTTTCGTACTTCTCCGAATAAAACTGTATTTTTCACGACAAAAAATATTTTATATCTCTGGAAATAAATTTATTCTGGTCAGAAAGCTGGAAACGTCTAAAAATGACCACTTTCGACGAATACAAGCGTTTTTAGACATTTTCGTACTTCTCGGACTAAAACTGCATTTTTCACGACAAAAAATATTTTATATCTTTGAAAACAAATTTATTAACGTCAGAGAGCTGGAAATGTCTAAAAACGTTCACTTTCAACGAATACGATCGTTTTTAGGCATTTTCGTACTTCTCCGAATAAAACTGTATTTTTCACGACAAAAAATATTTTATATCTCTGGAAATAAATTTATTCTGGTCAGAAAGCTGGAAACGTCTAAAAACGACCACTTTCGACGAATACAAGCGTTTTTAGACATTTTCCTACTTCTCGGAATAAGACTGCATTTTTCACAACAACAAAATATTTTATATCTCTGAAAATAAATTTATTAACGTCAGAGAGCTGGAAATGTCTAAAAACGTTCACTTTCAACGAATACGAGCGTTTTTAGGCATTTTTATACTCCTCGGAATAAAACTGTATTTTTCACGACAAAAAATATTTTTTATCTCTGAAAATCAATTTATTCAGGTCAGAAAGCTGGAAACGTCTAAAAACGACCACTTTCGACGAATTCAAGCGTTTTTAGACATTTTCGTACTTCTCGGACTAAAACTGCATTTTTCACGACAAAAAATATTTTATATCTTTGAAAATAAATTTATTAACGTCAGAGAGCTGGAAATGTCTAAAAACGTTCACTTTCAACGAATACGATCGTTTTTAGGCATTTTCGTACTTCTCCGAATAAAACTATATTTTTCACGACAAAAAATATTTTATATCTCTGGAAATAAATTTATTCTGGTCAGAAAGCTGGAAACGTCTAAAAACGATCACTTTCGACAAATACAAGCGTTTTTAGACATTTTCGTACTTCTCGGAATAAGACTGCATTTTTCACGACAAAAAAATATTTTATATCTCTGAAAATAAATTTATTAACGTCAGAGAGCTGGAAATGTCTAAAAACGTTCACTTTCAACGAATACGAGCGTTTTTAGGCATTTTTGTACTTCTCGGAATAAAACTGTATTTTTCACGATAAAAAATATTTTTTATCTCTGAAAATCAATTTATTCAGGTCAGAAAGCTGGAAACGTCTAAAAACGACCACTTTCGACGAATACAAGCGTTTTTAGACATTTTCGTACTTCTCGGACTAAAACTGCATTTTTCACGACAAAAAATATTTTATATCTTTGAAAATAAATTTATTAACGTCAGAGAGCTGGAAATGTCTAAAAACGTTCACTTTCAACGAATACGATCGTTTTTAGGCATTTTTGTACTTCTCGGAATAAAACTGTATTTTTCACGACAAAAAATATTTTTTATCTCTGAAAATCAATTTATTCAAGTCAGAAAGCTGGAAACGTCTAAAAACGACCACTTTCGACGAATACAAGCGTTTTTAGACATTTTCGTACTTCTCGGACTAAAACTGCATTTTTCACGACAAAAAATATTTTATATCTTTGAAAATAAATTTATTAACGTCAGAGAGCTGGAAATGTCTAAAAACGTTCACTTTCAACGAATACGAGCGTTTTTAGGCATTTTCGTACTTCTCCGAATAAAACTGTATTTTTCACGACAAAAAATATTTTATATCTCTGGAAATAAATTTATTCTGGTCAGAAAGCTGGAAACGTCTAAAAACGACCACTTTCGACGAATACAAGCGTTTTTAGACATTTTCGTACTTCTCGGACTAAAACTGCATTTTTCACGACAAAAAATATTTTATATCTTTGAAAATAAATTTATTAACGTCAGAGAGCTGGAAATGTCTAAAAACGTTCACTTTCAACGAATACGATCGTTTTTAGGCATTTTCGTACTTCTCCGAATAAAACTGTATTTTTCACGACAAAAAATATTTTATATCTCTGGAAATAAATTTATTCTGGTCAGAAAGCTGGAAACGTCTAAAAACGACCACTTTCGACGAATACAAGCGTTTTTAGACATTTTCGTACTTCTCGGACTAAAACTGCATTTTTCACGACAAAAAATATTTTATATCTTTGAAAATAAATTTATTAACGTCAGAGAGCTGGAAATGTCTAAAAACGTCCACTTTCAACGAATACGAGCGTTTTTAGGCATTTTTGTACTTCTCGGAATAAAACTGTATTTTTCACGACAAAAAATTTTTTTATCTCTGAAAATCAATTTATTCTGGTCAGAAAGCTGGAAACGTCTAAAAACGATCACTTTCGACAAATACAAGCGTTTTATAGACATTTTCGTACTTCTCGGAATAAGACTGCATTTTTCACGACAAAAAAATATTTTATATCTCTGAAAATAAATTTATTAACGTCAGAGAGCTGGAAATGTCTAAAAACGTTCACTTTCAACGAATACGAGCGTTTTTAGGCATTTTTGTACTTCTCGGAATAAAACTGTATTTTTCACGACAAAAAATATTTTTTATCTCTGAAAATCAATTTATTCATGTCAGAAAGCTGGAAACGTCTAAAAACGACCACTTTCGACGAATACAAGCGTTTTTAGACATTTTCGTACTTCTCGGACTAAAACTGCATTTTTCACGACAAAAAATATTTTATATCTTTGAAAATAAATTTATTAACGTCAGAGAGCTGGAAATGTCTAAAAACGTTCACTTTCAACGAATACGAGCGTTTTTAGGCATTTTCGTACTTCTCCGAATAAAACTGTATTTTTCACGACAAAAAATATTTTTTATCTCTGAAAATCATTTTATTCAAGTCAGAAAGCTGGAAACGTCTAAAAACGACCACTTTCGACGAATACAAGCGTTTTTAGACATTTTCGTACTTCTCGGACTAAAACTGCATTTTTCACGACAAAAAATATTTTATATCTTTGAAAATAAATTTATTAACGTCAGAGAGCTGGAAATGTCTAAAAACGTTCACTTTCAACGAATACGAGCGTTTTTAGGCATTTTCGTACTTCTCCGAATAAAACTGTATTTTTCACGACAAAAAATATTTTATATCTCTGGAAATAAATTTATTCTGGTCAGAAAGCTGGAAACGTCTAAAAACGACCACTTTCGACGAATACAAGCGTTTTTAGACATTTTCGTACTTCTCGGACTAAAACTGCATTTTTCACGACAAAAAATATTTTATATCTTTGAAAATAAATTTATTAACGTCAGAGAGCTGGAAATGTCTAAAAACGTTCACTTTCAACGAATACGATCGTTTTTAGGCATTTTCGTACTTCTCCGAATAAAACTGTATTTTTCACGACAAAAAATATTTTTTATCTCTGAAAATCAATTTATTCAGGTCAGAAAGCTGGAAACGTCTAAAAACGACCACTTTCGACGAATACAAGCGTTTTTAGACATTTTCGTACTTCTCGGACTAAAACTGCATTTTTCACGACAAAAAATATTTTATATCTTTGAAAATAAATTTATTAACGTCAGAGAGCTGGAAATGTCTAAAAACGTTCACTTTCAACGAATACGATCGTTTTTAGGCATTTTTGTACTTCTCGGAATAAAACTGTATTTTTCACGACAAAAAATATTTTTTTTCTCTGAAAATCAATTTATTCAGGTCAGAAAGCTGGAAACGTCTAAAAACGACCACTTTCGACGAATACAAGCGTTTTTAGACATTTTCGTACTTCTCGGACTAAACTGCATTTTTCACGACAAAAAATATTTTATATCTTTGAAAATAAATTTATTAACGTCAGAGAGCTGGAAATGTCTAAAAACGTTCACTTTCAACGAATACGAGCGTTTTTAGGCATTTTCGTACTTCTCCGAATAAAACTGTATTTTTCAAGACAAAAAATATTTTATATCTCTGGAAATAAATTTATTCTGGTCAGAAAGCTGGAAACGTCTAAAAATGACCACTTTCGACGAATACAAGCGTTTTTAGACATTTTCGTACTTCTCGGACTAAAACTGCATTTTTCACGACAAAAAATATTTTATATCTTTGAAAACAAATTTATTAACGTCAGAGAGCTGGAAATGTCTAAAAACGTTCACTTTCAACGAATACGATCGTTTTTAGGCATTTTCGTACTTCTCCGAATAAAACTGTATTTTTCACGACAAAAAATATTTTATATCTCTGGAAATAAATTTATTCTGGTCAGAAAGCTGGAAACGTCTAAAAACGACCACTTTCGACGAATACAAGCGTTTTTAGACATTTTCCTACTTCTCGGACTAAAACTGCATTTTTCACGACAAAAAATATTTTATATCTTTGAAAATAAATTTATTAACGTCAGAGAGCTGGAAATGTCTAAAAACGTTCACTTTCAACGAATACGATCGTTTTTAGGCATTTTCGTACTTCTCCGAATAAAACTGTATTTTTCACGACAAAAAATATTTTATATCTCTGGAAATAAATTTATTCTGGTCAGAAAGCTGGAAACGTCTAAAAACGATCACTTTCGACAAATACAATCGTTTTTAGACATTTTCGTACTTCTCGGAATAAGACTGCATTTTTCACAACAAAAAAATATTTTATATCTCTGAAAATAAATTTATTAACGTCAGAGAGCTGGAAATGTCTAAAAACGTTCACTTTCAACGAATACGAGCGTTTTTACGCATTTTTATACTTCTCGGAATAAAACTGTATTTTTCACGACAAAAAATATTTTTTATCTCTGAAAATCAATTTATTCAGGTCAGAAAGCTGGAAACGTCTAAAAACGACCACTTTCGACGAATTCAAGCGTTTTTAGACATTTTCGTACTTCTCGGACTAAAACTGCATTTTTCACGACAAAAAATATTTTATATCTTTGAAAATAAATTTATTAACGTCAGAGAGCTGGAAATGTCTAAAAACGTTCACTTCCAACGAATACGAGCGTTTTTAGGCATTTTCGTACTTCTCCGAATAAAACTGTATTTTTCACGACAAAAAATATTTTATATCTCTGGAAATAAATTTATTCTGGTCAGAAAGCTGGAAACGTCTAAAAACGACCACTTTCGACGAATACAAGCGTTTTTAGACATTTTCGTACTTCTCGGACTAAAACTGCATTTTTCACGACAAAAAATATTTTATATCTTTGAAAATAAATTTATTAACGTCAGAGAGCTGGAAATGTCTAAAAACGTTCACTTTCAACGAATACGATCGTTTTTAGGCATTTTCGTACTTCTCCGAATAAAACTGTATTTTTCACGACAAAAAATATTTTATATCTCTGGAAATAAATTTATTCTGGTCAGAAAGCTGGAAACGTCTAAAAACGATCACTTTCGACAAATACAATCGTTTTTAGACATTTTCGTACTTCTCGGAATAAGACTGCATTTTTCACAACAAAAAAATATTTTATATCTCTGAAAATAAATTTATTAACGTCAGAGAGCTGGAAATGTCTAAAAACGTTCACTTTCAACGAATACGAGCGTTTTTACGCATTTTTATACTTCTCGGAATAAAACTGTATTTTTCACGACAAAAAATATTTTTTATCTCTGAAAATCAATTTATTCAGGTCAGAAAGCTGGAAACGTCTAAAAACGACCACTTTCGACGAATTCAAGCGTTTTTAGACATTTTCGTACTTCTCGGACTAAAACTGCATTTTTCACGACAAAAAATATTTTATATCTTTGAAAATAAATTTATTAACGTCAGAGAGCTGGAAATGTCTAAAAACGTTCACTTCCAACGAATACGAGCGTTTTTAGGCATTTTCGTACTTCTCCGAATAAAACTGTATTTTTCACGACAAAAAATATTTTATATCTCTGGAAATAAATTTATTCTGGTCAGAAAGCTGGAAACGTCTAAAAACGACCACTTTCGACGAATACAAGCGTTTTTAGACATTTTCGTACTTCTCGGACTAAAACTGCATTTTTCACGACAAAAAATATTTTATATCTTTGAAAATAAATTTATTAACGTCAGAGAGCTGGAAATGTCTAAAAACGTTCACTTTCAACGAATACGATCGTTTTTAGGCATTTTCGTACTTCTCCGAATAAAACTGTATTTTTCACGACAAAAAATATTTTATATCTCTGGAAATAAATTTATTCTGGTCAGAAAGCTGGAAACGTCTAAAAACGACCACTTTCGACGAATACAAGCGTTTTTAGACATTTTCGTACTTCTCGGACTAAAACTGCATTTTTCACGACAAAAAATATTTTATATCTTTGAAAATAAATTTATTAACGTCAGAGAGCTGGAAATGTCTAAAAACGTTCACTTTCAACGAATACGATCGTTTTTAGGCATTTTCGTACTTCTCCGAATAAAACTGTATTTTTCACGACAAAAAATATTTTATATCTCTGGAAATAAATTTATTCTGGTCAGAAAGCTGGAAACGTCTAAAAACGATCACTTTCGACAAATACAAGCGTTTTTAGACATTTTCGTACTTCTCGGAATAAGACTGCATTTTTCACGACAAAAAAATATTTTATATCTCTGAAAATAAATTTATTAACGTCAGAGAGCTGGAAATGTCTAAAAACGTTCACTTTCAACGAATACGAGCGTTTTTAGGCATTTTTGTACTTCTCGGAATAAAACTGTATTTTTCACGACAAAAAATATTTTTTATCTCTGAAAATCAATTTATTCAGGTCAGAAAGCTGGAAACGTCTAAAAACGACCACTTTCGACGAATACAAGCGTTTTTAGACATTTTCGTACTTCTCGGACTAAAACTGCATTTTTCACGACAAAAAATATTTTATATCTTTGAAAATAAATTTATTAACGTCAGAGAGCTGGAAATGTCTAAAAACGTTCACTTTCAACGAATACGATCGTTTTTAGGCATTTTTGTACTTCTCGGAATAAAACTGTATTTTTCACGACAAAAAATATTTTTTATCTCTGAAAATCAATTTATTCAAGTCAGAAGGCTGGAAACGTCTAAAAACGACCACTTTCGACGAATACAAGCGTTTTTAGACATTTTCGTACTTCTCGGACTAAAACTGCATTTTTCACGACAAAAAATATTTTATATCTTTGAAAATAAATTTATTAACGTCAGAGAGCTGGAAATGTCTAAAAACGTTCACTTTCAACGAATACGAGCGTTTTTAGGCATTTTCGTACTTCTCCGAATAAAACTGTATTTTTCACGACAAAAAATATTTTATATCTCTGGAAATAAATTTATTCTGGTCAGAAAGCTGGAAACGTCTAAAAACGACCACTTTCGACGAATACAAGCGTTTTTAGACATTTTCGTACTTCTCGGACTAAAACTGCATTTTTCACGACAAAAAATATTTTATATCTTTGAAAATAAATTTATTAACGTCAGAGAGCTGGAAATGTCTAAAAACGTTCACTTTCAACGAATACGATCGTTTTTAGGCATTTTCGTACTTCTCCGAATAAAACTGTATTTTTCACGACAAAAAATATTTTATATCTCTGGAAATAAATTTATTCTGGTCAGAAAGCTGGAAACGTCTAAAAACGACCACTTTCGACGAATACAAGCGTTTTTAGACATTTTCGTACTTCTCGGACTAAAACTGCATTTTTCACGACAAAAAATATTTTATATCTTTGAAAATAAATTTATTAACGTCAGAGAGCTGGAAATGTCTAAAAACGTTCACTTTCAACGAATACGAGCGTTTTTAGGCATTTTTGTACTTCTCGGAATAAAACTGTATTTTTCACGACAAAAAATATTTTTTATCTCTGAAAATCAATTTATTCTGGTCAGAAAGCTGGAAACGTCTAAAAACGATCACTTTCGACAAATACAAGCGTTTTTAGACATTTTCGTACTTCTCGGAATAAGACTGCATTTTTCACGACAAAAAAATATTTTATATCTCTGAAAATAAATTTATTAACGTCAGAGAGCTGGAAATGTCTAAAAACGTTCACTTTCAACGAATACGAGCGTTTTTAGGCATTTTTGTACTTCTCGGAATAAAACTGTATTTTTCACGACAAAAAATATTTTTTATCTCTGAAAATCAATTTATTCAGGTCAGAAAGCTGGAAACGTCTAAAAACGACCACTTTCGACGAATACAAGCGTTTTTAGACATTTTCGTACTTCTCGGACTAAAACTGCATTTTTCACGACAAAAAATATTTTATATCTTTGAAAATAAATTTATTAACGTCAGAGAGCTGGAAATGTCTAAAAACGTTCACTTTCAACGAATACGAGCGTTTTTATGCATTTTCGTACTTCTCCGAATAAAACTGTATTTTTCACGACAAAAAATATTTTTTATCTCTGAAAATCAATTTATTCAAGTCAGAAAGCTGGAAACGTCTAAAAACGACCACTTTCGACGAATACAAGCGTTTTTAGACATTTTCGTACTTCTCGGACTAAAACTGCATTTTTCACGACAAAAAATATTTTATATCTTTGAAAATAAATTTATTAACGTCAGAGAGCTGGAAATGTCTAAAAACGTTCACTTTCAACGAATACGAGCGTTTTTAGGCATTTTCGTACTTCTCCGAATAAAACTGTATTTTTCACGACAAAAAATATTTTATATCTCTGGAAATAAATTTATTCTGGTCAGAAAGCTGGAAACGTCTAAAAACGACCACTTTCGACGAATACAAGCGTTTTTAGACATTTTCGTACTTCTCGGACTAAAACTGCATTTTTCACGACAAAAAATATTTTATATCTTTAAAAATAAATTTATTAACGTCAGAGAGCTGGAAATGTCTAAAAACGTTCACTTTCAACGAATACGATCGTTTTTAGGCATTTTTGTACTTCTCGGAATAAAACTGTATTTTTCACGACAAAAAATATTTTTTATCTCTGAAAATCAATTTATTCAGGTCAGAAAGCTGGAAACGTCTAAAAACGACCACTTTCGACGAATACAAGCGTTTTTAGACATTTTCGTACTTCTCGGACTAAACTGCATTTTTCACGACAAAAAATATTTTATATCTTTGAAAATAAATTTATTAACGTCAGAGAGCTGGAAATGTCTAAAAACGTTCACTTTCAACGAATACGAGCGTTTTTAGGCATTTTCGTACTTCTCCGAATGAAACTGTATTTTTCACGACAAAAAATATTTTATATCTCTGGAAATAAATTTATTCTGGTCAGAAAGCTGGAAACGTCTAAAAACGACCACTTTCGACGAATACAAGCGTTTTTAGACATTTTCGTACTTCTCGGACTAAAACTGCATTTTTCACGACAAAAAATATTTTATATCTTTGAAAATAAATTTATTAACGTCAGAGAGCTGGAAATGTCTAAAAACGTTCACTTTCAACGAATACGATCGTTTTTAGGCATTTTCGTACTTCTCCGAATAAAACTGTATTTTTCACGACAAAAAATATTTTATATCTCTGGAAATAAATTTATTCTGGTCAGAAAGCTGGAAACGTCTAAAAACGACCACTTTCGACGAATACAAGCGTTTTTAGACATTTTCCTACTTCTCGGACTAAAACTGCATTTTTCACGACAAAAAATATTTTATATCTTTGAAAATAAATTTATTAACGTCAGAGAGCTGGAAATGTCAAAAAACGTTCACTTTCAACGAATACGATCGTTTTTAGGCATTTTCGTACTTCTCCGAATAAAACTGTATTTTTCACGACAAAAAATATTTTATATTTCTGGAAATAAATTTATTCTGGTCAGAAAGCTGGAAACGTCTAAAAACGATCACTTTCGACAAATACAAGCGTTTTTAGACATTTTCGTACTTCTCGGAATAAGACTGCATTTTTCACAACAACAAAATATTTTATATCTCTGAAAATAAATTTATTAACGTCAGAGAGCTGGAAATGTCTAAAAACGTTCACTTTCAACGAATACGATCGTTTTTAGGCATTTTTGTACTTCTCGGAATAAAACTGTATTTTTCACGACAAAAAATATTTTTTATCTCTGAAAATCAATTTATTCAAGTCAGAAAGCTGGAAACGTCTAAAAACGACCACTTTCGACGAATACAAGCGTTTTTAGACATTTTCGTACTTCTCGGACTAAAACTGCATTTTTCACGACAAAAAATATTTTATATCTTTGAAAATAAATTTATTAACGTCAGAGAGCTGGAAATGTCTAAAAACGTTCACTTTCAACGAATACGAGCGTTTTTAGGCATTTTCGTACTTCTCCGAATAAAACTGTATTTTTCACGACAAAAAATATTTTATATCTCTGGAAATAAATTTATTCTGGTCAGAAAGCTGGAAACGTCTAAAAACGACCACTTTCGACGAATACAAGCGTTTTTAGACATTTTCGTACTTCTCGGACTAAAACTGCATTTTTCACGACAAAAAATATTTTATATCTTTGAAAATAAATTTATTAACGTCAGAGAGCTGGAAATGTCTAAAAACGTTCACTTTCAACGAATACGATCGTTTTTAGGCATTTTCGTACTTCTCCGAATAAAACTGTATTTTTCACGACAAAAAATATTTTATATCTCTGGAAATAAATTTATTCAGGTCAGAAAGCTGGAAACGTCTAAAAACGACCACTTTCGACGAATACAAGCGTTTTTAGACATTTTCGTACTTCTCGGACTAAAACTGCATTTTTCACGACAAAAAATATTTTATATCTTTGAAAATAAATTTATTAACGTCAGAGAGCTGGAAATGTCTAAAAACGTTCACTTTCAACGAATACGATCGTTTTTAGGCATTTTTGTACTTCTCGGAATAAAACTGTATTTTTCACGACAAAAAATATTTTTTATCTCTGAAAATCAATTTATTCAGGTCAGAAAGCTGGAAACGTCTAAAAACGACCACTTTCGACGAATACAAGCGTTTTTAGACATTTTCGTACTTCTCGGACTAAAACTGCATTTTTCACGACAAAAAATATTTTATATCTTTGAAAATAAATTTATTAACGTCAGAGAGCTGGAAATGTCTAAAAACGTTCACTTTCAACGAATACGATCGTTTTTAGTCATTTTCGTACTTCTCCGAATAAAACTGTATTTTTCACGACAAAAAATATTTTATATCTCTGGAAATAAATTTATTCTGGTCAGAAAGCTAGAAACGTCTAAAAACGACCACGTTCGACGAATACAAGCGTTTTTAGACATTTTCGTACTTCTCGGACTAAAACTGCATTTTTCACGACAAAAAATATTTTATATCTTTGAAAATAAATTTATTAACGTCAGAGAGCTGGAAATGTCTAAAAACGTTCACTTTCAACGAATACGATCGTTTTTAGGCATTTTCGTACTTCTCCGAATAAAACTGTATTTTTCACGACAAAAAATATTTTATATCTCTGGAAATAAATTTATTCTGGTCAGAAAGCTGGAAACGTCTAAAAACGATCACTTTCAACAAATACAAGCGTTTTTAGACATTTTCGTACTTCTCGGAATAAGACTGCATTTTTCACGACAAAAAAATATTTTATATCTCTGAAAATAAATTTATTAACGTCAGAGAGCTGGAAATGTCTAAAAACGTTCACTTTCAACGAATACGATCGTTTTTAGTCATTTTCGTACTTCTCCGAATAAAACTGTATTTTTCACGACAAAAAATATTTTATATCTCTGGAAATAAATTTATTCTGGTCAGAAAGCTGGAAACGTCTAAAAACGACCACGTTCGACGAATACAAGCGTTTTTAGACATTTTCGTACTTCTCGGACTAAAACTGCATTTTTCACGACAAAAAATATTTTATATCTTTGAAAATAAATTTATTAACGTCAGAGAGCTGGAAATGTCTAAAAACGTTCACTTTCAACGAATACGATCGTTTTTAGGCATTTTCGTACTTCTCCGAATAAAACTGTATTTTTCACGACAAAAAATATTTTATATCTCTGGAAATAAATTTATTCTGGTCAGAAAGCTGGAAACGTCTAAAAACGATCACTTTCAACAAATACAAGCGTTTTTAGACATTTTCGTACTTCTCGGAATAAGACTGCATTTTTCACGACAAAAAAATATTTTATATCTCTGAAAATAAATTTATTAACGTCAGAGAGCTGGAAATGTCTAAAAACGTTCACTTTCAACGAATACGATCGTTTTTAGGCATTTTTGTACTTCTCGGAATAAAACTGTATTTTTCACGACAAAAAATATTTTTTATCTCTGAAAATCAATTTATTCAGGTCAGAAAGCTGGAAACGTCTAAAAACGACCACTTTCGACGAATACAAGCGTTTTTAGAAATTTTCGTACTTCTCGGACTAAAACTGCATTTTTCACGACAAAAAATATTTTATATCTTTGAAAATAAATTTATTAACGTCAGAGAGCTGGAAATGTCTAAAAACGTTCACTTTCAACGAATACGAGCGTTTTTAGGCATTTTCGTACTTCTCCGAATAAAACTGTATTTTTCACGACAAAAAATATTTTATATCTCTGGAAATAAATTTATTCTGGTCAGAAAGCTGGAAACGTCTAAAAACGACCACTTTCGACGAATACAAGCGTTTTTAGACATTTTCGTACTTCTCGGATTAAAACTGCATTTTTCACGACAAAAAATATTTTATATCTTTGAAAATAAATTTATCAACGTCAGAGAGCTGGAAATGTCTAAAAACGTTCACTTTCAACGAATACGATCGTTTTTAGGCATTTTCGTACTTCTCCGAATAAAACTGTATTTTTCACGACAAAAAATATTTTATATATCTGGAAATAAATTTATTCTGGTCAGAAAGCTGGAAACGTCTAAAAACGACCACTTTCGACGAATACAAGCGTTTTTAGACATTTTCGTACTTCTCGGACTAAAACTGCATTTTTCACGACAAAAAATATTTTATATCTTTGAAAATAAATTTATTAACGTCAGAGAGCTGGAAATGTCTAAAAACGTTCACTTTCAACGAATACGATCGTTTTTAGGCATTTTCGTACTTCTCCGAATAAAACTGTATTTTTCACGACAAAAAATATTTTATATCTCTGGAAATAAATTTATTCTGGTCAGAAAGCTGGAAACGTCTAAAAACGATCACTTTCGACAAATACAAGCGTTTTTAGACATTTTCGTACTTCTCGGAATAAGACTGCATTTTTCACGACAAAAAAATATTTTATATCTCTGAAAATAAATTTATTAACGTCAGAGAGCTGGAAATGTCTAAAAACGTTCACTTTCAACGAATACGAGCGTTTTTAGGCATTTTTGTACTTCTCGGAATAAAACTGTATTTTTCACGACAAAAAATATTTTTTATCTCTGAAAATCAATTTATTCAGGTCAGAAAGCTGGAAACGTCTAAAAACGACCACTTTCGACGAATACAAGCGTTTTTAGACATTTTCGTACTTCTCGGACTAAAACTGCATTTTTCACGACAAAAAATATTTTATATCTTTGAAAATAAATTTATTAACGTCAGAGAGCTGGAAATGTCTAAAAACGTTCACTTTCAACGAATACGATCGTTTTTAGGCATTTTTGTACTTCTCGGAATAAAACTGTATTTTTCACGACAAAAAATATTTTTTATCTCTGAAAATCAATTTATTCAGGTCAGAAAGCTGGAAACGTCTAAAAACGACCACTTTCGACGAATACAAGCGTTTTTAGACATTTTCGTACTTCTCGGACTAAAACTGCATTTTTCACGACAAAAAATATTTTATATCTTTGAAAATAAATTTATTAACGTCAGAGAGCTGGAAATGTCTAAAAACGTTCACTTTCAACGAATACGATCGTTTTTAGGCATTTTCGTACTTCTCCGAATAAAACTGTATTTTTCACGACAAAAAATATTTTATATCTCTGGAAATAAATTTATTCAGGTCAGAAAGCTGGAAACGTCTAAAAACGACCACTTTCGACGAATACAAGCGTTTTTAGACATTTTCGTACTTCTCGGACTAAAACTGCATTTTTCACGACAAAAAATATTTTATATCTTTGAAAATAAATTTATTAACGTCAGAGAGCTGGAAATGTCTAAAAACGTTCACTTTCAACGAATACGAGCGTTTTTAGGCATTTTTGTACTTCTCGGAATAAAACTGTATTTTTCACGACAAAAAATATTTTTTATCTCTGAAAATCAATTTATTCAGGTCAGAAAGCTGGAAACGTCTAAAAACGACCACTTTCGACGAATACAAGCGTTTTTAGACATTTTCGTACTTCTCGGACTAAAACTGCATTTTCCACGACAAAAAATATTTTATATCTTTGAAAATAAACTTATTAACGTCAGAGAACTGGAAATGTCTAAAAACGTTCACTTTCAACGAATACGATCGTTTTTAGGCATTTTTGTACTTCTCGGAATAAAACTGTATTTTTCACGACAAAAAATATTTTTTATCTCTGAAAATCAATTTATTCAGGTCAGAAAGCTGGAAACGTCTAAAAACGACCACTTTCGACGAATACAAGCGTTTTTAGACATTTTCGTACTTCTCGGACTAAAACTGCATTTTTCACGACAAAAAATATTTTATATCTTTGAAAATAAATTTATTAACGTCAGAGAGCTGGAAATGTCTAAAAACGTTCACTTTCAACGAATACGATCGTTTTTAGGCATTTTCGTACTTCTCCGAATAAAACTGTATTTTTCACGACAAAAAATATTTTATATCTCTGGAAATAAATTTATTCAGGTCAGAAAGCTGGAAACGTCTAAAAACGACCACTTTCGACGAATACAAGCGTTTTTAGACATTTTCGTACTTCTCGGACTAAAACTGCATTTTTCACGACAAAAAATATTTTATATCTTTGAAAATAAATTTATTAACGTCAGAGAGCTGGAAATGTCTAAAAACGTTCACTTTCAACGAATACGAGCGTTTTTAGGCATTTTTGTACTTCTCGGAATAAAACTGTATTTTTCACGACAAAAAATATTTTTTATCTCTGAAAATCAATTTATTCAGGTCAGAAAGCTGGAAACGTCTAAAAACGACCACTTTCGACGAATACAAGCGTTTTTAGACATTTGCGTACTTCTCGGACTAAAACTGCATTTTCCACGACAAAAAATATTTTATATCTTTGAAAATAAACTTATTAACGTCAGAGAACTGGAAATGTCTAAAAACGTTCACTTTCAACGAATACGATCGTTTTTAGGCATTTTTGTACTTCTCGGAATAAAACTGTATTTTTCACGACAAAAAATATTTTTATCTCTGAAAATCAATTTATTCAGGTCAGAAAGCTGGAAACGTCTAAAAACGACCACTTTCGACGAATACAAGCGTTTTTAGACATTTTCGTACTTCTCGGACTAAAACTGCATTTTTCACGACAAAAAATATTTTATATCTTTGAAAATAAATTTATTAACGTCAGAGAGCTGGAAATGTCTAAAAACGTTCACTTTCAACGAATACGAGCGTTTTTAGGCATTTTTGTACTTCTCGGAATAAAACTGTATTTTTCACGACAAAAAATATTTTTTATCTCTGAAAATCAATTTATTCAGGTCAGAAAGCTGGAAACGTCTAAAAACGACCACTTTCGACGAATACAAGCGTTTTTAGACATTTGCGTACTTCTCGGACTAAAACTGCATTTTCCACGACAAAAAATATTTTATATCTTTGAAAATAAACTTATTAACGTCAGAGAACTGGAAATGTCTAAAAACGTTCACTTTCAACGAATACGATCGTTTTTAGGCATTTTTGTACTTCTCGGAATAAAACTGTATTTTTCACGACAAAAAATATTTTTATCTCTGAAAATCAATTTATTCAGGTCAGAAAGCTGGAAACGTCTAAAAACGACCACTTTCGACGAATACAAGCGTTTTTAGACATTTTCGTACTTCTCGGACTAAAACTGCATTTTTCACGACAAAAAATATTTTATATCTTTGAAAATAAATTTATTAACGTCAGAGAGCTGGAAATGTCTAAAAACGTTCACTTTCAACGAATACGAGCGTTTTTAGGCATTTTCGTACTTCTCCGAATAAAACTGTATTTTTCACGACAAAAAATATTTTATATCTCTGGAAATAAATTTATTCTGGTCAGAAAGCTGGAAACGTCTAAAAACGACCACTTTCGACGAATACAAGCGTTTTTAGACATTTTCGTACTTCTCGGACTAAAACTGCATTTTTCACGACAAAAAATATTTTATATCTTTGAAAATAAATTTATTAACGTCAGAGAGCTGGAAATGTCTAAAAACGTTCACTTTCAACGAATACGATCGTTTTTAGGCATTTTCGTACTTCTCCGAATAAAACTGTATTTTTCACGACAAAAAATATTTTATATCTCTGGAAATAAATTTATTCTGGTCAGAAAGCTGGAAACGTCTAAAAACGATCACTTTCGACAATACAAGCGTTTTTAGACATTTTCGTACTTCTCGGAATAAAACTGTATTTTTCACGACAAAAAATATTTTTTATCTCTGAAAATCAATTTATTCAGGTCAGAAAGCTGGAAACGTCTAAAAACGACCACTTTCGACGAATACAAGCGTTTTTAGACATTTTCGTACTTCTCGGACTAAAACTGCATTTTTCACGACAAAAAATATTTTATATCTTTGAAAATAAATTTATTAACGTCAGAGAGCTGGAAATGTCTAAAAACGTTCACTTTCAACGAATACGATCGTTTTTAGGCATTTTTGTACTTCTTGGAATAAAACTGTATTTTTCACGACAAAAAATATTTTTTATCTCTGAAAATCAATTTATTCAGGTCAGAAAGCTGGAAACGTCTAAAAACGACCACTTTCGACGAATACAAGCGTTTTTAGACATTTTCGTACTTCTCGGACTAAAACTGCATTTTTCACGACAAAAAATATTTTATATCTTTGAAAATAAATTTATTAACGTCAGAGAGCTGGAAATGTCTAAAAACGTTCACTTTCAACGAATACGATCGTTTTTAGGCATTTTCGTACTTCTCCGAATAAAACTGTATTTTTCACGACAAAAAATATTTTATATCTCTGGAAATAAATTTATTCTGGTCATAAAGCTGGAAACGTCTAAAAACGACCACTTTCGACGAATACAAGCGTTTTTAGACATTTTCGTACTTCTCGGACTAAAACTGCATTTTTCACGACAAAAAATATTTTATATCTCTGGAAATAAATTTATTCTGGTCAGAAAGCTGGAAACGTCTAAAAACGACCACTTTCGACGAATACAAGGGTTTTTAGACATTTTCGTACTTCTCGGACTAAAACTGCATTTTTCACGACAAAAAATATTTTATATCTTTGAAAATAAATTTATTAACGTCGGAGAGCTGGAAATGTCTAAAAACGTTCACTTTCAACGAATACGATCGTTTTTAGGCATTTTCGTACTTCTCCGAATAAAACTGTATTTTTCACGACAAAAAATATTTTATATCTCTGGAAATAAATTTATTCTGGTCATAAAGCTGGAAACGTCTAAAAACGACCACTTTCGACGAATACAAGCGTTTTTAGACATTTTCGTACTTCTCGGACTAAAACTGCATTTTTCACGACAAAAAATATTTTATATCTTTGAAAATAAATTTATTAACGTCAGAGAGCTGGAAATGTCTAAAAACGTTCACTTTCAACGAATACGATCGTTTTTAGGCATTTTCGTACTTCTCCGAATAAAACTGTATTTTTCACGACAAAAAATATTTTATATCTCTGGAAATAAATTTATTCTGGTCAGAAAGCTGGAAACGTCTAAAAACGATCACTTTCGACAAATACAAGCGTTTTTAGACATTTTCGTACTTCTCGGAATAAGACTGCATTTTTCACGACAAAAGAATATTTTATATCTCTGAAAATAAATTTATTAACGTCAGAGAGCTGGAAATGTCTAAAAACGTTCACTTTCAACGAATACGAGCGTTTTTAGGCATTTTTGTACTTCTCGGAATAAAACTGTATTTTTCACGACAAAAAATATTTTTTATCTCTGAAAATCAATTTATTCAGGTCAGAAAGCTGGAAACGTCTAAAAACGACCACTTTCGACGAATACAAGCGTTTTTAGACATTTTCGTACTTCTCGGACTAAAACTGCATTTTCCACGACAAAAAATATTTTATATCTTTGAAAATAAACTTATTAACGTCAGAGAACTGGAAATGTCTAAAAACGTTCACTTTCAACGAATACGATCGTTTTTAGGCATTTTTGTACTTCTCGGAATAAAACTGTATTTTTCACGACAAAAAATATTTTTTATCTCTGAAAATCAATTTATTCAGGTCAGAAAGCTGGAAACGTCTAAAAACGACCACTTTCGACGAATACAAGCGTTTTTAGACATTTTCGTACTTCTCGGACTAAAACTGCATTTTTCACGACAAAAAATATTTTATATCTTTGAAAATAAATTTATTAACGTCAGAGAGCTGGAAATGTCTAAAAACGTTCACTTTCAACGAATACGAGCGTTTATAGGCATTTTCGTACTTCTCCGAATAAAACTGTATTTTTCACGACAAAAAATATTTTATATCTCTGGAAATAAATTTATTCTGGTCAGAAAGCTGGAAACGTCTAAAAACGACCACTTTCGACGAATACAAGCGTTTTTAGACATTTTCGTACTTTTCGGAATAAGACTGCATTTTTCACGACAAAAAAATATTTTATATCTCTGAAAATAAATTTATTAACGTCAGAGAGCTGGAAATGTCTAAAAACGTTCACTTTCAACGAATACGAGCGTTTTTAGGCATTTTTGTACTTCTCGGAATAAAACTGTATTTTTCACGACAAAAAATATTTTTTATCTCTGAAAATCAATTTATTCAGGTCAGAAAGCTGGAAACGTCTAAAAACGACCACTTTCGACGAATACAAGCGTTTTTAGACATTTTCGTACTTCTCGGACTAAAACTGCATTTTTCACGACAAAAAATATTTTATATCTTTGAAAATAAATTTATTAACGTCAGAGAGCGTAAATGTCTAAAAACGTTCACTTTCAACGAATACGATCGTTTTTAGGATTTTTTGTACTTCTCGGAATAAAACTGTATTTTTCACGACAAAAAATATTTTTTATCTCTGAAAATCAATTTATTCAGGTCAGAAAGCTGGAAACGTCTAAAAACGACCACTTTCGACGAATACAAGCGTTTTTAGACATTTTCGTACTTCTCGGACTAAAACTGCATTTTCCACGACAAAAAATATTTTATATCTTTGAAAATAAACTTATTAACGTCAGAGAGCTGGAAATGTCTAAAAACGTTCACTTTCAACGAATACGATCGTTTTTAGGCATTTTTGTACTTCTCGGAATAAAACTGTATTTTTCACGACAAAAAATATTTTTTATCTCTGAAAATCAATTTATTCAGGTCAGAAAGCTGGAAACGTCTAAAAACGACCACTTTCGACGAATACAAGCGTTTTTAGACATTTTCGTACTTCTCGGACTAAAACTGCATTTTTCACGACAAAAAATATTTTATATCTTTGAAAATAAATTTATTAACGTCAGAGAGCTGGAAATGTCTAAAAACGTTCACTTTCAACGAATACGAGCGTTTTTAGGCATTTTCGTACTTCTCCGAATAAAACTGTATTTTTCACGACAAAAAATATTTTATATCTCTGGAAATAAATTTATTCTGGTCAGAAAGCTGGAAACGTCTAAAAACGACCACTTTCGACGAATACAAGCGTTTTTAGACATTTTCGTACTTCTCGGACTAAAACTGCATTTTTCACGACAAAAAATATTTTATATCTTTGAAAATAAATTTATTAACGTCAGAGAGCTGGAAATGTCTAAAAACGTTCACTTTCAACGAATACGAGCGTTTTTAGGCATTTTCGTACTTCTCCGAATAAAACTGTATTTTTCACGACAAAAAATATTTTATATCTCTGGAAATAAATTTATTCTGGTCAGAAAGCTGGAAACGTCTAAAAACGACCACTTTCGACGAATACAAGGGTTTTTAGACATTTTCGTACTTCTCGGACTAAAACTGCATTTTTCACGACAAAAAATATTTTATATCTTTGAAAATAAATTTATTAACGTCGGAGAGCTGGAAATGTCTAAAAACGTTCACTTTCAACGAATACGATCGTTTTTAGGCATTTTCGTACTTCTCCGAATAAAACTGTATTTTTCACGACAAAAAATATTTTATATCTCTGGAAATAAATTTATTCTGGTCATAAAGCTGGAAACGTCTAAAAACGACCACTTTCGACGAATACAAGCGTTTTTAGACATTTTCGTACTTCTGGGACTAAAACTGCATTTTTCACGACAAAAAATATTTTATATCTCTGGAAATAAATTTATTCTGGTCAGAAAGCTGGAAACGTCTAAAAACGACCACTTTCGACGAATACAAGGGTTTTTAGACATTTTCGTACTTCTCGGACTAAAACTGCATTTTTCACGACAAAAAATATTTTATATCTTTGAAAATAAATTTATTAACGTCGGAGAGCTGGAAATGTCTAAAAACGTTCACTTTCAACGAATACGATCGTTTTTAGGCATTTTCGTACTTCTCGGAATAAGACTGCATTTTTCACGACAAAAAAATATTTTATATCTCTGAAAATAAATTTATTAACGTCAGAGAGCTGGAAATGTCTAAAAACGTTCACTTTCAACGAATACGAGCGTTTTTAGGCATTTTTGTACTTCTCGGAATAAAACTGTATTTTTCACGACAAAAAATATTTTTTATCTCTGAAAATCAATTTATTCAGGTCAGAAAGCTGGAAACGTCTAAAAACGACCACTTTCGACGAATACAAGCGTTTTTAGACATTTTCGTACTTCTCGGACTAAAACTGCATTTTCCACGACAAAAAATATTTTATATCTTTGAAAATAAACTTATTAACGTCAGAGAACTGGAAATGTCTAAAAACGTTCACTTTCAACGAATACGATCGTTTTTAGGCATTTTTGTACTTCTCGGAATAAAACTGTATTTTTCACGACAAAAAATATTTTTTATCTCTGAAAATCAATTTATTCAGGTCAGAAAGCTGGAAACGTCTAAAAACGACCACTTTCGACGAATACAAGCGTTTTTAGACATTTTCGTACTTCTCGGACTAAAACTGCATTTTTCACGACAAAAAAATATTTTATATCTTTGAAAATAAATTTATTAACGTCAGAGAGCTGGAAATGTCTAAAAACGTTCACTTTCAACGAATACGAGCGTTTTTAGGCATTTTCGTACTTCTCCGAATAAAACTGTATTTTTCACGACAAAAAATATTTTATATCTCTGGAAATAAATTTATTCTGGTCAGAAAGCTGGAAACGTCTAAAAACGACCACTTTCGACGAATACAAGCGTTTTTAGACATTTTCGTACTTTTCGGAATAAGACTGCATTTTTCACGACAAAAAAATATTTTATATCTCTGAAAATAAATTTATTAACGTCAGAGAGCTGGAAATGTCTAAAAACGTTCACTTTCAACGAATACGAGCGTTTTTAGGCATTTTTGTACTTCTCGGAATAAAACTGTATTTTTCACGACAAAAAATATTTTTTATCTCTGAAAATCAATTTATTCAGGTCAGAAAGCTGGAAACGTCTAAAAACGACCACTTTCGACGAATACAAGCGTTTTTAGACATTTTCGTACTTCTCGGACTAAAACTGCATTTTTCACGACAAAAAATATTTTATATCTTTGAAAATAAATTTATTAACGTCAGAGAGCGAAAATGTCTAAAAACGTTCACTTTCAACGAATACGATCGTTTTTAGGCATTTTTGTACTTCTCGGAATAAAACTGTATTTTTCACGACAAAAAATATTTTTTATCTCTGAAAATCAATTTATGCAGGTCAGAAAGCTGGAAACGTCTAAAAACGACCACTTTCGACGAATACAAGCGTTTTTAGACATTTTCGTACTTCTCGGACTAAAACTGCATTTTCCACGACAAAAAATATTTTATATCTTTGAAAATAAACTTATTAACGTCAGAGAGCTGAAAATGTCTAAAAACGTTCACTTTCAACGAATACGATCGTTTTTAGGCATTTTTGTACTTCTCGGAATAAAACTGTATTTTTCACGACAAAAAATATTTTTTATCTCTGAAAATCAATTTATTCAGGTCAGAAAGCTGGAAACGTCTAAAAACGACCACTTTCGACGAATACAAGCGTTTTTAGACATTTTCGTACTTCTCGGACTAAAACTGCATTTTTCACGACAAAAAATATTTTATATCTTTGAAAATAAATTTATTAACGTCAGAGAGCTGGAAATGTCTAAAAACGTTCACTTTCAACGAATACGAGCGTTTTTAGGCATTTTCGTACTTCTCCGAATAAAACTGTATTTTTCACGACAAAAAATATTTTATATCTCTGGAAATAAATTTATTCTGGTCAGAAAGCTGGAAACGTCTAAAAACGACCACTTTCGACGAATACAAGCGTTTTTAGACATTTTCGTACTTCTCGGACTAAAACTGCATTTTTCACGACAAAAAATATTTTATATCTTTGAAAATAAATTTATTAACGTCAGAGAGCTGGAAATGTCTAAAAACGTTCACTTTCAACGAATACGAGCGTTTTTAGGCATTTTCGTACTTCTCCGAATAAAACTGTATTTTTCACGACAAAAAATATTTTATATCTCTGGAAATAAATTTATTCTGGTCAGAAAGCTGGAAACGTCTAAAAACGACCACTTTCGACGAATACAAGGGTTTTTAGACATTTTCGTACTTCTCGGACTAAAACTGCATTTTTCACGACAAAAAATATTTTATATCTTTGAAAATAAATTTATTAACGTCGGAGAGCTGGAAATGTCTAAAAACGTTCACTTTCAACGAATACGATCGTTTTTAGGCATTTTCGTACTTCTCCGAATAAAACTGTATTTTTCACGACAAAAAATATTTTATATCTCTGGAAATAAATTTATTCTGGTCATAAAGCTGGAAACGTCTAAAAACGACCACTTTCGACGAATACAAGCGTTTTTAGACATTTTCGTACTTCTCGGACTAAAACTGCATTTTTCACGACAAAAAATATTTTATATCTCTGGAAACAAATTTATTCTGGTCAGAAAGCTGGAAACGTCTAAAAACGACCACTTTCGACGAATACAAGGGTTTTTAGACATTTTCGTACTTCTCGGACTAAAACTGCATTTTTCACGACAAAAAATATTTTATATCTTTGAAAATAAATTTATTAACGTCGGAGAGCTGGAAATGTCTAAAAACGTTCACTTTCAACGAATACGATCGTTTTTAGGCATTTTCGTACTTCTCCGAATAAAACTGTATTTTTCACGACAAAAAATATTTTATATCTCTGGAAATAAATTTATTCTGGTCATAAAGCTGGAAACGTCTAAAAACGACCACTTTCGACGAATACAAGCGTTTTTAGACATTTTCGTACTTCTCGGACTAAAACTGCATTTTTCACGACAAAAAATATTTTATATCTTTGAAAATAAATTTATTAACGTCAGAGAGCTGGAAATGTCTAAAAACGTTCACTTTCAACGAATACGATCGTTTTTAGGCATTTTCGTACTTCTCCGAATAAAACTGTATTTTTCACGACAAAAAATATTTTATATCTCTGGAAATAAATTTATTCTGGTCAGAAAGCTGGAAACGTCTACAAACGATCACTTTCGACAAATACAAGCGTTTTTAGACATTTTCGTACTTCTCGGAATAAGACTGCATTTTTCACGACAAAAAAATATTTTATATCTCTGAAAATAAATTTATTAACGTCAGAGAGCTGGAAATGTCTAAAAACGTTCACTTTCAACGAATACGAGCGTTTTTAGGCATTTTTGTACTTCTCGGAATAAAACTGTATTTTTCACGACAAAAAATATTTTTTATCTCTGAAAATCAATTTATTCAGGTCAGAAAGCTGGAAACGTCTAAAAACGACCACTTTCGACGAATACAAGCGTTTTTAGACATTTTCGTACTTCTCGGACTAAAACTGCATTTTCCACGACAAAAAATATTTTATATCTTTGAAAATAAACTTATTAACGTCAGAGAACTGGAAATGTCTAAAAACGTTCACTTTCAACGAATACGATCGTTTTTAGGCATTTTTGTACTTCTCGGAATAAAACTGTATTTTTCACGACAAAAAATATTTTTTATCTCTGAAAATCAATTTATTCAGGTCAGAAAGCTGGAAACGTCTAAAAACGACCACTTTCGACGAATACAAGCGTTTTTAGACATTTTCGTACTTCTCGGACTAAAACTGCATTTTTCACGACAAAAAATATTTTATATCTTTGAAAATAAATTTATTAACGTCAGAGAGCTGGAAATGTCTAAAAACGTTCACTTTCAACGAATACGAGCGTTTTTAGGCATTTTCGTACTTCTCCGAATAAAACTGTATTTTTCACGACAAAAAATATTTTATATCTCTGGAAATAAATTTATTCTGGTCAGAAAGCTGGAAACGTCTAAAAACGACCACTTTCGACGAATACAAGCGTTTTTAGACATTTTCGTACTTCTCGGACTAAAACTGCATTTTTCACGACAAAAAATATTTTATATCTTTGAAAATAAATTTATTAACGTCAGAGAGCTGGAAATGTCTAAAAACGTTCACTTTCAACGAATACGATCGTTTTTAGGCATTTTCGTACTTCTCCGAATAAAACTGTATTTTTCACGACAAAAAATATTTTATATCTCTGGAAATAAATTTATTCTGGTCAGAAAGCTGGAAACGTCTAAAAACGATCACTTTCGACAAATACAAGCGTTTTTAGACATTTTCGTACTTTTCGGAATAAGACTGCATTTTTCACGACAAAAAAATATTTTATATCTCTGAAAATAAATTTATTAACGTCAGAGAGCTGGAAATGTCTAAAAACGTTCACTTTCAACGAATACGAGCGTTTTTAGGCATTTTTGTACTTCTCGGAATAAAACTGTATTTTTCACGACAAAAAATATTTTTTATCTCTGAAAATCAATTTATTCAGGTCAGAAAGCTGGAAACGTCTAAAAACGACCACTTTCGACGAATACAAGCGTTTTTAGACATTTTCGTACTTCTCGGACTAAAACTGCATTTTTCACGACAAAAAATATTTTATATCTTTGAAAATAAATTTATTAACGTCAGAGAGCGAAAATGTCTAAAAACGTTCACTTTCAACGAATACGATCGTTTTTAGGCATTTTTGTACTTCTCGGAATAAAACTGTATTTTTCACGACAAAAAATATTTTTTATCTCTGAAAATCAATTTATTCAGGTCAGAAAGCTGGAAACGTCTAAAAACGACCACTTTCGACGAATACAAGCGTTTTTAGACATTTTCGTACTTCTCGGACTAAAACTGCATTTTCCACGACAAAAATTATTTTATATCTTTGAAAATAAACTTATTAACGTCAGAGAGCTGGAAATGTCTAAAAACGTTCACTTTCAACGAATACGATCGTTTTTAGGCATTTTTGTACTTCTCGGAATAAAACTGTATTTTTCACGACAAAAAATATTTTTTATCTCTGAAAATCAATTTATTCAGGTCAGAAAGCTGGAAACGTCTAAAAACGACCACTTTCGACGAATACAAGCGTTTTTAGACATTTTCGTACTTCTCGGACTAAAACTGCATTTTTCACGACAAAAAATATTTTATATCTTTGAAAATAAATTTATTAACGTCAGAGAGCTGGAAATGTCTAAAAACGTTCACTTTCAACGAATACGATCGTTTTTAGGCATTTTCGTACTTCTCCGAATAAAACTGTATTTTTCACGACAAAAAATATTTTATATCTCTGGAAATAAATTTATTCTGGTCAGAAAGCTGGAAACGTCTAAAAACGACCACTTTCGACGAATACAAGCGTTTTTACACATTTTCGTACTTCTCGGACTAAAACTGCATTTTTCACGACAAAAAATATTTTATATCTTTGAAAATAAATTTATTAACGTCAGAGAGCTGGAAATGTCTAAAAACGTTCACTTTCAACGAATACGATCGTTTTTAGGCATTTTCGTACTTCTCCGAATAAAACTGTATTTTTCACGACAAAAAATATTTTATATCTCTGGAAATAAATTTATTCTGGTCAGAAAGCTGGAAACGTCTAAAAACGATCACTTTCGACAAATACAAGCGTTTTTAGACATTTTCGTACTTCTCGGAATAAGACTGCATTTTTCACGACAAAAAAATATTTTATATCTCTGAAAATAAATTTATTAACGTCAGAGAGCTGGAAATGTCTAAAAACGTTCACTTTCAACGAATACGAGCGTTTTTAGGCATTTTTGTACTTCTCGGAATAAAACTGTATTTTTCACGACAAAAAATATTTTTTATCTCTGAAAATCAATTTATTCAGGTCAGAAAGCTGGAAACGTCTAAAAACGACCACTTTCGACGAATACAAGCGTTTTTAGACATTTTCGTACTTCTCGGACTAAAACTGCATTTTTCACGACAAAAAATATTTTATATCTTTGAAAATAAATTTATTAACGTCACAGAGCTGGAAATGTCTAAAAACGTTCACTTTCAACGAATACGAGCGTTTTTAGGCATTTTTGTACTTCTCGGAATAAAACTGTATTTTTCACGACAAAAAATATTTTTTATCTCTGAAAATCAATTTATTCAGGTCAGAAAGCTGGAAACGTCTAAAAACGACCACTTTCGACGAATACAAGCGTTTTTAGACATTTTCGTACTTCTCGGACTAAAACTGCATTTTTCACGACAAAAAATATTTTATATCTTTGAAAATAAATTTATTAACGTCAGAGAGCTGGAAATGTCTAAAAACGTTCACTTTCAACGAATACGAGCGTTTTTAGGCATTTTCGTACTTCTCCGAATAAAACTGTATTTTTCACGACAAAAAATATTTTATATCTCTGGAAATAAATTCATTCTGGTCAGAAAGCTGGAAACGTCTAAAAACGACCACTTTCGACGAATACAAGGGTTTTTATACTTTTTGTACTTCTCGGACTAAAACTGCATTTTTCACGACAAAAAATATTTTATATCTTTGAAAATAAATTTATTAACGTCAGAGAGCTGGAAATGTCTAAAAACGTTCACTTTCAACGAATACGATCGTTTTTAGGCATTTTCGTACTTCTCCGAATAAAACTGTATTTTTGACGACAAAAAATATTTTATATATCTGGAAATAAATTTATTCTGGTCAGAAAGCTGGAAACGTCTAAAAACGACCACTTTCGACGAATACAAGCGTTTTTAGACATTTTCGTACTTCTCGGACTAAAACTGCATTTTTCACGACAAAAAATATTTTATATCTTTGAAAATAAATTTATTAACGTCAGAGAGCTGGAAATGTCTAAAAACGTTCACTTTCAACGAATACGATCGTTTTTAGGCATTTTCGTACTTCTCGGAATAAGACTGCATTTTTCACGACAAAAAAATATTTTATATCTCTGAAAATAAATTTATTAACGTCAGAGAGCTGGAAATGTCTAAAAACGTTCACTTTCAACGAATACGATCGTTTTTAGGCATTTTCGTACTTCTCCGAATAAAACTGTATTTTTCACGACAAAAAATATTTTATATCTCTGGAAATAAATTTATTCTGGTCAGAAAGCTGGAAACGTCTAAAAACGATCACTTTCGACAAATACAAGCGTTTTTAGACATTTTCGTACTTCTCGGAATAAGACTGCATTTTTCACGACAAAAAAATATTTTATATCTCTGAAAATAAATTTATTAACGTCAGAGAGCTGGAAATGTCTAAAAACGTTCACTTTCAACGAATACGATCGTTTTTAGGCATTTTTGTACTTCTCGGAATAAAACTGTATTTTTCACGACAAAAAATATTTTTTATCTCTGAAAATCTATTTATTCAGGTCAGAAAGCTGGAAACGTCTAAAAACGACCACTTTCGACGAATACAAGCGTTTTTAGACATTTTCGTACTTCTCGGACTAAAACTGCATTTTTCACGACAAAAAATATTTTATATCTTTGAAAATAAATTTATTAACGTCAGAGAGCGAAAATGTCTAAAAACGTTCACTTTCAACGAATACGATCGTTTTTAGGCATTTTTGTACTTCTCGGAATAAAACTGTATTTTTCACGACAAAAAATATTTTTTATCTCTGAAAATCAATTTATTCAGGTCAGAAAGCTGGAAACGTCTAAAAACGACCACTTTCGACGAATACAAGCGTTTTTAGACATTTTCGTACTTCTCGGACTAAAACTGCATTTTCCACGACAAAAATTATTTTATATCTTTGAAAATAAACTTATTAACGTCAGAGAGCTGGAAATGTCTAAAAACGTTCACTTTCAACGAATACGATCGTTTTTAGGCATTTTTGTACTTCTCGGAATAAAACTGTATTTTTCACGACAAAAAATATTTTTTATCTCTGAAAATCAATTTATTCAGGTCAGAAAGCTGGAAACGTCTAAAAACGACCACTTTCGACGAATACAAGCGTTTTTAGACATTTTCGTACTTCTCGGACTAAAACTGCATTTTTCACGACAAAAAATATTTTATATCTTTGAAAATAAATTTATTAACGTCAGAGAGCTGGAAACGTCTAAAAACGATCACTTTCGACGAATACAAGTGTTTTTAGACATTTTCGTACTTCTCGGAATAAAACTGCATTTTTCACAACAAAAAATATTTTATATCTCTGGAAATAAATTTATTCTGGTCAGAAAGCTGGAAACGTCTAAAAACGATCACTTTCGACAAATACAAGCGTTTTTAGACATTTTCGTACTTCTCGGACTAAAACTGCATTTTTCACAACAAATATTTTTTATCTCAGAAAATAGATTTATTAACGTCAGAGAGCTGGAAATGTCTAAAAACGTTCACTTTCAACGAATACGAGCGTTTTTAGACATTTTCGTTCTTCTCGGAATAAAACTGTATTTTTAACGACAAAAATATTTTTTATCTCTGAAAATAAATTTATTAACGACAGAAAGCTGGAAACGGCTAAAAATGATCACTTTCGATGAATACAAGCGTTTTTAGACATTTTCGTACTTCTCGGAATAAAACTGCATTTTCCACAACAAAAAATATTTTTTATCTCTGAAAATCAATTTATTCAGGTCAGAAAGCTGGAAACGTCGAAAAACGATCACTTTCAACGAATACGACCGTTTTTAGTCATTTTTGTACTTCTCGGAATAAAACTGCATTTTTCACGACAAAAAATATTTTATATCTCTGAAAATAAATTTATTAACGTCAGAGAGCTGGAAATGTCTAAAAACGTTCACTTTCAACGAATACGAGCGTTTTTAGTCATTTTTGTACTTGTCGGAATAAAACTGTATTTTTCACGACAAAAAATATTTTTTATCTCTGAACATCAATTTATTCAGGTCAGAAAGCTAGAAACGTCTAAAAACGATCACTTTCGACGAATACAAGCGTTTTTAGACATTTTCGTTCTTCTCGGAATAAAACTGCATTTTTCACGGCAAAAAATATTTTATATCTCTGAAAATCAATTTATTATCGTCAGAGAGCTGGAAATGTCTAAAAACGTTCACTTTCAACGAATACGAGCGTTTTTAGGCATTTTCGTACTTCTCGGAATAAAACTGCATTTTTCACGACAAAAAATATTTTATATCTCTGAAAATAAACTTATTAACGGCAGAGAGCTGGAAATGGCTAAAAACGATCACTTTCGACGAATACAAGCGTTTTTAGACATTTTCGTACTTCTCGGAATAAAACTGCATTTTTCACGACAAAAAATATTTTATATCTCTGAAAATAAATTTATTAACGTCAGAGAGCTGGAAATGTCTAAAAACGTTCACTTTCAACGAATACGAGCGTTTTTAGACATTTTCGTTCTTCTCGGAATAAAACTGTATTTTTCACGACAAAAAATATTTTTTATCTCTGAACATCAATTTATTCAGGTCAGAAAGCTAGAAACGTCTAAAAACGATCACTTTCGACGAATACAAGCGTTTTTAGACATTTTCGTACTTCTCGGAATAAAACTGCATTTTTCACGACAGAAAATATTTTATATCTCTGAAAATCAATTTATTATCGTGAGAGAGCTGGAAATGTCTAAAAACGTTCACTTTCAACGAATACGAGCGTTTTTAGGCATTTTCGTACTTCTCGGAATAAAACTGCATTTTTCACGACAAAAAATATTTTATATCTCTGAAAATAAACTTATTAACGGCAGAGAGCTGGAAATGTCAAAAAACGTTCACTTTCAACGAATACGAGCGTTTTTAGGCATTTTCGTACTTCTCGGAATAAAACTGCATTTTTCACAACAAAAAATATTTTTTATCTCTGAAAATAAATTTAGTAACGTCAGAAAGCTGAAAATGTCTAAAAACGTTCACTTTCAACGAATACGAGCGTTTTTAGGCATTTTCGTACTTCTCGGAATAAAACTGTATTTTTCACGACAAAAAATATTTTTTATCTCTGAAAATCAATTTATTATCGTCAGAGAGCTGGAAATGTCTAAAAACGTTCACTTTCAACGAATACGACCGTTTTTAGTCATTTTTGTACTTGTCGGAATAAAACTGTATTGTCACGACAAAAAATATTTTTTATCTCTGAAAATCAATTTATTCAGGTCAGAAAGCTGGAAATGTCAAATAACGTTCACTTTCAACGAATACGAGCGTTTTTAGGCATTTTCGTACTTCTCGGAATAAAACTGCATTTTTCACGACAAAAAATATTTTATATCTCTGAAAATAAATTTATTAACGTCAGAGAGCTTAAAATGTCTAAAAACATTCACTTTCAACGAATACGAGCGTTTTTAGACATTTTCGTTCTTCTCGGAATAAAACTGTATTTTTAACGACAAAAAATATTTTTTATCTCTGAAAATAAATTTATTAACGTCAGAAAGCTGGAAACGGCTAAAAACGATCACTTTCGACGAATACAAGCGTTTTTAGACATTTTCGTACTTCTCGGAATAAAACTGCATTTTTCACGACAAAAAATATTTTATATCTCTGAAAATAAATTTCATTAACGTCAGAGAGCTGGAAATATCTAAAAACGTTCACTTTCAACGAATACGAGCGTTTTTTGGCATTTTCGTTCTTCTCGGAATAAAACTGTATTTTTCACGACAAAAAAGATTTTTTATCTCTGAAAATAAATTTATTAACGTCAGAGAGCTGGAAATGTCTAAAAACGTTCACTTTCAACGAATACGAGCGTTTTTAGGCATTTTTGTACTTCTCGGAATAAAACTGCATTTTTTACGACAAAAAATATTTTTTAACTCTGAAAATCAATTTATTCAGGTCAGAAAGATGGAAACGTCTAAAAACGACCACTTTCGACGAATACAAGCGTTTTTAGACGTTTTCGTACTTCTCGGACTAAAACTGCATTTTTCACGACGAAAAATATTTTTTAACTCTGAAAATAAATTTATTAACGTCAGAGAGCTGGAAATGTCTAAAAACGTTCACTTTCAACGAATACGAGCGTTTTTAGGCATTTTCGTACTTCTCGGAATAAAACTGTATTTTTCACAACAACAAATATTTTTTATCTCTGAAAATAAATTTATTAACGTCAGAAAGCTGGAAACGGCTAAAAACGATCACTTTCGACGAATACAAGCGTTTTTAGACATTTTCGTACTTCTCGGAATAAAACTGCATTTTTCACGACAAAAAATATTTTATATCTCTGAAAATAAATTTATTAACGTCAGAGAGCTGGAATTGTCTAAAAACGTTCACTTTCAACGAATACGACCGTTTTTAGTCATTTTTGTACTTGTCGGCATAAAACTGCATTTTTTACGACAAAAAATATTTTTTATCTCTGAAAATCAATTTATTATCGTCAGAGAGATATATTTGTTAACGTGCTCCGCCAGAGGCACTACACGATAAACACAGCGACACGAGGTTTTCCCAAGTGGTCACCCATCCAAGTACTAACCGCGCTCGACGTTGCTTAACTTCGGTGTTCGATGGGAACCGGTGCTTTCAACGCCGATATGGTCGCTGCATTATCGTCAGAGAGCTGGAAATGTCTAAAAACGTTCACTTTCAACGAATACGACCGTTTTTAGTCATTTTTGTACTTGTCGGAATAAAACTGTATTTTTCACGACAAAAAAAATATTTTATATCTCTGAAAATCAATTTATTCAGGTCAGAAAGCTGGAAATGTCTAATAACGATCACTTTCAACGAATACGACCGTTTTTAGTCATTTTTGTACTTCTCGGAATAAAACTGCATTTTTCACGACAAAAAAAAAATATTTTATATCTCTGAAAATAAATTTATTAACGTCAGAGAGCTGGAAATGTCTAAAAACGTTCACTTTCAACGAATACGAGCGTTTTTTTGGCATTTTCGTACTTCTCGGAATAAAACTGTATTTTTTACGACAAAAAAAAAAAAAATATTTTTTATCTCTGAAAATCAATTTATTATCGTCAGAGAGCTGGAAATGTCTAAAAACGTTCACTTTCAACGAATACGACCGTTTTTAGTCATTTTTTTGTACTTGTCGGAATAAAACTGTATTTGTCACGACAAAAAAAATATTTTTTATCTCTGAAAATCAATTTATTCAGGTCAGAAAGCTGGAAACGTCTAAAAACGATCACTTTCGACGAATACAAGCGTTTTTAGACATTTTCGTACTTCTCGGAATAAAACTGCATTTTTCACAACAAATAATATTTTATATCTCTGGAAATAAATTTATTCAGGTCAGAAAGATGGAAACGTCTAAAAACGACCACGTTCGACGAATACAAGCGTTTTTAGACATTTTCGTACTTCTCGGACTAAAACTGCATTTTTCACGACAAAAAATATTTTTTAACTCTGAAAATAAATTTATTAACGTCAGAGAGCTGGAAATGTCTAAAAACGTTCACTTTCAACGAATACGAGCGTTTTTAGGCATTTTCGTACTTCTCGGAATAAAACTGCATTTTTCACAACAAAAAATATTTTTTATCTCTGAAAATCAATTTATTCAGGTCAGAAAGCTGGAAATGTCTAAAAACGATCACTTTCAACGAATACGACCGTTTTTAGTCATTTTTGTACTTCTCGGAATAAAACTGCATTTTTCACGACAAAAAATATTTTTTATCTCTGAAAATCAATTTATTATCGTCAGAGAGCTGGAAATGTCTAAAAACGTTCACTTTCAACGAATACGAGCGTTTTTAGGCATTTTTGTACTTGTCGGAATAAAACTGTATTTTTCACGACAAAAATTATTTTTTATCTCTGAAAATCAATTTATTATCGTCAGAGAGCTGGAAATGTCTAAAAACGTTCACTTTCAACGAATACGACCGTTTTTAGTCATTTTTGTACTTGTCGGAATAAAACTGTATTTGTCACGACAAAAAATATTTTTTATCTCTGAAAATCAATTTATTCAGGTCAGAAAGCTGGAAACGTCTAAAAACGATCACTTTCGACGAATACAAGCGTTTTTAGACATTTTCGTACTTCTCGGAATAAAACTGCATTTTTCACAACAACAAATATTTTATATCTCTGGAAATAAATTTATTCTGGTCAGAAAGCTGGAAACGTCTAAAAACGTTCACTTTCAACGAATACGAGCGTTTTTTGGCATTTTCGTACTTCTCGGAATAAAACTGTATTTTTTACGACAAAAAATATTTTTTATCTCTGAAAATCAATTTATTATCGTCAGAGAGCTGGAAATGTCTAAAAACGTTCACTTTCAACGAATACGACCGTTTTTAGTCATTTTTGTACTTGTCGGAATAAAACTGTATTTGTCACGACAAAAAATATTTTTTATCTCTGAAAATCAATTTATTCAGGTCAGAAAGCTGGAAACGTCTAAAAACGATCACTTTCGACGAATACAAGCGTTTTTAGACATTTTCGTACTTCTCGGAATAAAACTGCATTTTTCACAACAAATAATATTTTATATCTCTGGAAATAAATTTATTCAGGTCAGAAAGATGGAAACGTCTAAAAACGACCACTTTCGACGAATACAAGCGTTTTTAGACATTTTCGTACTTCTCGGACTAAAACTGCATTTTTCACGACAAAAAATATTTTTTAACTCTGAAAATAAATTTATTAACGTCAGAGAGCTTGAAATGTCTAAAAACGTTCACTTTCAACGAATACGAGCGTTTTTAGGCATTTTCGTACTTCTCGGAATAAAACTGCATTTTTCACAACAAAAAATATTTTTTATCTCTGAAAATCAATTTATTCAGGTCAGAAAGCTGGAAACGTCTAAAAACGATCACTTTCAACGAATACGACCGTTTTTAGTCATTTTTGTACATCTCGGAATAAAACTGCATTTTTCCCGACAAAAAATATTTTATATCTCTGAAAATAAATTTATTAACGTCAGAGAGCTGGAAATGTCTAAAAACGTTCACTTTCAACGAATACGAGCGTTTTTAGACATTTTCGTTCTTCTCGGAATAAAACTGTATTTTTCACGACAAAAAATATTTTTTATCTCTGAAAATAAATTTATTAACGTCAGAGTGCTGGAAACGTCTAAACACGATCACTTTCGACGAATACGACCGTTTTTAGTCATTTTTGTACTTGTCGGAATAAAACTGTATTTGTCACGACAAAAAATATTTTTTATCTCTGAAAATCAATTTATTCAGGTCAGAAAGCTGGAAACGTCTAAAAACGATCACTTTCGACGAATACAAGCGTTTTTAGACATTTTCGTACTTCTCGGAATAAAACTGCATTTTTCACAAAAACAAATATTTTATATCTCTGGAAATAAATTTATTCTGGTCAGAAAGCTGGAAACGTCTAAAAACGATCACTTTCGACAAATACAAGCGTTTTTAGACATTTTCGTACTTCTCGGACTAAAACTGCATTTTTCACAACAACAAATATTTTTTATCTCAGAAAATAGATTTATTAACGTCAGAGAGCTGGAAATGTCTAAAAACGTTCACTTTCAACGAATACGAGCGTTTTTAGACATTTTCGTTCTTCTCGGAATAAAACTGTATTTTTAACGACAAAAATATTTTTTATCTCTGAAAATAAATTTATTAACGTCAGAAAGCGGGAAACGGCTAAAAACGATCACTTTCGATGAATACAAGCGTTTTTAGACATTTTCGTACTTCTCGGAATAAAACTGCATTTTTCACAACAAAAAATATTTTTTATCTCTGAAAATCAATTTATTCAGGTCAGAAAGCTGGAAACGTCTAAAAACGATCACTTTCAACGAATACGACCGTTTTTAGTCATTTTTGTACTTCTCGGAATAAAACTGCATTTTTCACGACAAAAAATATTTTATATCTCTGAAAATAAATTTATTAACGTCAGAGAGCTGAAAATGTCTAAAAACGTTCACTTTCAACGAATACGAGCGTTTTTAGACATTTTCGTTCTTCTCGGAATAAAACTGTATTTTTCACGACAAAAAATATTTTTTATCTCTGAAAATAAATTTATTAACGTCAGAGTGCTGGAAATGTCTAAAAACGTTCACTTTCAACGAATACGAGCGTTTTTAGACATTTTCGTTCTTCTCGGAATAAAACTGTATTTTTCACGACAAAAAATATTTTTTATCTCTGAAAATAAATTTATTAACGTCAGAGTGCTGGAAACGTCTAAACACGATCACTTTCGACGAATACGACCGTTTTTAGTCATTTTTGTACTTGTTGGAATAAAACTATATTTTTCACGACAAAAAATATTTTATATCTTTGAAAATAAATTTATTAACGTCAGAGAGCTGGAAATGTCTAAAAACGTTCACTTTCAACGAATACGATCGTTTTTAGGCATTTTTGTACTTCTTGGAATAAAACTGTATTTTTCACGACAAAAAATATTTTTTATCTCTGAAAATCAATTTATTCAGGTCAGAAAGCTGGAAACGTCTAAAAACGATCACTTTCAACGAATACGACCGTTTTTAGTCATTTTTGTACTTCTCGGAATAAAACTGCATTTTTCACGACAAAAAATATTTTATATCTCTAAAAATAAATTTATTAACGTCAGAGAGCTGGAAATGTCTAAAAACGTTCACTTTCAACGAATACGAGCGTTTTTAGGCATTTTCGTACTTCTCGGAATAAAACTGTATTTTTCACGACAAAAAATATTTTTTATCTCTGAAAATCAATTTATTATCGTCAGAGAGCTGGAAATGTCTAAAAACGTTCACTTTCAACGAATACGACCGTTTTTAGTCATTTTTGTACTTGTCGGAATAAAACTGTATTTGTCACGACAAAAAATATTTTTTATCTCTGAAAATCAATTTATTCAGGTCAGAAAGCTGGAAACGTCTAAAAACGATCACTTTCGACGAATACAAGCGTTTTTAGACATTTTCGTACTTCTCGGAAAAAAACTGCATTTTTCACAACAAAAAATATTTTATATCTCTGGAAATAAATTTATTCAGGTCAGAAAGATGGAAACGTCTAAAAACGACCACTTTCGACGAATACAAGCGTTTTTAGACATTTTCGTACTTCTCGGACTAAAACTGCATTTTTCACGACAAAAAATATTTTTTAACTCTGAAAATAAATTTATTAACGTCAGAGAGCTGGAAATGTCTAAAAACGTTCACTTTCAACGAATACGAGCGTTTCTAGGCATTTTCGTACTTCTCGGAATAAAACTGCATTTTTCACAACCAAAAAAAAAATTTTATCTCTGAAAATCAAATTATTCAGGTCAGAAAGCTGGAAACGTCTAAAAACGATCACTTTCAACGAATACGACCGTTTTTAGTCATTTTTGTACTTCTCGGAATAAAACTGCATTTTTCACGACAAAAAATTTTTATATCTCTGAAAATAAATTTATTAACGTCAGAGAGCTGGAAATATCTAAAAACGTTCACTTTCAACGAATACGAGCGTTTTTAGACATTTTCGTTCTTCTCGGAATAAAACTGTATTTTTCACGACAAAAAATATTTTTTATCTCTGAAAATAAATTTATTAACGTCAGAGTGCTGGAAACGTCTAAACACGATCACTTTCGACGAATACGACCGTTTTTAGTAATTTTTGTACTTGTCGGAATAAAACTGTATTTTTCACGACAAATAATATTTTTTATCTCTGAAAATCAATTTATTCAGGTCAGAAAGCTGAAAACGTCTAAAAACGATCACTTTCAACGAATACGACCGTTTTTAGTCATTTTTGTACTTCTCGGAATAAAACTGCATTTTTCACGACAAAAAATATTTTATATCTCTGAAAATAAATTTATTAACGTCAGAGACCTGGAAATGTCTAAAAACGTTCACTTTCAACGAATACGAGCGTTTTTAGGCATTTTCGTACTTCTCGGAATAAAACTGTATTTTTCACGACAAAAAATATTTTTTATCTCTGAAAATCAATTTATTATCGTCAGAGAGCTGGAAATGTCTAAAAACGTTCACTTTCAACGAATACGAGCGTTTTTAGACATTTTCGTTCTTCTCGGAATAAAACTGTATTTTTAACGACAAAAATATTTTTTATCTCTGAAAATAAATTTATTAACGTCAGAAAGCTGGAAACGGCTAAAAACGATCACTTTCGATGAATACAAGCGTTTTTAGACATTTTCGTACTTCTCGGAATAAAACTGCATTTTTCACGACAAAAAATATTTTTTATCTCTGAAAATAAGTTTATTAACCTCAGAAAGCTGGAAACGGCTAAAAACGATCACTTTCGACGAATACAAGCGTTTTTAGACATTTTCGTACTTCTCGCAATAAAACTGCATTTTTCACGACAAAAAATATTTTATATCTCTGAAAATAAACTTATTCACGTCAGAGAGCTGGAAATGTCTAAAAACGTTCACTTTCAACGAATACGAGCGTTTTTAGACATTTTCGTACTTTTCGGAATAAAACTGTATTTTTCACGACCAAAAATATTTTTTATCTCTGAAAATAAATTTATTAACGTCAGAGAGCTGGAAATGTCTAAAAACGTTCACTTTCAACGAATACGAGCGTTTTTAGGCATTTTGGTACTTCTCCGAATAAAACTGTATTTTTCACGACAAAAAATATTTTTTATCTCTGAAAATCAATTTATTCAGGTCAGAAAGCTGGAAACGTCTAAAAACGATCACTTTCGACGAATACAAGCGTTTTTAGACATTTTCGTACTTCTCGGAATAAAACTGCATTTTTCACAAAAACAAATATTTTATATCTCTGGAAATAAATTTATTCTGGTCAGAAAGCTGGAAACGTCTAAAAACGATCACTTTCGACAAATACAAGCGTTTTTAGACATTTTCGTACTTCTCGGACTAAAACTGCATTTTTCACAACAACAAATATTTTTTATCTCAGAAAATAGATTTATTAACGTCAGAGAGCTGGAAATGTCTAAAAACGTTCACTTTCAACGAATACGAGCGTTTTTAGACATTTTCGTTCTTCTCGGAATAAAACTGTATTTTTAACGACAAAAATATTTTTTATCTCTGAAAATAAATTTATTAACGTCAGAAAGCTGGAAACGGCTAAAAACGATCACTTTCGATGAATACAAGCGTTTTTAGACATTTTCGTACTTCTCGGAATAAAACTGCATTTTTCACAACAAAAAATATTTTTTATCTCTGAAAATCAATTTATTCAGGTCAGAAAGCTGGAAACGTCTAAAAACGATCACTTTCAACGAATACGACCGTTTTTAGTCATTTTTGTACTTCTCGGAATAAAACTGCATTTTTCACGACAAAAAATATTTTATATCTCTGAAAATAAATTTATTAACGTCAGAGAGCTGAAAATGTCTAAAAACGTTCACTTTCAACGAATACGAGCGTTTTTAGACATTTTCGTTCTTCTCGGAATAAAACTGTATTTTTCACGACAAAAAATATTTTTTATCTCTGAAAATAAATTTATTAACGTCAGAGTGCTGGAAATGTCTAAAAACGTTCACTTTCAACGAATACGAGCGTTTTTAGACATTTTCGTTCTTCTCGGAATAAAACTGTATTTTTCACGACAAAAAATATTTTTTATCTCTGAAAATAAATTTATTAACGTCAGAGTGCTGGAAACGTCTAAACACGATCACTTTCGACGAATACGACCGTTTTTAGTCATTTTTGTACTTGTCGGAATAAAACTATATTTTTCACGACAAAAAATATTTTTTATCTCTGAAAATCAATTTATTCAGGTCAGAAAGCTGGAAACGTCTAAAAACGATCACTTTCAACGAATACGACCGTTTTTAGTCATTTTTGTACTTCTCGGAATAAAACTGCATTTTTCACGACAAAAAATATTTTATATCTCTAAAAATAAATTTATTAACGTCAGAGAGCTGGAAATGTCTAAAAACGTTCACTTTCAACGAATACGAGCGTTTTTAGGCATTTTCGTACTTCTCGGAATAAACTGTATTTTTCACGACAAAAAATATTTTTTATCTCTGAAAATCAATTTATTATCGTCAGAGAGCTGGAAATGTCTAAAAACGTTCACTTTCAACGAATACGACCGTTTTTAGTCATTTTTGTACTTGTCGGAATAAAACTGTATTTGTCACGACAAAAAATATTTTTTATCTCTGAAAATCAATTTATTCAGGTCAGAAAGCTGGAAACGTCTAAAAACGATCACTTTCGACGAATACAAGCGTTTTTAGACATTTTCGTACTTCTCGGAATAAAACTGCATTTTTCACAACAAAAAATATTTTATATCTCTGGAAATAAATTTATTCAGGTCAGAAAGATGGAAACGTCTAAAAACGACCACTTTCGACGAATACAAGCGTTTTTAGACATTTTCGTACTTCACGGACTAAAACTGCATTTTTCACGACAAAAAATATTTTTTAACTCTGAAAATAAATTTATTAACGTCAGAGAGCTGGAAATGTCTAAAAACGTTCACTTTCAACGAATACGAGCGTTTCTAGGCATTTTCGTACTTCTCGGAATAAAACTGCATTTTTCACAACCAAAAAAAAAATTTTATCTCTGAAAATCAAATTATTCAGGTCAGAAAGCTGGAAACGTCTAAAAACGATCACTTTCAACGAATACGACCGTTTTTAGTCATTTTTGTACTTCTCGGAATAAAACTGCATTTTTCACGACAAAAAATATTTTATATCTCTGAAAATAAATTTATTAACGTCAGAGAGCTGGAAATGTCTAAAAACGTTCACTTTCAACGAATACGAGCGTTTTTAGACATTTTCGTTCTTCTCGGAATAAAACTGTATTTTTCACGACAAAAAATATTTTTTATCTCTGAAAATAAATTTATTAACGTCAGAGTGCTGGAAACGTCTAAACACGATCACTTTCGACGAATACGACCGTTTTTAGTCATTTTTGTACTTGTCGGAATAAAACTGTATTTTTCACGACAAAAAATATTTTTTATCTCTGAAAATCAATTTATTCAGGTCAGAAAGCTGGAAACGTCTAAAAACGATCACTTTCAACGAATACGACCGTTTTTAGTCATTTTTGTACTTGTCGGAATAAAACTGTATTTTTCACGACAAAAAATATTTTTTATCTCTGAAAATCAATTTATTCAGGTCAGAAAGCTGGAAACGTCTAAAAACGATCACTTTCAACGAATACGACCGTTTTTAGTCATTTTTGTACTTCTCGGAATAAAACTGCATTTTTCACGACAAAAAATATTTTTTATCTCTGAAAATCAATTTATTCAGGTCAGAAAGCTGGAAACGTCTAAAAACGATCACTTTCAACGAATACGACCGTTTTTAGTCATTTTTGTACTTCTCGGAATAAAACTGCATTTTTCACGACAAAAAATATTTTTTATCTCTGAAAATAAATTTATTAACGTCAGAGTGCTGGAAATGTCTAAAAACGTTCACTTTCAACGAATACGAGCGTTTTTAGACATTTTCGTTCTTCTCGGAATAAAACTGTATTTTTCACGACAAAAAATATTTTTTATCTCTGAAAATCAATTTATTATCGTCAGAGAGCTGGGAATGTCTAAAAACGTTCACTTTCAACGAATACGACCGTTTTTAGTCATTTTTGTACTTGTCGGAATAAAACTGTATTTGTCACGACAAAAAATATTTTTTATCTCTGAAAATCAATTTATTCAGGTCAGAAAGCTGGAAACGTCTAAAAACGATCACTTTCGACGAATACAAGCGTTTTTAGACATTTTCGTACTTCTCGGAATAAAACTGCATTTTTCACAACAAAAAATATTTTATATCTCTGGAAATAAATTTATTAACGTCAGAGAGCTGGAAATGTCTAAAAACGTTCACTTTCAACGAATACGAGCGTTTTTAGACATTTTCGTTCTTCTCGGAATAAAACTGTATTTTTCACGACAAAAAATATTTTTTATCTCTGAAAATAAATTTATTAACGTCAGAGTGCTGGAAACGTCTAAACACGATCACTTTCGACGAATACGACCGTTTTTAGTCATTTTTGTACTTGTCGGAATAAAACTGTATTTTTCACGACAAAAAATATTTTTTATCTCTGAAAATCAATTTATTCAGGTCAGAAAGCTGGAAACGTCTAAAAACGATCACTTTCAACGAATACGACCGTTTTTAGTCATTTTTGTACTTCTCGGAATAAAACTGCATTTTTCACGACAAAAAATATTTTATATCTCTGAAAATAAATTTATTAACGTCAGAGAGCTGGAAATGTCTAAAAACGTTCACTTTCAACGAATACGAGCGTTTTTAGGCATTTTCGTACTTCTCGGAATAAAACTGTATTTTTCACGACAAAAAATATTTTATATCTCTGAAAATCAATTTATTATCGTCAGAGAGCTGGAAACGGCTAAAAACGATCACTTTCGATGAATACAAGCGTTTTTAGACATTTTCGTACTTCTCGGAATAAAACTGCATTTTTCACGACAAAAAATATTTTTTATCTCTGAAAATAAGTTTATTAACCTCAGAAAGCTGGAAATGGCTAAAAACGATCACTTTCGACGAATACAAGCGTTTTTAGACATTTTCGTACTTCTCGCAATAAAACTGCATTTTTCACGACAAAAAATATTTTATATCTCTGAAAATAAACTTATTCACGTCAGAGAGCTGGAAATGTCTAAAAACGTTCACTTTCAACGAATACGAGCGTTTTTAGACATTTTCGTACTTTTCGGAATAAAACTGTATTTTTCACGACCAAAAATATTTTTTATCTCTGAAAATAAATTTATTAACGTCAGAGAGCTGGAAATGTCTAAAAACGTTCACTTTCAACGAATACGAGCGTTTTTAGGCATTTTGGTACTTCTCCGAATAAAACTGTATTTTTCACGACAAAAATTATTTTTTATCTCTGAAAATCAATTTATTCAGGTCAGAAAGCTGGAAACGTCTAAAAACGATCACTTTCGACGAATACAAGCGTTTTTAGACATTTTCGTACTTCTCGGAATAAAACTGCATTTTTCACAAAAACAAATATTTTATATCTCTGGAAATAAATTTATTCTGGTCAGAAAGCTGGAAACGTCTAAAAACGATCACTTTCGACAAATACAAGCGTTTTTAGACATTTTCGTACTTCTCGGACTAAAACTGCATTTTTCACAACAACAAATATTTTTTATCTCAGAAAATAGATTTATTAACGTCAGAGAGCTGGAAATGTCTAAAAACGTTCACTTTCAACGAATACGAGCGTTTTTAGACATTTTCGTTCTTCTCGGAATAAAACTGTATTTTTAACGACAAAAATATTTTTTATCTCTGAAAATAAATTTATTAACGTCAGAAAGCTGGAAACGGCTAAAAACGATCACTTTCGATGAATACAAGCGTTTTTAGACATTTTCGTACTTCTCGGAATAAAACTGCATTTTTCACAACAAAAAATATTTTTTATCTCTGAAAATCAATTTATTCAGGTCAGAAAGCTGGAAACGTCTAAAAACGATCACTTTCAACGAATACGACCGTTTTTAGTCATTTTTGTACTTCTCGGAATAAAACTGCATTTTTCACGACAAAAAATATTTTATATCTCTGAAAATAAATTTATTAACGTCAGAGAGCTGGAAATGTCTAAAAACGTTCACTTTTAACGAATACGAGCGTTTTTAGACATTTTCGTTCTTCTCGGAATAAAACTGTATTTTTCACGACAAAAAATATTTTTTATCTCTGAAAATAAATTTATTAACGTCAGAGTGCTGGAAACGTCTAAACACGATCACTTTCGACGAATACGACCGTTTTTAGTCATTTTTGTACTTGTCGGAATAAAACTGTATTTTTCGCGACAAAAAATATTTTTTATCTCTGAAAATCAATTTATTCAGGTCAGAAAGCTGGAAACGTCTAAAAACGATCACTTTCAACGAATACGACCGTTTTTAGTCATTTTTGTACTTCTCGGAATAAAACTGCATTTTTCACGACAAAAAATATTTTATATCTCTAAAAATAAATTTATTAACGTCAGAGAGCTGGAAATGTCTAAAAACGTTCACTTTCAACGAATACGAGCGTTTTTAGGCATTTTCGTACTTCTCGGAATAAAACTGTATTTTTCACGACAAAAAATATTTTTTAACTCTGAAAATAAATTTATTAACGTCAGAGAGCTGGAAATGTCTAAAAACGTTCACTTTCAACGAATACGAGCGTTTCTAGGCATTTTCGTACTTCTCGGAATAAAACTGCATTTTTCACAACCAAAAAAAAAATTTTATCTCTGAAAATCAAATTATTCAGGTCAGAAAGCTGGAAACGTCTAAAAACGATCACTTTCAACGAATACGACCGTTTTTAGTCATTTTTGTACTTCTCGGAATAAAACTGCATTTTTCACGACAAAAAATATTTTATATCTCTGAAAATAAATTTATTAACGTCAGAGAGCTGGAAATGTCTAAAAACGTTCACTTTCAACGAATACGAGCGTTTTTAGACATTTTCGTTCTTCTCGGAATAAAACTGTATTTTTCACGACAAAAAATATTTTTTATCTCTGAAAATAAATTTATTAACGTCAGAGTGCTGGAAACGTCTAAACACGATCACTTTCGACGAATACGACCGTTTTTAGTCATTTTTGTACTTGTCGGAATAAAACTGTATTTTTCACGACAAAAAATATTTTTTATCTCTGAAAATCAATTTATTCAGGTCAGAAAGCTGGAAACGTCTAAAAACGATCACTTTCAACGAATACGACCGTTTTTAGTCATTTTTGTACTTCTCGGAATAAAACTGCATTTTTCACGACAAAAAATATTTTATATCTCTGAAAATAAATTTATTAACGTCAGAGAGCTGGAAATGTCTAAAAACGTTCACTTTCAACGAATACGAGCGTTTTTAGGCATTTTCGTACTTCTCGGAATAAAACTGTATTTTTCACGACAAAAAATATTTTTTATCTCTGAAAATCAATTTATTATCGTCAGAGAGCTGGAAATGTCTAAAAACGTTCACTTTCAACGAATACGAGCGTTTTTAGACATTTTCGTTCTTCTCGGAATAAAACTGTATTTTTAACGACAAAAATATTTTTTATCTCTGAAAATAAATTTATTAACGTCAGAAAGCTGGAAACGGCTAAAAACGATCACTTTCGATGAATACAAGCGTTTTTAGACATTTTCGTACTTCTCGGAATAAAACTGCATTTTTCACGACAAAAAATATTTTATATCTCTGAAAATAAATTTATTAACGTCAGAGAGCTGGAAATGTCTAAAAACGTTCACTTTCAACGAATACGAGCGTTTTTAGACATTTTCGTTCTTCTCGGAATAAAACTGTATTTTTCACGACAAAAAATATTTTTTATCTCTGAAAATAAATTTATTAACGTCAGAGTGCTGGAAATGTCTAAAAACGTTCACTTTCAACGAATACGAGCGTTTTTAGACATTTTCGTTCTTCTCGGAATAAAACTGTATTTTTCACGACAAAAAATATTTTTTATCTCTGAAAATAAATTTATTAACGTCAGAGTGCTGGAAACGTCTAAACACGATCACTTTCGACGAATACGACCGTTTTTAGTCATTTTTGTACTTGTCGGAATAAAACTGTATTTTTCACGACAAAAAATATTTTTTATCTCTGAAAATCAATTTATTCAGGTCAGAAAGCTGGAAACGTCTAAAAACGATCACTTTCAACGAATACGACCGTTTTTAGTCATTTTTGTACTTCTCGGAATAAAACTGCATTTTTCACGACAAAAAATATTTTATATCTCTAAAAATAAATTTATTAACGTCAGAGAGCTGGAAATGTCTAAAAACGTTCACTTTCAACGAATACGAGCGTTTTTAGGCATTTTCGTACTTCTCGCAATAAAACTGTATTTTTCACGACAAAAAATATTTTTTATCTCTGAAAATCAATTTATTATCGTCAGAGAGCTGGGAATGTCTAAAAACGTTCACTTTCAACGAATACGACCGTTTTTAGTCATTTTTGTACTTGTCGGAATAAAACTGTATTTTTCACGACAAAAAATATTTTTTATCTCTGAAAATCAATTCATTCAGGTCAGAAAGCTGGAAACGTCTAAAAACGATCACTTTCAACGAATACGACCGTTGTTAGTCATTTTTGTACTTCTCGGAATAAAACTGCATTTTTCACGACAAAAAATATTTTATATCTCTGAAAATAAATTTATTAACGTCAGAGAGCTGGAAATGTCTAAAAACGTTCACTTTCAACGAATACGAGCGTTTTTAGGCATTTTCGTACTTCTCGGAATAAAACTGTATTTTTCACGACAAAAAATATTTTTTATCTCTGAAAATCAATTTATTATCGTCAGAGAGCTGGAAATGTCTAAAAACGTTCACTTTCAACGAATACGAGCGTTTTTAGACATTTTCGTTCTTCTCGGAATAAAACTGTATTTTTAACGACAAAAATATTTTTTATCTCTGAAAATAAATTTATTAACGTCAGAAAGCTGGAAACGGCTAAAAACGATCACTTTCGATGAATACAAGCGTTTTTAGACATTTTCGTACTTCTCGGAATAAAACTGCATTTTTCACGACAAAAAATATTTTTTATCTCTGAAAATAAGTTTATTAACCTCAGAAAGCTGGAAACGGCTAAAAACGATCACTTTCGACGAATACAAGCGTTTTTAGACATTTTCGTACTTCTCGCAATAAAACTGCATTTTTCACGACAAAAAATATTTTATATCTCTGAAAATAAACATATTCACGTCAGAGAGCTGGAAATGTCTAAAAACGTTCACTTTCAACGAATACGAGCGTTTTTAGACATTTTCGTACTTTTCGGAATAAAACTGTATTTTTCACGACCAAAAATATTTTTTATCTCTGAAAATAAATTTATTAACGTCAGAGAGCTGGAAATGTCTAAAAACGTTCACTTTCAACGAATACGAGCGTTTTTAGGCATTTTGGTACTTCTCCGAATAAAACTGTATTTTTCACGACAAAAAATATTTTTTATCTCTGAAAATCAATTTATTCAGGTCAGAAAGCTGGAAACGTCTAAAAACGATCACTTTCGACGAATACAAGCGTTTTTAGACATTTTCGTACTTCTCGGAATAAAACTGCATTTTTCACAAAAACAAATATTTTATTTCTCTGGAAATAAATTTATTCTGGTCAGAAAGCTGGAAACGTCTAAAAACGATCACTTTCGACAAATACAAGCGTTTTTAGACATTTTCGTACTTCTCGGACTAAAACTGCATTTTTCACAACAACAAATATTTTTTATCTCAGAAAATAGATTTATTAACGTCAGAGAGCTGGAAATGTCTAAAAACGTTCACTTTCAACGAATACGAGCGTTTTTAGACATTTTCGTTCTTCTCGGAATAAAACTGTATTTTTAACGACAAAAATATTTTTTATCTCTGAAAATAAATTTATTAACGTCAGAAAGCTGGAAACGGCTAAAAACGATCACTTTCGATGAATACAAGCGTTTTTAGACATTTTCGTACTTCTCGGAATAAAACTGCATTTTTCACAACAAAAAATATTTTTTATCTCTGAAAATCAATTTATTCAGGTCAGAAAGCTGGAAACGTCTAAAAACGATCACTTTCAACGAATACGACCGTTTTTAGTCATTTTTGTACTTCTCGGAATAAAACTGCATTTTTCACGACAAAAAATATTTTATATCTCTGAAAATAAATTTATTAACGTCAGAGAGCTGGAAATGTCTAAAAACGTTCACTTTCAACGAATACGAGCGTTTTTAGACATTTTCGTTCTTCTCGGAATAAAACTGTATTTTTCACGACAAAAAATATTTTTTATCTCTGAAAATAAATTTATTAACGTCAGAGTGCTGGAAATGTCTAAAAACGTTCACTTTCAACGAATACGAGCGTTTTTAGACATTTTCGTTCTTCTCGGAATAAAACTGTATTTTTCACGACAAAAAATATTTTTTATCTCTGAAAATAAATTTATTAACGTCAGAGTGCTGGAAACGTCTAAACACGATCACTTTCGACGAATACGACCGTTTTCAGTCATTTTTGTACTTGTCGGAATAAAACTGTATTTTTCACGACAAAAAATATTTTTTATCTCTGAAAATCAATTTATTCAGGTCAGAAAGCTGGAAACGTCTAAAAACGATCACTTTCAACGAATACGACCGTTTTTAGTCATTTTTGTACTTCTCGGAATAAAACTGCATTTTTCACGACAAAAAATATTTTATATCTCTAAAAATAAATTTATTAACGTCAGAGAGCTGGAAATGTCTAAAAACGTTCACTTTCAACGAATACGAGCGTTTTTAGACATTTTCGTACTTCTCGGAATAAAATTGCATTTTTCACGACAAAAAATATTTTTTATCTCTGAAAATAAGTTTATTAACCTCAGAAAGCTGGAAACGGCTAAAAACGATCACTTTCGACGAATACAAGCGTTTTTAGACATTTTCGTACTTCTCGCAATAAAACTGCATTTTTCACGACAAAAAATATTTTATATCTCTGAAAATAAACTTATTCACGTCAGAGAGCTGGAAATGTCTAAAAACGTTCACTTTCAACGAATACGAGCGTTTTTAGACATTTTCGTACTTTTCGGAATAAAACTGTATTTTTCACGACCAAAAATATTTTTTATCTCTGAAAATAAATTTATTAACGTCAGAGAGCTGGAAATGTCTAAAAACGTTCACTGTCAACGAATACGAGCGTTTTTAGGCATTTTGGTACTTCTCCGAATAAAACTGTATTTTTCACGACAAAAAATATTTTTTATCTCTGAAAATCAATTTATTCAGGTCAGAAAGCTGGAAACGTCTAAAAACGATCACTTTCGACGAATACAAGCGTTTTTAGACATTTTCGTACTTCTCGGAATAAAACTGCATTTTTCACAAAAACAAATATTTTATATCTCTGGAAATAAATTTATTCTGGTCAGAAAAGCTGGAAACGTCTAAAAACGATCACTTTCGACAAATACAAGCGTTTTTAGACATTTTCGTACTTCTCGGACTAAAACTGCATTTTTCACAACAACAAATATTTTTTATCTCAGAAAATAGATTTATTAACGTCAGAGAGCTGGAAATGTCTAAAAACGTTCACTTTCAACGAATACGAGCGTTTTTAGACATTTTCGTTCTTCTCGGAATAAAACTGTATTTTTAACGACAAAAATATTTTTTATCTCTGAAAATAAATTTATTAACGTCAGAAAGCTGGAAACGGCTAAAAACGATCACTTTCGATGAATACAAGCGTTTTTAGACATTTTCGTACTTCTCGGAATAAAACTGCATTTTTCACAACAAATATTTTTTATCTCTGAAAATCAATTTATTCAGGTCAGAAAGCTGGAAACGGCTAAAAACGATCACTTTCAACGAATACGACCGTTTTTAGTCATTTTTGTACTTCGCGGAATAAAACTGCATTTTTCACGACAAAAAATATTTTATATCTCTGAAAATAAATTTATTAACGTCAGAGAGCTGGAAATGTCTAAAAACGTTCACTTTCAACGAATACGAGCGTTTTTAGACATTTTCGTTCTTCTCGGAATAAAACTGTATTTTTCACGACAAAAAATATTTTTTATCTCTGAAAATAAATTTATTAACGTCAGAGTGCTGGAAATGTCTAAAAACGTTCACTTTCAACGAATACGAGCGTTTTTAGACATTTTCGTTCTTCTCGGAATAAAACTGTATTTTTCACGACAAAAAATATTTTTTATCTCTGAAAATAAATTTATTAACGTCAGAGTGCTGGAAACGTCTAAACACGATCACTTTCGACGAATACGACCGTTTTTAGTCATTTTTGTACTTGTCGGAATAAAACTGTATTTTTCACGACAAAAAATATTTTTTATCTCTGAAAATCAATTTATTCAGGTCAGAAAGCTGGAAACGTCTAAAAACGATCACTTTCAACGAATACGACCGTTTTTAGTCATTTTTGTACTTCTCGGAATAAAACTGCATTTTTCACGACAAAAAATATTTTATATCTCTAAAAATAAATTTATTAACGTCAGAGAGCTGGAAATGTCTAAAAACGTTCACTTTCAACGAATACGAGCGTTTGTAGGCATTTTCGTACTTCTCGGAATAAAACTGTATTTTTCACGACAAAAAATATTTTTTATCTCTGAAAATCAATTTATTATCGCCAGAGAGCTGGAAATGTCTAAAAACGTTCACTTTCAACGAATACGACCGTTTTTAGTCATTTTTGTACTTGTCGGAATAAAACTGTATTTGTCACGACAAAAAATATTTTTTATCTCTGAAAATCAATTTATTCAGGTCAGAAAGCTGGAAACGTCTAAAAACGATCACTTTCGACGAATACAAGCGTTTTTAGACATTTTCGTACTTCTCGGAATAAAACTGCATTTTTCACAACAAAAAATATTTTATATCTCTGGAAATAAATTTATTCAGGTCAGAAAGATGGAAACGTCTAAAAACGACCACTTTCGACGAATACAAGCGTTTTTAGACATTTTCGTACTTCTCGGACTAAAACTGCATTTTTCACGACAAAAAATATTTTTTAACTCTGAAAATAAATTTATTAACGTCAGAGAGCTGGAAATGTCTAAAAACGTTCACTTTCAACGAATACGAGCGTTTTTAGACATTTTCGTTCTTCTCGGAATAAAACTGTATTTTTCACGACAAAAAATATTTTTTATCTCTGAAAATAAATTTATTAACGTCAGAGTGCTGGAAACGTCTAAACACGATCACTTTCGACGAATACGACCGTTTTTAGTCATTTTTGTACTTGTCGGAATAAAACTGTATTTTTCACGACAAAAAATATTTTTTATCTCTGAAAATCAATTTATTCAGGTCAGAAAGCTGGAAACGTGTAAAAACGATCACTTTCAACGAATACGACCGTTTTTAGTCATTTTTGTACTTCTCGGAATAAAACTGCATTTTTCACGACAAAAAATATTTTATATCTCTGAAAATAAATTTATTAACGTCAGAGAGCTGGAAATGTCTAAAAACGTTCACTTTCAACGAATACGAGCGTTTTTAGGCATTTTCGTACTTCTCGGAATAAAACTGTATTTTTCACGACAAAAAATATTTTTTATCTCTGAAAATCAATTTATTATCGTCAGAGAGCTGGAAACGGCTAAAAACGATCACTTTCGATGAATACAAGCGTTTTTAGACATTTTCGTACTTCTCGGAATAAAACTGCATTTTTCACGACAAAAAATATTTTTTATCTCTGAAAATAAGTTTATTAACCTCAGAAAGCTGGAAACGGCTAAAAACGATCACTTTCGACGAATACAAGCGTTTTTAGACATTTTCGTACTTCTCGCAATAAAACTGCATTTTTCACGACAAAAAATATTTTATATCTCTAAAAATAAACTTATTCACGTCAGAGAGCTGGAAATGTCTAAAAAGGTTCACTTTCAACGAATACGAGCGTTTTTAGACATTTTCGTACTTTTCGGAATAAAACTGTATTTTTCACGACCAAAAATATTTATTATCTCTGAAAATAAATTTATTAACGTCAGAGAGCTGGAAATGTCTAAAAACGTTCACTTTCAACGAATACGAGCGTTTTTTGGCATTTTCGTACTTCTCCGAATAAAACTGTATTTTTCACGACAAAAAATATTTTTTATCTCTGAAAATAAATTTATTAACGTCAGAGAGCTGGAAATGTCTAAAAACGTTCACTTTCAACGAATACGAGCGTTTTTAGGCATTTTGGTACTTCTCCGAATAAAACTGTATTTTTCACGACAAAAAATATTTTTTATCTCTGGAAATCAATTTATTCAGGACAGAAAGCTGGAAACGTCTAAAAACGACCACTTTCGACAAATACAAGCGTTTTTAGACATTTTCGTACTTCTCGGACTAAAACTGCATTTTTCACAACAAACAATATTTTATATCTCTGAAAATAAATTTATTAATGTCAGAGAGCTGGAAATGTCTAAAAACGTCCACTTTCAACGAATACGAGCGTTTTTAGACATTTTCGTACTTTTCGAATAAAATTGTATTTTTCACGACAAAAAATATTTTATATCTTTGAAAATAAATTTATTAATGTCAGAGAGCTGGAAATGTCTAAAAACGTTCACTTTCAACGAATACGAGCGTTTTTACGCATTTTGGTACTTCTCCGAATAAAACTGTATTTTTCACGACAAAAAATATTTTATATCTTTGGAAATAAATTTATTCTGGTCAGAAAGCTGGAAACGTCTAAAAACGATCACTTTCGACAAATACAAGCGTTTTTAGACATTTTCGTATTTCTCGGACTAAAACTGCATTTTTCACAACAAAAAATATTTTATATCTCTGAAAATAAATTTATTAACGTCAGAGAGCTGGAAATGTCTAAAAACGTTCACTTTCAACGAATACGAGCGTTTTTAGGCATTTTCGTACTTCTCCGAATAAAACTGTATTTTTCACGACAAAAAATATTTTATATCTCTGGAAATAAATTTATTCTGGTCAGAAAGCTGGAAAAGTCTAAAAACGATCACTTTCGACAAATACAAGCGTTTTTAGACATTTTCGTACTTCTCGGAATAAAACTGCATTTTTCACGACAAAAAATATTTTATATCTCTGAAAATAAATTTATTAACGTCAGAGAGCTGGAAATGTCTAAAAACGTTCACTTTCAACGAATACGAGCGTTTTTAGACATTTTCGTACTTTTCGGAATAAAACTGTATTTTTCACGTCCAAAAATATTTTTTATCTCTGAAAATAAATTTATTAACGTCAGAGAGCTGGAAATGTCTAAAAACGTTCACTTTCAACGAATACGAGCGTTTTTAGGCATTTTCGTACTTCTCCGAATAAAACTGTATTTTTCACGACAAAAAATATTTTATATCTCTGGAAATAAATTTATTCTGGTCAGAAAGCTGGAAACATCTAAAAACGACCACTATCGACGAATACAAGCGTTTTTAGACATTTTCGTACTTCTCGGACTAAAACTGCATTTTTCACGACAAAAAATATTTTTTAACTCTGAAAATAAATTTATTAACGTCAGAGAGCTGGAAATGTCTAAAAACGTTCACTTTCAACGAATACGAGCGTTTTTAGGCATTTTCGTACTTCTCCGAATAAAACTCTATTTTTCACGACAAAAAATATTTTTTATCTCTGAAAATAAATTTATTAACGTCAGAGAGCTGGAAATGTCTAAAAACGTTCACTTTCAACGAATACGAGCGTTTTTAGGCATTTTGGTACTTCTCCGAATAAAACTGTATTTTTCACGACAAAAAATATTTTTTATCTCTGAAAATCAATTTATTCAGGACAGAAAGCTGGAAACGTCTAAAAACGACCACTTTCGACAAATACAAGCGTTTTTAGACATTTTCGTACTTCTCGGACTAAAACTGCATTTTTCACAACAAAAAATATTTTATATCTCTGAAAATAAATTTATTAACGTCAGAGAGCTGGAAATGTCTAAAAACGTTCACTTTCAACGAATACGAGCGTTTTTACGCATTTTGGTACTTCTCCGAATAAAACTGTATTTTTCACGACAAAAAATATTTTATATCTTTGGAAATAAATTTATTCTGGTCAGAAAGCTGGAAACGTCTAAAAACGATCACTTTCGACAAATACAAGCGTTTTTAGACATTTTCGTACTTCTCGGACTAAAACTGCATTTTTCACAACAAAAAATATTTTATATCTCTGAAAATAAATTTATTAACGTCAGAGAGCTGGAAATATCTAAAAACGTTCACTTTCAACGAATACGAGCGTTTTTAGGCATTTTCGTACTTCTCGGAATAAAACTGTATTTTTCACGACAAAAAATATTTTTTATCTCTGAAAATCAATTTATTATCGTCAGAGAGCTGGAAAAATCTAAAAACGTTCACTTTCAACGAATACGACCGTTTTTAGACATTTTCGTACTTTTCGGAATAAAACTGTATTTTTCACGACAAAAAATATTTTATATCTCTGGAAATAAATTTATTCTGGTCAGAAAGCTGGAAACGTCTAAAAACGATCACTTTCGACGAATACAAGCGTTTTTAGACATTTTCGTACTTCTCGGAATAAAACTGCATTTTTCACGACAAAAAATATTTTATATCTCTGAAAATAAATTTATTAACGTCAGAGAGCTGGAAATGTCTAAAAACGTTCACTTTCAACGAATACGAGCGTTTTTAGACATTTTCGTACTTTTCGGAATAAAACTGTATTTTTCAAGACCAAAAATATTTTTTATCTCTGAAAATAAATTTATTAACGTCAGAGAGCTGGAAATGTCTAAAAACGTTCACTTTCAACGAATACGAGCGTTTTTAGGCATTTTCGTACTTCTCCGAATAAAACTGTATTTTTCACGACAAAAAATATTTTATATCTCTGGAAATAAATTTATTCTGGTCAGAAAGCTGGAAACATCTAAAAACGACCACTTTCGACGAATACAAGCGTTTTTAGACATTTTCGTACTTCTCGGACTAAAACTGCATTTTTCACGACAAAAAATATTTTTTAACTCTGAAAATAAATTTATTAACGTCAGAGAGCTGGAAATGTCTAAAAACGTTCACTTTCAACGAATACGAGCGTTTTTAGGCATTTTCGTACTTTTCGGAATAAAACTGTATTTTTCACGACAAAAAATATTTTTTATCTGTGAAAATAAATTTATTAACGTCAGAGAGCTGGAAAAGTCTAAAAACGATCACTTTCGACTAATACGACCGTTTTTAGTCATTTTTGTACTTGTCGGAATAAAACTGTATTTTTCACGACAAAAAATATTTTTTATCTCTGAAAATCAATTTATTCAGGTCAGAAAGCTGGAAACGTCTAAAAACGATCACTTTCGACAAATACAAGCGTTTTTAGACATTTTCGTACTTCTCGGACTAAAACTGCATTTTTCACAATAAAAAATATTTTTTATCTCTGAAAATAAATTTATTAACGTCAGAGAGCTGTAAATATCTAAAAACGTTCACTTTCAATGAATACGAGCGTGGTTAGGCATTTTCGTACTTCTCGGAATAAAACTGTATTTTTCACGACAAAAAATATTTTTTATCTCTGAAAATCAATTTATTATCGTCAGAGAGCTGGAAATGTCTAAAAACGTTCACTTTCAACGAATACGACCGTTTTTAGTCAATTTTGTACTTGTCGGAATAAAACTGCATTATTCACGACAAAAAATATTTTATATCTCTGAAAATAAATTTATTAACGTCAGAGAGCTGGAAAAGTCTAAAAACGATCACTTTCGACTAATACGACCGTTTTTAGTCATTTTTGTACTTGTCGGAATAAAACTGTATTTTTCACGACAAAAAATATTTTTTATCTCTGAAAATCAATTTATTCAGGTCAGAAAGCTGGAAACGTCTAAAAACGATCACTTTCGACAAATACAAGCGTTTTTAGACATTTTCGTACTTCTCGGACTAAAACTGCATTTTTCACAATAAAAAATATTTTTTATCTCTGAAAATAAATTTATTAACGTCAGAGAGCTGTAAATATCTAAAAACGTTCACTTTCAATGAATACGAGCGTGGTTAGGCATTTTCGTACTTCTCGGAATAAAACTGTATTTTTCACGACAAAAAATATTTTTTATCTCTGAAAATCAATTTATTATCGTCAGAGAGCTGGAAATGTCTAAAAACGTTCACTTTCAACGAATACGACCGTTTTTAGTCAATTTTGTACTTGTCGGAATAAAACTGCATTATTCACGACAAAAAGTATTTTATATCTCTGAAAATAAATTTATTAACGTCAGAGAGCTGGAAATGTCTAAAAACGTTCACTTTCAACGAATACGAGCGTTTTTAGGCATTTTCGTACTTCTCCGAATAAAACTGTATTTTTCACGACAAAAAATATTTTATATCTCTGGAAATAAATTTATTCTGGTCAGAAAGCTGGAAACGTCTAAAAACGATCACTTTCGACAAATAAAAGCGTTTTTAGACATTTTCGTACTTCTCGGAATAAAACTGCATTTTTCACGACAAAAAATATTTTATATCTCTGAAAATAAATTTATTAACGTCAGAAAGCTGGAAACGTCTAAAAACGATCACTTTCGACAAATACAAGCATTTTTAGACATTTTCGTACTTCTCGGACTAAAACTGCATTTTTCACAATAAAAAATATTTTTTATCTCTGAAAATAAATTTATTAACGTCAGAGAGCTGGAAATGTCTAAAAACGTTTACTTTCAACGAATACGAGCGTTTTTAGACATTTTCGTACTTCTCGGACTAAAACTGCATTTTTCACAACAACAAATATTTTATATCTCTGAAAATAAATTTATTAACGTCCGAGAGCTGGAAATATCTAAAAACGTTCACTTTCAATGAATACGAGCGTTGTTAGGCATTTTCGTACTTCTCGGAATAAAACTGTATTTTTCACGACAAAAAATATTTTTTATCTCTGAAAATCAATTTATTATCGTCAGAGAGCTGGAAATGTATAAAAACGTTCACTTTCAACGAATACGACTGTTTTTAGTCATTTTTGTACTTGTCGGAATAAAACTGCATTATTCACGACCAAAAATATTTTATATCTCTGAAAATAAATTTATAACGTCAGAGAGCTGGAAATGTCTAAAAACGTTCACTTTCAACGAATACGAGCGTTTTTAGGCATTTTCGTACTTCTCCGAATAAAACTGTATTTTTCACGACAAAAAATATTTTATATCTCTGGAAATAAATTTATTCTGGTGAGAAAGCTGGAAATGTCTAAAAACGTTCACTTTCAACGAATACGAGCGTTTTTACGCATTTTGGTACTTCTCCGAATAAAACTGTATTTTTCACGACAAAAAATATTTTATATCTCTGGAAATAAATTTATTCTGGTCAGAAAGCTGGAAACGTCTAAAAACGATCACTTTCGACAAATACAAGCGTTTTTAGACATTTTTGTACTTCTCGGACTAAAACTGCATTTTTCACAACAAAAAATATTTTATATCTCTGAAACTAAATTTATTAACGTCAGAGAGCTGGAAATATCTAAAAACGTTCACTTTCAACGAATACGAGCGTTTTTAGGCATTTTCGTACTTCTCGGAATAAAACTGTATTTTTCACGACAAAAAATATTTTTTATCTCTGAAAATCAATTTATTCAGGTCAGAAAGCTGGAAACGTCTAAAAACGATCACTTTCGACAAATACAGGCGTTTTTAGACATTTTCGTACTTCTCGGACTAAAACTGCATTTTTCACAACAAAAAATATTTTATATCTCTGAAAATAAATTTATTAACGTCAGAGAGCTGTAAATATCTAAAAACGTTCACTTTCAATGAATACGAGCGTTGTTAGGCATTTTCGTACTTCTCGGAATAAAACTGTATTTTTCACGACAAAAAATATTTTTTATCTCTGAAAATCAATTTATTATCGTCAGAGAGCTGGAAATGTCTGAAAAACGTTCACTTTCAACGAATACGACCGTTTTTAGTCATTTTTGTACTTGTCGGAATAAAACTGCATTATTCACGACAAAAAATATTTTGTATCTCTGAAAATAAATTTATTAACGTCAGAGAGCTGGAAATGTCTAAAAACGTTCACTTTCAACGAATACGAGCGTTTTTAGGCATTTTCGTACTTCTCCGAATAAAACTGTATTTTTCACGACAAAAAATATTTTATATCTCTGGAAATAAATTTATTCTTGTCAGAAAGCTGGAAACGTCTAAAAACGATCACTTTCGACAAATAAAAGCGTTTTTAGACATTTTCGTACTTGTCGGAATAAAACTGCATTATTCACGACAAAAAATATTTTTTATCTCTGAAAATAAATTTATTAACGTCAGAAAGCTGGAAACGTCTAAAAACGATCACTTTCGACAAATACAAGCGTTTTTAGACATTTTCGTACTTCTCGGACTAAAACTGCATTTTTCACAATAAAAAATATTTTTTATCTCTGAAAATAAATTTATTAACGTCAGAGAGCTGGAAATGTCTAAAAACGTTTACTTTCAACGAATACGAGCGTTTTTAGACATTTTCATACTTCTCGGACTAAAACTGCATTTTTCACAACAACAAATATTTTATATCTCTGAAAATAAATTTATTAACGTCCGAGAGCTGGAAATATCTAAAAACGTTCACTTTCAATGAATACGAGCGTTGTTAGGCATTTTCGTACTTCTCGGAATAAAACTGCATTTTTCACGACAAAAAATATTTTTTATCTCTGAAAATCAATTTATTATCGTCAGAGAGCTGGAAATGTCTAAAAACGTTCAGTTTCAACGAATACGAGCGTTTTTAGTCATTTTTGTACTTGTCGGAATAAAACTGTATTTTTCACGACAAAAAATATTTTTTATCTCTGAAAATCAATTTATTCAGGTCAGAAAGCTGGAAACGTCTAAAAACGATCACTTTCGACGAATACAAGCGTTTTTAGAAATTTTCGTACTTCTCGGAATATAAAACTGCATTTTTCACGACAAAAAATATTTTTTATCTCTGAAAATCAATTTATTATCGTCAGAGAGCTGGAAATGTCTAAAAACGTTCAGTTTCAACGAATACGAGCGTTTTTAGTCACTTTTGTACTTGTCGGAATAAAACTGTATTTTTCACGACAAAAAATATTTTATATCTCTGGAAATAAATTTATTCTGGTCAGAAAGCTGGAAACGTCTAAAACCGATCACTTTCGACAAATACAAGCGTTTTTAGACATTTTCGTACTTCTCGGACTGAAGCTGCATTTTTCACAACAACAAATATTTTTTATCTCTGAAAATAAATTTATTAACGTCAGATAGCTGGAAATGTCTAAAAACGTTCACTTTCAACGAATACGAGCGTTTTTAGACATTTTCGTTCTTCTCGGAATAAAACTGTATTTTTAATGACAAAAAATATTTTTTATCTCTGAAAATTAATTTATTAACGTCAGAAAGCTGGAAACGGCTAAAAACGATCACTTTCGACGAATACAAGCGTTTTTAGACATTTTCGTACTTCTCGGAATAAAACTGCATTTTTCACGACAAAAAATATTTTCTATCTCTGAAAATAAATTTATTAACGTCAGAGAGCTGGAAACGTCTAAAAACGATTACTTTCGACGAATACAAGCGTTTTTAGACATTTTCGTACTTCTCGGAATAAAACTGCATTTTTCACGACAAAAAATATTTTATATCTCTGAAAATAAATTTATTAACGTCAGAGAGCTGTAAATATCTAAAAACGTTCACTTTCAATGAATACGAGCGTGGTTAGGCATTTTCGTACTTCTCGGAATAAAACTGTATTTTTCACGACAAAAAATATTTTTTATCTCTGAAAATCAATTTATTATCGTCAGAGAGCTGGAAATGTCTAAAAACGTTCACTTTCAACGAATACGACCGTTTTTAGTCAATTTTGTACTTGTCGGAATAAAACTGCATTATTCACGACAAAAAATATTTTATATCTCTGAAAATAAATTTATTAACGTCAGAGAGCTGGAAATGTCTAAAAACGTTCACTTTCAACGAATACGAGCGTTTTTAGGCATTTTCGTACTTCTCCGAATAAAACTGTATTTTTCACGACAAAAAATATTTTATATCTCTGGAAATAAATTTATTCTGGTCAGAAAGCTGAAAACGTCTAAAAACGATCACTTTCGACAAATAAAAGCGTTTTTAGACATTTTCGTACTTCTCGGAATAAAACTGCATTTTTCACGACAAAAAATATTTTATATCTCTGAAAATAAATTTATTAACGTCCGAGAGCTGGAAATATCTAAAAACGTTCACTTTCAATGAATACGAGCGTTGTTAGGCATTTTCGTACTTCTCGGACTAAAACTGCATTTTTCACAATAAAAAATATTTTTTATCTCTGAAAATAAATTTATTAACGTCAGAGAGCTGGAAATGTCTAAAAACGTTTACTTTCAACGAATACGAGCGTTTTTAGACATTTTCGTACTTCTCGGACTAAAACTGCATTTTTCACAACAACAAGTATTTTATATCTCTGAAAATAAATTTATTAACGTCCGAGAGCTGGAAATATCTAAAAACGTTCACTTTCAATGAATACGAGCGTTGTTAGGCATTTTCGTACTTCTCGGAATAAAACTGTATTTTTCACGACAAAAAATATTTTTTATCTCTGAAAATCAATTTATTATCGTCAGAGAGCTGGAAATGTATAAAAACGTTCAGTTTCAACGAATACGACTGTTTTTAGTCATTTTTGTACTTGTCGGAATAAAACTGCATTATTCACGACAAAAAATATTTTATATCTCTGAAAATAAATTTATAACGTCAGAGAGCTGGAAATGTCTAAAACGTTCACTTTCAACGAATACGAGCGTTTTTAGGCATTTTCGTACTTCTCCGAATAAAACTGTATTTTTCACGACAAAAAATATTTTATATCTCTGGAAATAAATTTATTCTGGTGAGAAAGCTGGAAATGTCTAAAAACGTTCACTTTCAACGAATACGAGCGTTTTTACGCATTTTGGTACTTCTCCGAATAAAACTGTATTTTTCACGACAAAAAATATTTTATATCTCTGGAAATAAATTTATTCTGGTCAGAAAGCTGGAAACGTCTAAAAACGATCACTTTCGACAAATACAAGCGTTTTTAGACATTTTTGTACTTCTCGGACTAAAACTGCATTTTTCACAACAAAAAATATTTTATATCTCTGAAAATAAATTTATTAACGTCAGAGAGCTGGAAATATCTAAAAACGTTCACTTTCAACGAATACGAGCGTTTTTAGGCATTTTCGTACTTCTCGGAATAAAACTGTATTTTTCACGACAAAAAATATTTTTTATCTCTGAAAATCAATTTATTCAGGTCAGAAAGCTGGAAACGTCTAAAAACGATCACTTTCGACAAATACAGGCGTTTTTAGACATTTTCGTACTTCTCGGACTAAAACTGCATTTTTCACAATAAAAAATATTTTTTATCTCTGAAAATAAATTTATTAACGTCAGAGAGCTGGAAATGTCTAAAAACGTTCACTTTCAACGAATACGTGCGTTTTTAGACATTTTTGTACTTCTCGGACTAAAACTGCATTTTTCACAACAAAAAATATTTTATATCTCTGAAAATAAATTTATTAACGTCAGAGAGCTGTAAATATCTAAAAACGTTCACTTTCAATGAATACGAGCGTTGTTACGCATTTTCGTACTTCTCGGAATAAAACTGTATTTTTCACGACAAAAAATATTTTTTATCTCTGAAAATCAATTTATTATCGTCAGAGAGCTGGAAATGTCTGAAAAACGTTCACTTTCAACGAATACGACCGTTTTTAGTCATTTTTGTACTTGTCGGAATAAAACTGCATTATTCACGACAAAAAATATTTTGTATCTCTGAAAATAAATTTATTAACGTCAGAGAGCTGGAAATGTCTAAAAACGTTCACTTTCAACGAATACGAGCGTTTTTAGGCATTTTCGTACTTCTCCGAATAAAACTGTATTTTTCACGACAAAAAATATTTTATATCTCTGGAAATAAATTTATTCTTGTCAGAAAGCTGGAAACGTCTAAAAACGATCACTTTCGACAAATAAAAGCGTTTTTAGACATTTTCGTACTTCTCGGAATAAAACTGCATTTTTCACGACAAAAAATATTTTATGTCTCTGAAAATAAATTTATTAACGTCAGAAAGCTGGAAACGTCTAAAAACGATCACTTTCGACAAATACAAGCGTTTTTAGACATTTTCGTACTTCTCGGACTAAAACTGCATTTTTCACAATAAAAAATATTTTTTATCTCTGAAAATAAATTTATTAACGTCAGAGAACTGGAAATGTCTAAAAACGTTTACTTTCAACGAATACGAGCGTTTTTAGACATTTTCATACTTCTCGGACTAAAACTGCATTTTTCACAACAACAAATATTTTATATCTCTGAAAATAAATTTATTAACGTCCGAGAGCTGGAAATATCTAAAAACGTTCACTTTCAATGAATACGAGCGTTGTTAGGCATTTTCGTACTTCTCGGAATAAAACTGCATTTTTCACGACAAAAAATATTTTTCATCTCTGAAAATCAATTTATTATCGTCAGAGAGCTGGAAATGTCTAAAAACGTTCAGTTTCAACGAATACGAGCGTTTTTAGTCATTTTTGTACTTGTCGGAATAAAACTGTATTTTTCACGACAAAAAATATTTTTTATCTCTGAAAATCAATTTATTCAGGTCAGAAAGCTGGAAACGTCTAAAAACGATCACTTTCGACGAATACAAGCGTTTATAGACATTTTCGTACTTCTCGGAATATAAAACTGCATTTTTCACGACAAAAAATATTTTTTATCTCTGAAAATCAATTTATTATCGTCAGAGAGCTGGAAATGTCTAAAAACGTTCAGTTTCAACGAATACGAGCGTTTTTAGTCATTTTTGTACTTGTCGGACTGAAGCTGCATTTTTCACAACAACAAATATTTTTTATCTCTGAAAATAAATTTATTAACGTCAGATAGCTGGAAATGTCTAAAAACGTTCACTTTCAACGAATACGAGCGTTTTTAGACATTTTCGTACTTCTCGGAATATAAAACTGTATTTTTCACGACAAAAAATATTTTATATGTCTGGAAATAAATTTATTCTGGTCAGAAAGCTGGAAACGTCTAAAACCGATCACTTTCGACAAATACAAGCGTTTTTAGACATTTTCGTACTTCTCGGACTGAAGCTGCATTTTTCACAACAACAAATATTTTTTATCTCTGAAAATAAATTTATTAACGTCAGATAGCTGGAAATGTCTAAAAACGTTCACTTTCAACGAATACGAGCGTTTTTAGACATTTTCGTTCTTCTCGGAATAAAACTGTATTTGTAATGACAAAAAATATTTTTTATCTCTGAAAATAAATTTATTAACGTCAGAAAGCTGGAAACGGCTAAAAACGATCACTTTCGACGAATACAAGCGTTTTTAGACATTTTCGTACTTCTCGGAATAAAACTGTATTTTTAACGACAAAAAATATTTTTTATCTCTGAAAATCAATTTATTCAGGTCAGAAAGCTGGAAACGTCTAAAAACGACCACTTTCGACGAATACAGGCGTTTTTAGACATTTTCGTACTTCTCGGACTAAAACTGCATTTTTCACGACAAAAAATATTTTTTAACTCTGAAAATAAATTTATTAACGTCAGAGAGCTGGAAATGTCTAAAAACGTTCACTTTCAACGAATACGAGCGTTTTTAGGCATTTTCGTACTTCTCCGAATAAAACTGTATTTTTCACGACAAAACATATTTATATCTCTGGAAATAAATTTATTCTGGTCAGAAAGCTGGAAACGTCTAAAAACGATCACTTCTGACAAATACAAGCGTTTTTAGACATTTACGTACTTCTCGGAATAAAACTGCATTTTTCACGACAAAAAATATTTTTTATCTCTGAAAATAAATTTATTAACGTCAGAGAGCTGGAAATGTCTAAAAACGTTCACTTTCAACGAATACGAGCGTTTTTAGGCATTTTGGTACTTCTCCGAATAAAACTGTATTTTTCACGACAAAAAATATTTTTTATCTCTGGAAATCAATTTATTCAGGACAGAAAGCTGGAAACGTCTAAAAACGACCACTTTCGACAAATACAAGCGTTTTTAGACATTTTCGTACTTCTCGGACTAAAACTGCATTTTTCACAACAAACAATATTTTATATCTCTGAAAATAAATTTATTAATGTCAGAGAGCTGGAAATGTCTAAAAACGTCCACTTTCAACGAATACGAGCGTTTTTAGACATTTTCGTACTTTTCGAATAAAATTGTATTTTTCACGACAAAAAATATTTTATATCTTTGAAAATAAATTTATTAATGTCAGAGAGCTGGAAATGTCTAAAAACGTTCACTTTCAACGAATACGAGCGTTTTTACGCATTTTGGTACTTCTCCGAATAAAACTGTATTTTTCACGACAAAAAATATTTTATATCTTTGGAAATAAATTTATTCTGGTCAGAAAGCTGGAAACGTCTAAAAACGATCACTTTCGACAAATACAAGCGTTTTTAGACATTTTCGTATTTCTCGGACTAAAACTGCATTTTTCACAACAAAAAATATTTTATATCTCTGAAAATAAATTTATTAACGTCAGAGAGCTGGAAATGTCTAAAAACGTTCACTTTCAACGAATACGAGCGTTTTTAGGCATTTTCGTACTTCTCCGAATAAAACTGTATTTTTCACGACAAAAAATATTTTATATCTCTGGAAATAAATTTATTCTGGTCAGAAAGCTGGAAAAGTCTAAAAACGATCACTTTCGACAAATACAAGCGTTTTTAGACATTTTCGTACTTCTCGGAATAAAACTGCATTTTTCACGACAAAAAATATTTTATATCTCTGAAAATAAATTTATTAACGTCAGAGAGCTGGAAATGTCTAAAAACGTTCACTTTCAACGAATACGAGCGTTTTTAGACATTTTCGTACTTTTCGGAATAAAACTGTATTTTTCACGTCCAAAAATATTTTTTATCTCTGAAAATAAATTTATTAACGTCAGAGAGCTGGAAATGTCTAAAAACGTTCACTTTCAACGAATACGAGCGTTTTTAGGCATTTGCGTACTTCTCCGAATAAAACTGTATTTTTCACGACAAAAAATATTTTATATCTCTGGAAATAAATTTATTCTGGTCAGAAAGCTGGAAACATCTAAAAACGACCACTATCGACGAATACAAGCGTTTTTAGACATTTTCGTACTTCTCGGACTAAAACTGCATTTTTCACGACAAAAAATATTTTTTAACTCTGAAAATAAATTTATTAACGTCAGAGAGCTGGAAATGTCTAAAAACGTTCACTTTCAACGAATACGAGCGTTTTTAGGCATTTTCGTACTTCTCCGAATAAAACTCTATTTTTCACGACAAAAAATATTTTTTATCTCTGAAAATAAATTTATTAACGTCAGAGAGCTGGAAATGTCTAAAAACGTTCACTTTCAACGAATACGAGCGTTTTTAGGCATTTTGGTACTTCTCCGAATAAAACTGTATTTTTCACGACAAAAAATATTTTTTATCTCTGAAAATCAATTTATTCAGGACAGAAAGCTGGAAACGTCTAAAAACGACCACTTTCGACAAATACAAGCGTTTTTAGACATTTTCGTACTTCTCGGACTAAAACTGCATTTTTCACAACAAAAAATATTTTATATCTCTGAAAATAAATTTATTAACGTCAGAGAGCTGGAAATGTCTAAAAACGTTCACTTTCAACGAATACGAGCGTTTTTACGCATTTTGGTACTTCTCCGAATAAAACTGTATTTTTCACGACAAAAAATATTTTTTATCTCTGAAAATCAATTTATTATCGTCAGAGAGCTGGAAAAATCTAAAAACGTTCACTTTCAACGAATACGACCGTTTTTAGACATTTTCGTACTTTTCGGAATAAAACTGTATTTTTCACGACAAAAAATATTTTATATCTCTGGAAATAAATTTATTCTGGTCAGAAAGCTGGAAACGTCTAAAAACGATCACTTTCGACGAATACAAGCGTTTTTAGACATTTTCGTACTTTTCGGAATAAAACTGTATTTTTCAAGACCAAAAATATTTTTTATCTCTGAAAATAAATTTATTAACGTCAGAGAGCTGGAAATGTCTAAAAACGTTCACTTTCAACGAATACGAGCGTTTTTAGACATTTTCGTACTTTTCGGAATAAAACTGTATTTTTCAAGACCAAAAATATTTTTTATCTCTGAAAATAAATTTATTAACGTCAGAAAGCTGGAAACGTCTAAAAACGACCACTTTCGACAAATACAAGCGTTTTTAGACATTTTCGTACTTCTCGGACTAAAACTGCATTTTTCACAACAAAAAATATTTTATATCTCTGAAAATAAATTTATTAATGTCAGAGAGCTGGAAATGTCTAAAAACGTCCACTTTCAACGAATACGAGCGTTTTTAGACATTTTCGTACTTTTCGAATAAAATTGTATTTTTCACGACAAAAAATATTTTATATCTTTGAAAATAAATTTATTAATGTCAGAGAGCTGGAAATGTCTAAAAACGTTCACTTTCAACGAATACGAGCGTTTTTACGCATTTTGGTACTTCTCCGAATAAAACTGTATTTTTCACGACAAAAAATATTTTATATCTTTGGAAATAAATTTATTCTGGTCAGAAAGCTGGAAACGTCTAAAAACGATCACTTTCGACAAATACAAGCGTTTTTAGACATTTTCGTATTTCTCGGACTAAAACTGCATTTTTCACAACAAAAAATATTTTATATCTCTGAAAATAAATTTATTAACGTCAGAGAGCTGGAAATGTCTAAAAACGTTCACTTTCAACGAATACGAGCGTTTTTAGGCATTTTCGTACTTCTCCGAATAAAACTGTATTTTTCACGACAAAAAATATTTTATATCTCTGGAAATAAATTTATTCTGGTCAGAAAGCTGGAAAAGTCTAAAAACGATCACTTTCGACAAATACAAGCGTTTTTAGACATTTTCGTACTTCTCGGAATAAAACTGCATTTTTCACGACAAAAAATATTTTATATCTCTGAAAATAAATTTATTAACGTCAGAGAGCTGGAAATGTCTAAAAACGTTCACTTTCAACGAATACGAGCGTTTTTAGACATTTTCGTACTTTTCGGAATAAAACTGTATTTTTCACGTCCAAAAATATTTTTTATCTCTGAAAATAAATTTATTAACGTCAGAGAGCTGGAAATGTCTAAAAACGTTCACTTTCAACGAATACGAGCGTTTTTAGGCATTTGCGTACTTCTCCGAATAAAACTGTATTTTTCACGACAAAAAATATTTTATATCTCTGGAAATAAATTTATTCTGGTCAGAAAGCTGGAAACATCTAAAAACGACCACTATCGACGAATACAAGCGTTTTTAGACATTTTCGTACTTCTCGGACTAAAACTGCATTTTTCACGACAAAAAATATTTTTTAACTCTGAAAATAAATTTATTAACGTCAGAGAGCTGGAAATGTCTAAAAACGTTCACTTTCAACGAATACGAGCGTTTTTAGGCATTTTCGTACTTCTCCGAATAAAACTCTATTTTTCACGACAAAAAATATTTTTTATCTCTGAAAATAAATTTATTAACGTCAGAGAGCTGGAAATGTCTAAAAACGTTCACTTTCAACGAATACGAGCGTTTTTAGGCATTTTGGTACTTCTCCGAATAAAACTGTATTTTTCACGACAAAAAATATTTTTTATCTCTGAAAATCAATTTATTCAGGACAGAAAGCTGGAAACGTCTAAAAACGACCACTTTCGACAAATACAAGCGTTTTTAGACATTTTCGTACTTCTCGGACTAAAACTGCATTTTTCACAACAAAAAATATTTTATATCTCTGAAAATAAATTTATTAACGTCAGAGAGCTGGAAATGTCTAAAAACGTTCACTTTCAACGAATACGAGCGTTTTTACGCATTTTGGTACTTCTCCGAATAAAACTGTATTTTTCACGACAAAAAATATTTTTTATCTCTGAAAATCAATTTATTATCGTCAGAGAGCTGGAAAAATCTAAAAACGTTCACTTTCAACGAATACGACCGTTTTTAGACATTTTCGTACTTTTCGGAATAAAACTGTATTTTTCACGACAAAAAATATTTTATATCTCTGGAAATAAATTTATTCTGGTCAGAAAGCTGGAAACGTCTAAAAACGATCACTTTCGACGAATACAAGCGTTTTTAGACATTTTCGTACTTCTCGGAATAAAACTGCATTTTTCACGACAAAAAATATTTTATATCTCTGAAAATAAATTTATTAACGTCAGAGAGCTGGAAATGTCTAAAAACGTTCACTTTCAACGAATACGAGCGTTTTTAGACATTTTCGTACTTTTCGGAATAAAACTGTATTTTTCAAGACCAAAAATATTTTTTATCTCTGAAAATAAATTTATTAACGTCAGAGAGCTGGAAATGTCTAAAAACGTTCACTTTCAACGAATACGAGCGTTTTTAGGCATTTTCGTACTTCTCCGAATAAAACTGTATTTTTCACGACAAAAAATATTTTATATCTCTGGAAATAAATTTATTCTGGTCAGAAAGCTGGAAACATCTAAAAACGACCACTTTCGACGAATACAAGCGTTTTTAGACATTTTCGTACTTCTCGGACTAAAACTGCATTTTTCACGACAAAAAATATTTTTTAACTCTGAAAATAAATTTATTAACGTCAGAGAGCTGGAAAAGTCTAAAAACGATCACTTTCGACTAATACGACCGTTTTTAGTCATTTTTGTACTTGTCGGAATAAAACTGTATTTTTCACGACAAAAAATATTTTTTATCTCTGAAAATCAATTTATTCAGGTCAGAAAGCTGGAAACGTCTAAAAACGATCACTTTCGACAAATACATGCGTTTTTAGACATTTTCGTACTTCTCGGACTAAAACTGCATTTTTCACAATAAAAAATATTTTTTATCTCTGAAAATAAATTTATTAACGTCAGAGAGCTGTAAATATCTAAAAACGTTCACTTTCAATGAATACGAGCGTGGTTAGGCATTTTCGTACTTCTCGGAATAAAACTGTATTTTTCACGACAAAAAATATTTTTTATCTCTGAAAATCAATTTATTATCGTCAGAGAGCTGGAAATGTCTAAAAACGTTCACTTTCAACGAATACAACCGTTTTTAGTCAATTTTGTACTTGTCGGAATAAAACTGCATTATTCACGACAAAAAATATTTTATATCTCTGAAAATAAATTTATTAACGTCAGAGAGCTGGAAATGTCTAAAAACGTTCACTTTCAACGAATACGAGCGTTTTTAGGCATTTTCGTACTTCTCCGAATAAAACTGTATTTTTCACGACAAAAAATATTTTATAGATCTGGAAATAAATTTATTCTGGTCAGAAAGCTGGAAACGTCTAAAAACGATCACTTTCGACAAATAAAAGCGTTTTTAGACATTTTCGTACTTCTCGGAATAAAACTGCATTTTTCACGACAAAAAATATTTTATATCTCTGAAAATAAATTTATTAACGTCAGAAAGCTGGAAACGTCTAAAAACGATCACTTTCGACAAATACAAGCATTTTTAGACATTTTCGTACTTCTCGGACTAAAACTGCATTTTTCACAATAAAAAATATTTTTTATCTCTGAAAATAAATTTATTAACGTCAGAGAGCTGGAAATGTCTAAAAACGTTTACTTTCAACGAATACGAGCGTTTTTAGACATTTTCGTACTTCTCGGACTAAAACTGCATTTTTCACAACAACAAATATTTTATATCTCTGAAAATAAATTTATTAACGTCCGAGAGCTGGAAATATCTAAAAACGTTCACTTTCAATGAATACGAGCGTTGTTAGGCATTTTCGTACTTCTCGGAATAAAACTGTATTTTTCACGACAAAAAATATTTTTTATCTCTGAAAATCAATTTATTATCGTCAGAGAGCTGGAAATGTATAAAAACGTTCACTTTCAACGAATACGACTGTTTTTAGTCATTTTTGTACTTGTCGGAATAAAACTGCATTATTCACGACAAAAAATATTTTATATCTCTGAAAATAAATTTATAACGTCAGAGAGCTGGAAATATCTAAAAACGTTCACTTTCAACGAATACGAGCGTTTTTAGGCATTTTCGTACTTCTCGGAATAAAACTGTATTTTTCACGACAAAAAATATTTTTTATCTCTGAAAATCAATTTATTCAGGTCAGAAAGCTGGAAACGTCTAAAAACGATCACTTTCGACAAATACAGGCGTTTTTAGACATTTTCGTACTTCTCGGACTAAAACTGCATTTTTCACAATAAAAAATATTTTTTATCTCTGAAAATAAATTTATTAACGTCAGAGAGCTGGAAATGTCTAAAAACGTTCACTTTCAACGAATACGTGCGTTTTTAGACATTTTCGTACTTCTCGGACTAAAACTGCATTTTTCACAACAAAAAATATTTTATATCTCTGAAAATAAATTTATTAACGTCAGAGAGCTGTAAATATCTAAAAACGTTCACTTTCAACGAATACGAGCGTTTTTAGGCATTTTCGTACTTCTCCGAATAAAACTGTATCTTTCACGACAAAAAATATTTTATATCTCTGGAAATAAATTTATTCTTGTCAGAAAGCTGGAAACGTCTAAAAACGATCACTTTCGACAAATAAAAGCGTTTTTAGACATTTTCGTACTTGTCGGAATAAAACTGCATTATTCACGACAAAAAATATTTTTTATCTCTGAAAATAAATTTATTAACGTCAGAAAGCTGGAAACGTCTAAAAACGATCACTTTCGACAAATACAAGCGTTTTTAGACATTTTCCTACTTCTCGGACTAAAACTGCATTTTTCACAATAAAAAATATTTTTTATCTCTGAAAATAAATTTATTAACGTCAGAGAGCTGGAAATGTCTAAAAATGTTTACTTTCAACGAATACGAGCGTTTTTAGACATTTTCATACTTCTCGGACTAAAACTGCATTTTTCACAACAACAAATATTTTATATCTCTGAAAATAAATTTATTAACGTCCGAGAGCTGGAAATATCTAAAAACGTTCACTTTCAATGAATACGAGCGTTGTTAGGCATTTTCGTACTTCTCGGAATAAAACTGCATTTTTCACGACAAAAAATATTTTTTATCTCTGAAAATCAATTTATTATCGTCAGAGAGCTGGAAATGTCTAAAAACGTTCAGTTTCAACGAATACGAGCGTTTTTAGTCATTTTTGTACTTGTCGGAATAAAACTGTATTTTTCACGACAAAAAATATTTTTTATCTCTGAAAATCAATTTATTCAGGTCAGAAAGCTGGAAACGTCTAAAAACGATCACTTTCGACGAATACAAGCGTTTTTAGACATTTTCGTACTTCTCGGAATATAAAACTGCATTTTTCACGACAAAAAATATTTTTTATCTCTGAAAATCAATTTATTATCGTCAGAGAGCTGGAAATGTCTAAAAACGTTCAGTTTCAACGAATACGAGCGTTTTTAGTCACTTTTGTACTTGTCGGAATAAAACTGTATTTTTCACGACAAAAAATTTTATATCTCTGGAAATAAATTTATTCTGGTCAGAAAGCTGGAAACGTCTAAAACCGATCACTTTCGACAAATACAAGCGTTTTTAGACATTTTCGTACTTCTCGGACTGAAGCTGCATTTTTCACAACAACAAATATTTTTTATCTCTGAAAATAAATTTATTAACGTCAGATAGCTGGAAATGTCTAAAAACGTTCACTTTCAACGAATACGAGCGTTTTTAGACATTTTCGTTCTTCTCGGAATAAAACTGTATTTTTAATGACAAAAAATATTTTTTATCTCTGAAAATAAATTTATTAACGTCAGAAAGCTGGAAACGGCTAAAAACGATCACTTTCGACGAATACAAGCGTTTTTAGACATTTTCGTACTTCTCGGAATAAAACTGTATTTTTAACGACAAAAAAAATTTTTATCTCTGAAAATCAATTTATTCAGGTCAGAAAGCTGGAAACGTCTAAAACCGATCACTTTCGACAAATACAAGCGTTTTTAGACATTTTCGTACTTCTCGGACTGAAGCTGCATTTTTCACAACAAAAAATATTTTTTAACTCTGAAAATAAATTTATTAACGTCAGAGAGCTGGAAATGTCTAAAAACGTTCACTTTCAACGAATACGACCGTTTTTAGTCATTTTTGTACTTGTCGGAATAAAACTGTATTTTTCACGACAAAAAATATTTTTTATCTCTGAAAATCAATTTATTCAGGTCAGAAAGCTGGAAACGTCTAAAAACGACCACTTTCGACGAATACAAGCGTTTTTAGACATTTTCGTACTTCTCGGAATAAAACTGCATTTTTCACGACAAAAAATATTTTCTATCTCTGAAAATAAATTTATTAACGTCAGAGAGCTGGAAATGTCTAAAAACGTTCACTTTCAACGAATACGAGCGTTTTTAGGCATTTTCGTACTTCTCCGAATAAAACTGTATTTTTCACGACAAAACATATTTATATCTCTGGAAATAAATTTATTCTGGTCAGAAAGCTGAAAACGTCTAAAAACGATCACTTTCGACGAATACAAGCGTTTTTAGACATTTTCGTACTTCTCGGAATAAAACTGCATTTTCACGACAAAAAATATTTTCTATCTCTGAAAATAAATTTATTAACGTCAGAGAGCTGGAAACGTCTAAAAACGATCACTTTCGACGAATACAAGCGTTTTTAGACATTTTCGTACTTCTCGGAATAAAACTGCATTTTTCACGACAAAAAATATTTTATATCTCTGAAAATAAATTTATTAACGTCAGAGAGCTGTAAATATCTAAAAACGTTCACTTTCAATGAATACGAGCGTGGTTAGGCATTTTCGTACTTCTCGGAATAAAACTGTATTTTTCACGACAAAAAATATTTTTTATCTCTGAAAATCAATTTATTATCGTCAGAGAGCTGGAAATGTCTAAAAACGTTCACTTTCAACGAATACGACCGTTTTTAGTCAATTTTGTACTTGTCGGAATAAAACTGCATTATTCACGACAAAAAATATTTTATATCTCTGAAAATAAATTTATTAACGTCAGAGAGCTGGAAATGTCTAAAAACGTTCACTTTCAACGAATACGAGCGTTTTTAGGCATTTTCGTACTTCTCCGAATAAAACTGTATTTTTCACGACAAAAAATATTTTATATCTCTGGAAATAAATTTATTCTGGTCAGAAAGCTGGAAACGTCTAAAAACGATCACTTTCGACAAATAAAAGCGTTTTTAGACATTTTCGTACTTCTCGGAATAAAACTGCATTTTTCACGACAAAAAATATTTTATATCTCTGAAAATAAATTTATTAACGTCAGAAAGCTGGAAACGTCTAAAAACGATCACTTTCGACAAATACAAGCATTTTTAGACATTTTCGTACTTCTCGGACTAAAACTGCATTTTTCACAATAAAAAATATTTTTTATCTCTGAAAATAAATTTATTAACGTCAGAGAGCTGGAAATGTCTAAAAACGTTTACTTTCAACGAATACGAGCGTTTTTAGACATTTTCGTACTTCTCGGACTAAAACTGCATTTTTCACAACAACAAGTATTTTATATCTCTGAAAATAAATTTATTAACGTCCGAGAGCTGGAAATATCTAAAAACGTTCACTTTCAATGAATACGAGCGTTGTTAGGCATTTTCGTACTTCTCGGAATAAAACTGTATTTTTCACGACAAAAAATATTTTTTATCTCTGAAAATCAATTTATTATCGTCAGAGAGCTGGAAATGTATAAAAACGTTCAGTTTCAACGAATACGACTGTTTTTAGTCATTTTTGTACTTGTCGGAATTAAACTGCATTATTCACGACAAAAAATATTTTATATCTCTGAAAATAAATTTATAACGTCAGAGAGCTGGAAATGTCTAAAACGTTCACTTTCAACGAATACGAGCGTTTTTAGGCATTTTCGTACTTCTCCGAATAAAACTGTATTTTTCACGACAAAAAATATTTTATATCTCTGGAAATAAATTTATTCTGGTGAGAAAGCTGGAAATGTCTAAAAACGTTCACTTTCAACGAATACGAGCGTTTTTACGCATTTTGGTACTTCTCCGAATAAAACTGTATTTTTCACGACAAAAAATATTTTATATCTCTGGAAATAAATTTATTCTGGTCAGAAAGCTGGAAACGTCTAAAAACGATCACTTTCGACAAATACAAGCGTTTTTAGACATTTTTGTACTTCTCGGACTAAAACTGCATTTTTCACAACAAAAAATATTTTATATCTCTGAAAATAAATTTATTAACGTCAGAGAGCTGGAAATATCTAAAAACGTTCACTTTCAACGAATACGAGCGTTTTTAGGCACTTTCGTACTTCTCGGAATAAAACTGTATTTTTCACGACAAAAAATATTTTTTATCTCTGAAAATCAATTTATTCAGGTCAGAAAGCTGGAAACGTCTAAAAACGATCACTTTCGACAAATACAGGCGTTTTTAGACATTTTCGTACTTCTCGGACTAAAACTGCATTTTTCACAATAAAAAATATTTTTTTCTCTGAAAATAAATTTATTAACGTCAGAGAGCTGGAAATATCTAAAAACGTTCACTTTCAACGAATACGAGCGTTTTTAGGCATTTTCGTACTTCTCGGAATAAAACTGTATTTTTCACGACAAAAAATATTTTTTATCTCTGAAAATCAATTTATTCAGGTCAGAAAGCTGGAAACGTCTAAAAACGATCACTTTCGACAAATACAGGCGTTTTTAGACATTTTTGTACTTCTCGGACTAAAACTGCATTTTTCACAACAAAAAATATTTTATATCTCTGAAAATAAATTTATTAACGTCAGAGAGCTGTAAATATCTAAAAACGTTCACTTTCAATGAATACGAGCGTTGTTAGGCATTTTCGTACTTCTCGGAATAAAACTGTATTTTTCACGACAAAAAATATTTTTTATCTCTGAAAATCAATTTATTATCGTCAGAGAGCTGGAAATGTCTGAAAAACGTTCACTTTCAACGAATACGATCGTTTTTAGTCATTTTTGTACTTGTCGGAATAAAACTGCATTATTCACGACAAAAAATATTTTGTATCTCTGAAAATAAATTTATTAACGTCAGAGAGCTGGAAATGTCTAAAAACGTTCACTTTCAACGAATACGAGCGTTTTTAGGCATTTTCGTACTTCTCCGAATAAAACTGTATTTTTCACGACAAAAAATATTTTATATCTCTGGAAATAAATTTATTCTTGTCAGAAAGCTGGAAACGTCTAAAAACGATCACTTTCGACAAATAAAAGCGTTTTTAGACATTTTCGTACTTCTCGGAATAAAACTGCATTTTTCACGACAAAAAACATTTTATGTCTCTGAAAATAAATTTATTAACGTCAGAAAGCTGGAAACGTCTAAAAACGATCACTTTCGACAAATACAAGCGTTTTTAGACATTTTCGTACTTCTCGGACTAAAACTGCATTTTTCACAATAAAAAATATTTTTTATCTCTGAAAATTAATTTATTAACGTCAGAGAACTGGAAATGTCTAAAAACGTTTACTTTCAACGAATACGAGCGTTTTTAGACATTTTCATACTTCTCGGACTAAAACTGCATTTTTCACAACAACAAATATTTTATATCTCTGAAAATAAATTTATTATCGTCCGAGAGCTGGAAATATCTAAAAACGTTCACTTTCAATGAATACGAGCGTTGTTAGGCATTTTCGTACTTCTCGGAATAAAACTGCATTTTTCACGACAAAAAATATTTTTTATCTCTGAAAATCAATTTATTATCGTCAGAGAGCTGGAAATGTCTAAAAACGTTCAGTTTCAACGAATACGAGCGTTTTTAGTCATTTTTGTACTTGTCGGAATAAAACTGTATTTTTCACGACAAAAAATATTTTTTATCTCTGAAAATCAATTTATTCAGGTCAGAAAGCTGGAAACGTCTAAAAACGATCACTTTCGACGAATACAAGCGTTTTTAGACATTTTCGTACTTCTCGGAATATAAAACTGCATTTTTCACGACAAAAAATATTTTTTATCTCTGAAAATCAATTTATTATCGTCAGAGAGCTGGAAATGTCTAAAAACGTTCAGTTTCAACGAATACGAGCGTTTTTAGTCATTTTTGTACTTGTCGGACTGAAGCTGCATTTTTCACAACAACAAATATTTTTTATCTCTGAAAATAAATTTATTAACGTCAGATAGCTGGAAATGTCTAAAAACGTTCACTTTCAACGAATACGAGCGTTTTTAGACATTTTCGTACTTCTCGGAATATAAAACTGTATTTTTCACGACAAAAAATATTTTATATCTCTGGAAATAAATTTATTCTGGTCAGAAAGCTGGAAACGTCTAAAACCGATCACTTTCGACAAATACAAGCGTTTTTAGACATTTTCGTACTTCTCGGACTGAACTGCATTTTTCACAACAACAAATATTTTTTATCTCTGAAAATAAATTTATTAACGTCAGATAGCTGGAAATGTCTAAAAACGTTCACTTTCAACGAATACGAGCGTTTTTAGACATTTTCGTTCTTCTCGGAATAAAACTGTATTTTTAATGACAAAAAATATTTTTTATCTCTGAAAATAAATTTATTAACGTCAGAAAGCTGGAAACGGCTAAAAACGATCACTTTCGACGAATACAAGCGTTTTTAGACATTTTCGTACTTCTCGGAATAAAACTGTATTTTTAACGACAAAAAATATTTTTTATCTCTGAAAATCAATTTATTCAGGTCAGAAAGCTGGAAACGTCTAAAAACGACCACTTTCGACGAATACAGGCGTTTTTAGACATTTTCGTACTTCTCGGACTAAAACTGCATTTTTCACGACAAAAAATATTTTTTAACTCTGAAAATAAATTTATTAACGTCAGAGAGCTGGAAATGTCTAAAAACGTTCACTTTCAACGAATACGAGCGTTTTTAGGCATTTTCGTACTTCTCCGAATAAAACTGTATTTTTCACGACAAAACATATTTATATCTCTGGAAATAAATTTATTCTGGTCAGAAAGCTGGAAACGTCTAAAAACGATCACTTCTGACAAATACAAGCGTTTTTAGACATTTACGTACTTCTCGGAATAAAACTGCATTTTTCACGACAAAAAATATTTTATATCTCTGAAAATAAATTTATTAACGTCAGAGAGCTGGAAATGTCTAAAAACGTTCACTTTCAACGAATACGAGCGTTTTTAGACATTTTCGTACTTTTCGGAATAAAACTGTATTTTTCACGATAAAAAATATTTTTTATCTCTGAAAATGAATTTATTAACGTCAGAGAGCTGGAAATGTCTAAAACCGTTCACTTTCAACGAATACGAGCGTTTTTAGGCATTTTGGTACTTCTCCGAATAAAACTGTATTTTTCACGACAAAAAATATTTTTTATTTCTGAAAATCAATTTATCAGGTCAGAAAGCTGGAAACGTCTAAAAACGACCACTTTCGACGAATACAAGCGTTTTTAGACATTTTCGTACTTCTCGGACTAAAACTGCATTTTTCACAACAAAAAATATTTTTTATCTCTGAAAATCAATTTATTCAGGTCAGAAAGCTGGAAACGTCTAAAAACGACCACTTTCGACGAATACAAGCGTTTTTAGACTTTTTCGTAATTCTCGGACTAAAACTGCATTTTTCACGACAAAAAATATTTTTTAACTCTGAAAATAAATTTATTAACGTCAGAGAGCTGGAAATGTCTAAAAACGTTCACTTTCAACGACTACGAGCGTTTTTAGACATTTTCGTACTTCTCGGAATAAAACTGTATTTTTAACGACAAAAATTATTTTTTATCTCTGAAAATCAATTTATTCAGGTCAGAAAGCTGGAAACGTCTAAAAACGACCACTTTCGACGAATACAGGCGTTTTTAGACATTTTCGTACTTCTCGGACTAAAACTGCATTTTTCACGACAAAAAATATTTTTTAACTCTGAAAATAAATTTATTAACGTCAGAGAGCTGGAAATGTCTAAAAACGTTCACTTTCAACGAATACGACCGTTTTTAGTCATTTTTGTACTTGTCGGAATAAAACTGTATTTTTCACGACAAAAAATATTTTTTATCTCTGAAAATCAATTTATTCAGGTCAGAAAGCTGGAAACGTCTAAAAACGATCACTTTCGACGAATACAAGCGTTTTTAGACATTTTCGTACTTCTCGGAATAAAACTGCATTTTTCACGACAAAAAATATTTTCTATCTCTGAAAATAAATTTATTAACGTCAGAGAGCTGGAAATGTCTAAAAACGTTCACTTTCAACGAATACGAGCTTTTTAGGTATTTTCGTACTTCTCCGAATAAAACTGTATTTTTCACGACAAAAAATATTTGTTATCTCTGAAAATAAATTTATTAACGTCAGAAAGCTGGAAACGGCTAAAAACGATCACTTTCGACGAATACAAGCGTTTTTAGACATTTTCGTACTTCTCGGAATAAAACTGTATTTTTAACGACAAAAAATATTTTTTATCTCTGAAAATCAATTTATTCAGGTCAGAAAGCTGGAAACGTCTAAAAACGACCACTTTCGACGAATACAGGCGTTTTTAGACTTTTTCGTACTTCTCGGACTAAAACTGCATTTTTCACGACAAAAAATATTTTTTAAATCTGAAAATAAATTTATTAACGTCAGAGAGCTGGAAATGTCTAAAAACGTCCACTTTCAACGAATACGAGCGTTTTTAGGCATTTTGGTACTTCTCCGAATAAAACTGTATTTTTCACGACAAAAAATATTTTTTATCTCTGAAAATCAATTTATTCAGGACAGAAAGCTGGAAACGTCTAAAAACGACCACTTTCGACGAATACAAGCGTTTTTAGACATTTTCGTACTTCTCGGACTAAAACTGCATTTTTCACAACAAAAAATATTTTATATCTCTGAAAATAAATTTATTAACGTCAGAGAGCTGGAAATGTCTAAAAACGTTCACTTTCAACGAATACGAGCGTTTTTAGACATTTTCGTACTTTTCGAATAAAACTGTATTTTTCACGACAAAAAATATTTTATATCTTTGAAAAATAAATTTATTAACGTCAGAGAGCTGGAAATGTCTAAAAACTTTCACTTTCAACGAATACGAGCGTTTTTAGGCATTTTGGTACTTCTCCGAATAAAACTGTATTTTTCACGACAAAAAATATTTTATATCTCTGGAAATAAATTTATTCTGGTCAGAAAGCTGGAAACGTCTACAAACGATCACTTTCGACAAATACAAGCGTTTTTAGTCATTTTCGTACTTCTCGGACTAAAACTGCATTTTTCACAACAAAAAATATTTTATATCTCTGAAAATAAATTTATTAACGTCAGAGAGCTGGAAATGTCTAAAAACGTTCACTTTCAACGAATACGACCGTTTTTAGTCATTTTTGTACTTGTCGGAATAAAACTGTATTTTTCACGACAAAAAATATTTTTTATCTCTGAAAATCAATTTATTCAGGTCAGAAAGCTGGAAACGTCTAAAAACGATCACTTTCGACGAATACAAGCGTTTTTAGACATTTTCGTACTTCTCGGAATAAAACTGCATTTTTCACGACAAAAAATATTTTATATCTCTGAAAATAAACTTATTAACGTCAGAGAGCTGGAAATGTCTAAAAACGTTCACTTTCAACGAATACGAGCGTTTTTAGGCATTTTGGTACTTCTCCGAATAAAACTGTATTTTTCACGACAAAAAATATTTTTTATCTCTGAAAATCAATTTATTCAGGACAGAAAGCTGGAAACATCTAAAAACGACCACTTTCGACGAATACAAGCGTTTTTAGACATTTTCGTACTTCTCGGACTAAAACTGCATTTTTCACAACAAAAAATATTTTATATCTCTGAAAATAAATTTATTAACGTCAGAGAGCTGGAAATGTCTAAAAACGTTCACTTTCAACGAATACGAGCGTTTTTAGACATTTTCGTACTTCTCGGACTAAAACTGCATTTTTCACAACAAAAAATATTTTTTATCTCTGAAAATCAATTTATTCAGGTCAGAAAGCTGGAAACGTCTAAAAACGATCACTTTCAACGAATACGACCGTTTTTAGTCATTTTTGTACTTCTCGGAATAAAACTGCATTTTTCACGACAAAAAATATTTTATATCTCTGAAAATAAATTTATTAACGTCAGAGAGCTGGAAATGTCTAAAAACGTTCACTTTCAACGAATACGAGCGTTTTTAGACATTTTCGTTCTTCTCGGAATAAAACTGTATTTTTCACGACAAAAAATATTTTTTATCTCTGAAAATAAATTTATTAACGTCAGAGTGCTGGAAACGTCTAAACACGATCACTTTCGACGAATACAAGCGTTTTTAGACATTTTCGTACTTCTCGGAATAAAACTGCATTTTTCACGACAAAAAATATTTTCTATCTCTGAAAATAAATTTATTAACGTCAGAGAGCTGGAAATGTCTAAAAACGTTCACTTTCAACGAATACGAGCTTTTTAGGTATTTTCGTACTTCTCCGAATAAAACTGTATTTTTCACGACAAAAAATATTTGTTATCTCTGAAAATAAATTTATTAACGTCAGAAAGCTGGAAACGGCTAAAAACGATCACTTTCGACGAATACAAGCGTTTTTAGACATTTTCGTACTTCTCGGAATAAAACTGTATTTTTAACGACAAAAAATATTTTTTATCTCTGAAAATCAATTTATTCAGGTCAGAAAGCTGGAAACGTCTAAAAACGACCACTTTCGACGAATACAGGCGTTTTTAGACTTTTTCGTACTTCTCGGACTAAAACTGCATTTTTCACGACAAAAAATATTTTTTAAATCTGAAAATAAATTTATTAACGTCAGAGAGCTGGAAATGTCTAAAAACGTCCACTTTCAACGAATACGAGCGTTTTTAGGCATTTTGGTACTTCTCCGAATAAAACTGTATTTTTCACGACAAAAAATATTTTTTATCTCTGAAAATCAATTTATTCAGGACAGAAAGCTGGAAACGTCTAAAAACGACCACTTTCGACGAATACAAGCGTTTTTAGACATTTTCGTACTTCTCGGACTAAAACTGCATTTTTCACAACAAAAAATATTTTATATCTCTGAAAATAAATTTATTAACGTCAGAGAGCTGGAAATGTCTAAAAACGTTCACTTTCAACGAATACGAGCGTTTTTAGACATTTTCGTACTTTTCGAATAAAACTGTATTTTTCACGACAAAAAATATTTTATATCTTTGAAAAATAAATTTATTAACGTCAGAGAGCTGGAAATGTCTAAAAACTTTCACTTTCAACGAATACGAGCGTTTTTAGGCATTTTGGTACTTCTCCGAATAAAACTGTATTTTTCACGACAAAAAATATTTTATATCTCTGGAAATAAATTTATTCTGGTCAGAAAGCTGGAAACGTCTACAAACGATCACTTTCGACAAATACAAGCGTTTTTAGTCATTTTCGTACTTCTCGGACTAAAACTGCATTTTTCACCACAAAAAATATTTTATATCTCTGAAAATAAATTTATTAACGTCAGAGAGCTGGAAATGTCTAAAAACGTTCACTTTCAACGAATACGACCGTTTTTAGTCATTTTTGTACTTGTCGGAATAAAACTGTATTTTTCACGACAAAAAATATTTTTTATCTCTGAAAATCAATTTATTCAGGTCAGAAAGCTGGAAACGTCTAAAAACGATCACTTTCGACGAATACAAGCGTTTTTAGACATTTTCGTACTTCTCGGAATAAAACTGCATTTTTCACGACAAAAAATATTTTATATCTCTGAAAATAAACTTATTAACGTCAGAGAGCTGGAAATGTCTAAAAACGTTCACTTTCAACGAATACGAGCGTTTTTAGGCATTTTGGTACTTCTCCGAATAAAACTGTATTTTTCACGACAAAAAATATTTTTTATCTCTGAAAATCAATTTATTCAGGACAGAAAGCTGGAAACATCTAAAAACGACCACTTTCGACGAATACAAGCGTTTTTAGACATTTTCGTACTTCTCGGACTAAAACTGCATTTTTCACAACAAAAAATATTTTATATCTCTGAAAATAAATTTATTAACGTCAGAGAGCTGGAAATGTCTAAAAACGTTCACTTTCAACGAATACGAGCGTTTTTAGACATTTTCGTACTTCTCGGACTAAAACTGCATTTTTCACAACAAAAAATATTTTTTATCTCTGAAAATCAATTTATTCAGGTCAGAAAGCTGGAAACGTCTAAAAACGATCACTTTCAACGAATACGACCGTTTTTAGTTATTTTTGTACTTCTCGGAATAAAACTGCATTTTTCACGACAAAAAATATTTTATATCTCTGAAAATAAATTTATTAACGTCAGAGAGCTGGAAATGTCTAAAAACGTTCACTTTCAACGAATACGAGCGTTTTTAGACATTTTCGTTCTTCTCGGAATAAAACTGTATTTTTCACGACAAAAAATATTTTTTATCTCTGAAAATAAATTTATTAACGTCAGAGTGCTGGAAACGTCTAAACACGATCACTTTCGACGAATACGACCGTTTTTAGACATTTTCGTACTTTTCGGAATAAAACTGTATTTTTCACGATAAAAAATATTTTTTATCTCTGAAAATGAATTTATTAACGTCAGAGAGCTGGAAATGTCTAAAAACGTTCACTTTCAACGAATACGAGCGTTTTTAGGCATTTTTGTACTTGTCGGAATAAAACTGTATTTTTCACGACAAAAAAATATTTTTTATCTCTGAAAATCAATTTATTCAGGTCAGAAAGCTGGAAACGTCTAAAAACGATCACTTTCGACGAATACAAGCGTTTTTAGACATTTTCGTACTTCTCGGAATAAAACTGCATTTTTCACGACAAAAAATATTTTCTATCTCTGAAAATAAATTTATTAACGTCAGAGAGCTGGAAATGTCTAAAAACGTTCACTTTCAACGAATACGAGCTTTTTAGGCATTTTCGTACTTCTCCGAATAAAACTGTATTTTTCACGACAAAAAATATTTGTTATCTCTGAAAATAAATTTATTAACGTCAGAAAGCTGGAAACGGCTAAAAACGATCACTTTCGACGAATACAAGCGTTTTTAGACATTTTCGTACTTCTCGGAATAAAACTGTATTTTTAACGACAAAAAATATTTTTTATCTCTGAAAATCAATTTATTCAGGTCAGAAAGCTGGAAACGTCTAAAAACGACCACTTTCGACGAATACAGGCGTTTTTAGACTTTTTCGTACTTCTCGGACTAAAACTGCATTTTTCACGACAAAAAATATTTTTTAAATCTGAAAATAAATTTATTAACGTCAGAGAGCTGGAAATGTCTAAAAACGTCCACTTTCAACGAATACGAGCGTTTTTAGGCATTTTGGTACTTCTCCGAATAAAACTGTATTTTTCACGACAAAAAATATTTTTTATCTCTGAAAATCAATTTATTCAGGACAGAAAGCTGGAAACGTCTAAAAACGACCACTTTCGACGAATACAAGCGTTTTTAGACATTTTCGTACTTCTCGGACTAAAACTGCATTTTTCACAACAAAAAATATTTTATATCTCTGAAAATAAATTTATTAACGTCAGAGAGCTGGAAATGTCTAAAAACGTTCACTTTCAACGAATACGAGCGTTTTTAGACATTTTCGTACTTTTCGAATAAAACTGTATTTTTCACGACAAAAAATATTTTATATCTTTGAAAATAAATTTATTAACGTCAGAGAGCTGGAAATGTCTAAAAACTTTCACTTTCAACGAATACGAGCGTTTTTAGGCATTTTGGTACTTCTCCGAATAAAACTGTATTTTTCACGACAAAAAATATTTTATATCTCTGGAAATAAATTTATTCTGGTCAGAAAGCTGGAAACGTCTACAAACGATCACTTTCGACAAATACAAGCGTTTTTAGTCATTTTCGTACTTCTCGGACTAAAACTGCATTTTTCACAACAACAAATATTTTATATCTCTGAAAATAAATTTATTAACGTCAGAGAGCTGGAAATGTCTAAAAACGTTCACTTTCAACGAATACGACCGTTTTTAGTCATTTTTGTACTTGTCGGAATAAAACTGTATTTTTCACGACAAAAAATATTTTTTATCTCTGAAAATCAATTTATTCAGGTCAGAAAGCTGGAAACGTCTAAAAACGATCACTTTCGACGAATACAAGCGTTTTTAGACATTTTCGTACTTCTCGGAATAAAACTGCATTTTTCACGACAAAAAATATTTTTTAACTCTGAAAATAAATTTATTAACGTCAGAGAGCTGGAAATGTCTAAAAACGTTCACTTTCAACGAATACGAGCGTTTTTAGGCATTTTGGTACTTCTCCGAATAAAACTGTATTTTTCACGACAAAAAATATTTTTTATCTCTGAAAATCAATTTATTCAGGACAGAAAGCTGGAAACGTCTAAAAACGACCACTTTCGACGAATACAAGCGTTTTTAGACATTTTCGTACTTCTCGGACTAAAACTGCATTTTTCACAACAAAAAATATTTTATATCTCTGAAAATAAATTTATTAACGTCAGAGAGCTGGAAATGTCTAAAAACGTTCACTTTCAACGAATACGAGCGTTTTTAGACATTTTCGTTCTTCTCGGAATAAAACTGTATTTTTCACGACAAAAAATATTTTTTATCTCTGAAAATAAATTTATTAACGTCAGAGAGCTGGAAATGTCTAAAAACGTTCACTTTCAACGAATACGAGCGTTTTTAGACATTTTCGTTCTTCTCGGAATAAAACTGTATTTTTCACGACAAAAAATATTTTTTATCTCTGAAAATAAATTTATTAACGTCAGAGTGCTGGAAACGTCTAAACACGATCACTTTCGACGAATACGACTGTTTTTAGTCATTTTTGTACTTGTCGGAATAAAACTGTATTTTTCACGACAAAAAATATTTTTTATCTCTGAAAATCAATTTATTCAGGTCAGAAGGCTGGAAACGTCTAAAAACGATCACTTTCAACGAATACGAGCGTTTTTAGACATTTTCGTACTTTTCGGAATAAAACTGTATTTTTCACGATAAAAAATATTTTTTATCTCTGAAAATGAATTTATTAACGTCAGAGAGCTGGAAATGTCTAAAAACGTTCACTTTCAACGAATACGAGCGTTTTTAGGCATTTTGGTACTTATCCGAATAAAACTGTATTTTTCACGACAAAAAATATTTTATATCTCTGGAAATAAATTTATTCTGGTCAGAAAGCTGGAAACGTCTAAAAACGATCACTTTCGACGAATACAAGCGTTTTTAGACATTTTCGTACTTCTCGGAATAAAGCTGCATTTTTCACGACAAAAAATATTTGTTATCTCTGAAAATAAATTTATGAACGTCAGAAAGCTGGAAACGGCTAAAAATGATCACTTTCGACGAATACAAGCGTTTTTAGACATTTTCGTACTTCTCGGAATAAAACTGTATTTTTAACGACAAAAAATATTTTTTATCTCTGAAAATCAATTTATTCAGGTCAGAAAGCTGGAAACGTCTAAAAACGATCACTTTCGACGAATACAAGCGTTTTTAGACATTTTCGTACTTCTCGGAATAAAACTGCATTTTTCACGACAAAAAATATTTTTTAACTCTGAAAATAAATTTATTAACGTCAGAGAGCTGGAAATGTCTAAAAACGTTCACTTTCAATGAATACGAGCGTTTTTAGGCATTTTGGTACTTCTCCGAATAAAACTGTATTTTTCACGACAAAAAATATTTTTTATCTCTGAAAATCAATTTATTATCGTCAGAGAGCTGGAAATGTCTAAAAACGTTCACTTTCAACGAATACGACCGTTTTTAGTCATTTTTGTACTTGTCGGAATAAAACTGTATTTGTCACGACAAAAAATATTTTTTATCTCTGAAAATCAATTTATTCAGGTCAGAAAGCTGGAAACGTCTAAAAACGATCACTTTCGACGAATACAAGCGTTTTTAGACATTTTCGTACTTCTCGGAATAAAACTGCATTTTTCACAACAACAAATATTTTATATCTCTGGAAATAAATTTATTCTGGTCAGAAAGCTGGAAACGTCTAAAAACGTTCACTTTCAACGAATACGAGCGTTTTTTGGCATTTTCGTACTTCTCGGAATAAAACTGTATTTTTTACGACAAAAAATATTTTTTATCTCTGAAAATCAATTTATTATCGTCAGAGAGACATATTTAATTAACGTGCTCCGCCAGAGGCACTACACGATTATCACAACTGTACAATTTACATCTATCCCTATATATGCTACTTAAAATACTTCAACTTATTTTTAAAGAGGGATTTAGTTATGGCCGGCGCCTTTATTTTCCCGTAATACTATTTACATGTCTTCCTTATTCTAACATGCAAACTTTATTGATAAATGCTTGTTTCTATATTTACATTCTAAATATATTATATTCATATCCTTAGCATTTAATTCGTCATATTGCATACGGCTCTAAATCTTTTATGCTGCTGTCATCCTGCATAGTCAAGTTGACCGTTGTCTACAGCGCTGCTTCTGCAAAGAAAGGAAAGCATTTCCTCTTTATTGGAGTGAAGTAGCATCTGTCAATATTTATACATGCCTCTCTATTTTAAACTTCTTCGTTTTAATTACAAAACGTTGAAGCTCCAATTATCGTCAGAGAGCTGGAAATGTCTAAAAACGTTCACTTTCAACGAATACGACCGTTTTTAGTAATTTTTGTACTTGTCGGAATAAAACTGTATTTGTCACGACAAAAAATATTTTTTATCTCTGAAAATCAATTTATTCAGGTCAGAAAGCTGGAAACGTCTAAAAACGATCACTTTCGACGAATACAAGCGTTTTTAGACATTTTCGTACTTCTCGGAATAAAACTGCATTTTTCACAACAAATAATATTTTATATCTCTGGAAATAAATTTATTCAGGTCAGAAAGATGGAAACGTCTAAAAACGACCACTTTCGACGAATACAAGCGTTTTTAGACATTTTCGTACTTCTCGGAATAAAACTGCATTTTTCACGACAAAAAATATTTTATATCTCTGAAAATAAATTTATTAACGTCAGAGAGCTGGAAATGTCTAAAAACGTTCACTTTCAACGAATACGAGCGTTTTTAGACATTTTCGTTCTTCTCGGAATAAAACTGTATTTTTTCACGACAAAAAATATTTTTTATCTCTGAAAATAAATTTATTAACGTCAGAGTGCTGGAAACGTCTAAACACGATCACTTTCGACGAATACGACCGTTTTTAGTCATTTTTGTACTTGTCGGAATAAAACTGTATTTTTCACGACAAAAAATATTTTTTATCTCTGAAAATAAATTTATTCAGGTCAGAAGGCTGGAAACGTCTAAAAACGATCACTTTCAACAAATACGACCGTTTTTAGTCATTTTTGTACTTCTCGGAATAAAAAAAAATTTTTCACGACAAAAAATATTTTATATCTCTGAAAATAAATTTATTAACGTCAGAGAGCTGGAAATGTCTAAAAACGTTCACTTTCAACGAATACGAGCGTTTTTAGGCATTTTCGTACTTCTCGGAATAAAACTGTATTTTTCACGCCAAAAAATATTTTTTATCTCTGAAAATCAATTTATTATCGTCAGAGAGCTGGAAATGTCTAAAAACGTTCACTTTCAACGAATACGACCGTTTTTAGTCATTTTTGTACTTGTCGGAATAAAACTGTATTTGTCACGACAAAAAATATTTTTTATCTCTGAAAATCAATTTATTCAGGTCAGAAAGCTGGAAACGTCTAAAAACGATCACTTTCGACGAATACAAGCGTTTTTAGACATTTTCGTACTTCTCGGAATAAAACTGCATTTTTCACAACAACAAATATTTTATATCTCTGGAAATAAATTTATTCTGGTCAGAAAGCTGGAAACGTCTAAAAACGATCACTTTCGACAAATACAAGCGTTTTTAGACATTTTCGTACTTCTCGGACTAAAACTGCATTTTTCACAACAACAAATATTTTTTATCTCAGAAAATAGATTTATTAACGTCAGAGAGCTGGAAATGTCTAAAAACGTTCACTTTCAACGAATACGAGCGTTTTTAGACATTTTCGTTCTTCTCGGAATAAAACTGTATTTTTAACGACAAAAATATTTTTTATCTCTGAAAATAAATTTATTAACGTCAGAAAGCTGGAAACGGCTAAAAACGATCACTTTCGATGAATACAAGCGTTTTTAGACATTTTCGTACTTCTCGGAATAAAACTGCATTTTTCACAACAAAAAAAAAATTTTTATCTCTGAAAATCAAATTATTCAGGTCAGAAAGCTGGAAACGTCTAAAAACGATCACTTTCGACAAATACAAGCGTTTTTAGACATTTTCGTACTTCTCGGACTAAAACTGCATTTTTCACAACAAAAAATATTTTATATCTCTGAAAATAAACTTATTCACGTCAGAGAGCTGGAAATGTCTAAAAACGTTCACTTTCAACGAATACGAGCGTTTTTAGACATTTTCGTTCTTCTCGGAATAAAACTGTATTTTTAACGACAAAAAATATTTTTTATCTCTGAAAATAAATTTATTAACGTCAGAGAGCTGGAAATGTCTAAAAACGTTTACTTTCAACGAATACGAGCGTTTTTAGACATTTTCGTACTTCTCGGACTAAAACTGCATTTTTCACAACAACAAATATTTAATATCTCTGAAAATAAATTTATTAACGTCCGAGAGCTGGAAATATCTAAAAACGTTCACTTTCAATGAATACGAGCGTTGTTAGGCATTTTCGTACTTCTCGGAATAAAACTGTATTTTTCAGGACAAAAAATATTTTTTATCTCTGAAAATAAATTTATTAACGTCAGAGAGCTGGAAATGTCTAAAAACGTTCACTTTCAACGAATACGAGCGTTTTTAGGCATTTTCGTACTTCTCGGAATAAAACTGTATTTTTCACGGCAAAAAATATTTTTTATCTCTGAAAATCAATTTATTATCGTCAGAGAGCTGGAAATGTCTAAAAACGTTCACTTTCAACGAATACGACCGTTTTTAGTCATTTTTGTACTTGTCGGAATAAAACTGTATTTGTCACGACAAAAAATATTTTTTATCTCTGAAAATCAATTTATTCAGGTCAGAAAGCTGGAAACGTCTAAAAACGATCACTTTCGACGAATACAAGCGTTTTTAGACATTTTCGTACTTCTCGGAATAAAACTGCATTTTTCACAACAACAAATATTTTATATCTCTGGAAATAAATTTATTCTGGTCAGAAAGCTGGAAACGTCTAAAAACGATCACTTTCGACAAATACAAGCGTTTTTAGACATTTTCGTACTTCTCGGACTAAAACTGCATTTTTCACAACAACAAATATTTTTTATCTCAGAAAATAGATTTATTAACGTCAGAGAGCTGGAAATGTCTAAAAACGTTCACTTTCAACGAATACGAGCGTTTTTAGACATTTTCGTTCTTCTCGGAATAAAACTGTATTTTTAACGACAAAAATATTTTTTATCTCTGAAAATAAATTTATTAACGTCAGAAAGCTGGAAACGGCTAAAAACGATCACTTTCGATGAATACAAGCGTTTTTAGACATTTTCGTACTTCTCGGAATAAAACTGCATTTTTCACAACAAAAAAAAATTTTTTATCTCTGAAAATCAAATTATTCAGGTCAGAAAGCTGGAAACGTCTAAAAACGATCACTTTCGACAAATACAAGCGTTTTTAGACATTTTCGTACTTCTCGGACGAAAACTGCATTTTTCACAACAAAAAATATTTTATATCTCTGAAAATAAACTTATTCACGTCAGAGAGCTGGAAATGTCTAAAAACGTTCACTTTCAACGAATACGAGCGTTTTTAGACATTTTCGTTCTTCTCGGAATAAAACTGTATTTTTAACGACAAAAAATATTTTTTATCTCTGAAAATAAGTTTATTAACGTCAGAAAGCTGGAAACGGCTAAAAACGATCACTTTCGACGAATACAAGCGTTTTTAGACATTTTCGTACTTCTCGCAATAAAACTGCATTTTTCACGACAAAAAATATTTTATATCTCTGAAAATAAACTTATTCACGTCAGAGAGATATATTTGTTAACGTGCTCCGCCAGAGGCACTACACGATAAAGCAGCAGCGACACGAGGTTTTCCCAAGTGGTCACCCATCCAAGTACTAACCAAGCTCGACGTTGCTTAACTTCGGTGTTCGATGGGAACCGGTGCTTTCAACGCCGATATGGTCGCTGCCATTCACGTCAGAGAGCTGGAAATGTCTAAAAAACGTACACTTTCAACGAATACGAGCGTTTTTAGACACTTTCGTACTTTTCGGAATAAAACTGTATTTTTCACGACCAAAAATATTTTTTATCTCTGAAAATAAATTTATTAACGTGAGAGAGCTGGAAATGTCTAAAAACGTTCACTTTCAACGAATACGAGCGTTTTTAGGCATTTTCGTACTTCTCCGAATAAAACTGTATTTTTCACGACAAAAAATATTTTTTATCTCTGAAAATAAATTTATTAACGTCAGAGAGCTGGAAATGTCTAAAAACGTTCACTTTCAACGAATACGAGCGTTTTTAGGCATTTTCGTACTTCTCCGAATAAAACTGTATTTTTCACGACAAAAAATATTTTATATCTTTGGAAATAAATTTATTCTGGTCAGAAAGCTGGAAACGTCTAAAAACGATCACTTTCGACAAATACAAGCGTTTTTAGACATTTTCGTACTTCTCGGACTAAAACTGCATTTTTCACAACAAAAAATATTTTATATCTCTGAAAATAAATTTATTAACGTCAGAGTGCTGGAAATGTCTAAAAACGTTCACTTTCAACGAATACGAGCGTTTTTAGGCATTTTCGTACTTCTCCGAATAAAACTGTATTTTTCACGACAAAAAATATTTTATATCTCTGGAAATAAATTTATGCTGGTCAGAAAGCTGGAAAAGTCTAAAAACGATCACTTTCGACAAATACAAGCGTTTTTAGACATTTTCGTACTTCTCGGAATAAAACTGCATTTTTCACGACAAAAAATATTTTATATCTCTGAAAATAAATTTATTAACGTCAGAGAGCTGGAAATGTCTAAAAACGTTCACTTTCAACGAATACGAGCGTTTTTAGACATTTTCGTACTTTTCGGAATAAAACTGTATTTTTCACGACCAAAAATATTTTTTATCTCTGAAAATAAATTTATTAACGTCAGAGAGCTGGAAATGTCTAAAAACGTTCACTTTCAACGAATACGAGCGTTTTTAGGCATTTTCGTACTTCTCCGAATAAAACTGTATTTTTCACGACAAAAAATATTTTATATCTCTGGAAATAAATTTATTCTGGTCAGAAAGCTGGAAACATCTAAAAACGACCACTTTCGACGAATACAAGCGTTTTTAGACATTTTCGTACTTCTCGGACTAAAACTGCATTTTTCACGACAAAAAATATTTTTTAACTCTGAAAATAAATTTATTAACGTCAGAGAGCTGGAAATGTCTAAAAACGTTCACTTTCAACGAATACGAGCGTTTTTAGGCATTTTCGTACTTCACCGAATAAAACTCTATTTTTCACGACAAAAAATATTTTTTATCTCTGAAAATAAATTTATTAACGTCAGAGAGCTGGAAATGTCTAAAAACGTTCACTTTCAACGAATACGAGCGTTTTTAGGCATTTTGGTACTTCTCCGAATAAAACTGTATTTTTCACGACAAAAAATATTTTATATCTCTGGAAATAAATTTATTCTGGTCAGAAAGCTGGAAACGTCTAAAACGGATCACTTTCGACAAATACAAGCGTTTTTAGACATTTTCGTACTTCTCGGACTAAAACTGCATTTTTCACAACAAAAAATATTTTATATCTCTGAAAATAAATTTATCAACGTCAGAGAGCTGGAAATATCTAAAAACGTTCACTTTCAACGAATACGAGCGTTTTTAGGCATTTTCGTACTTCTCGGAATAAAACTGTATTTTTCACGACAAAAAATATTTTTTATCTCTGAAAATCAATTTATTATCGTCAGAGAGCTGGAAATGTCTAAAAACGTTCACTTTCAACGAATACGACCGTTTTTAGACATTTTCGTACTTTTCGGAATAAAACTGTATTTTTCACGACAAAAAATATTTTATATCTCTGGAAATAAATTTATTCTGGTCAGAAAGCTGGAAACGTCTAAAAACGATCACTCTCGACGAATACAAGCGTTTTTAGACATTTTCGTACTTCTCGGAATAAAACTGCATTTTTCACGACAAAAAATATTTTATATCTCTGAAAATAAATTTATTAACGTCAGAGAGCTGGAAATGTCTAAAAACGTTCACTTTCAACGAATACGAGCGTTTTTAGGCATTTTCGTACTTTTCGGAATAAAACTGTATTTTTCAAGACCAAAAATATTTTTTATCTCTGAAAATAAATTTATTAACGTCAGAGAGCTGGAAATGTCTAAAAACGTTCACTTTCAACGAATACGAGCGTTTTTAGGCATTTTCGTACTTCTCCGAATAAAACTGTATTTTTCACGCCAAAAAATATTTTATATCTCTGGAAATAAATTTATTCTGGTCAGAAAGCTGGAAACGTCTAAAAACGATCACTTTCGACAAATAAAAGCGTTTTTAGACATTTTCGTACTTCTCGGAATAAAACTGCATTTTTCACGACAAAAACTATTTTATATCTCTGAAAATAAATTTATTAACGTCAGAAAGCTGGAAACGTCTAAAAACGATCACTTTCGACAAATACAAGCGTTTTTAGACATTTTCGTACTTCTCGGACTAAAACTGCATTTTTCACAATAAAAAATATTTTTTATCTCTGAAAATAAATTTATTAACGTCAGAGAGCTGGAAATGTCTAAAAACGTTTACTTTCAACGAATACGAGCGTTTTTAGACATTTTCGTACTTCTCGGACTAAAACTGCATTTTTCACAACAACAAATATTTAATATCTCTGAAAATAAATTTATTAACGTCCGAGAGCTGGAAATATCTAAAAACGTTCACTTTCAATGAATACGAGCGTTGTTAGGCATTTTCGTACTTCTCGGAATAAAACTGTATTTTTCACGACAAAAAATATTTTTTATCTCTGAAAATCAATTTATTATCGTCAGAGAGCTGGAAATGTATAAAAACGTTCACTTTCAACGAATACGACTGTTTTTAGTCATTTTTGTACTTGTCGGAATAAAACTGCATTATTCACGACAAAAAATATTTTATATCTCTGAAAATAAATTTATAACGTCAGAGAGCTGGAAATGTCTAAAAACGTTCACTTTCAACGAATACGAGCGTTTTTAGGCATTTTCGTACTTCTCCGAATAAAACTGTATTTTTCACGACAAAAAATATTTTATATCTCTGGAAATAAATTTATTCTGGTGAGAAAGCTGGAAATGTCTAAAAACGTTCACTTTCAACGAATACGAGCGTTTTTAGGCATTTTCGTACTTCTCCGAATAAAACTGTATTTTTCACGACAAAAAATATTTTATATCTCTGAAAATAAACTTATTCACGTCAGAGAGCTGGAAATGTCTAAAAACGTTCACTTTCAACGAATACGAGCGTTTTTAGACATTTTCGTACTTTTCGGAATAAAACTGTATTTTTCACGACCAAAAATATTTTTTATCTCTGAAAATAAATTTATTAACGTGAGAGAGCTGGAAATGTCTAAAAACGTTCACTTTCAACGAATACGAGCGTTTTTAGGCATTTTCGTACTTCTCCGAATAAAACTGTATTTTTCACGACAAAAAATATTTTTTATCTCTGAAAATAAATTTATTAACGTCAGAGAGCTGGAAATGTCTAAAAACGTTTACTTTCAACGAATACGAGCGTTTTTAGACATTTTCGTACTTCTCGGACTAAAACTGCATTTTTCACAACAACAAATATTTAATATCTCTGAAAATAAATTTATTAACGTCCGAGAGCTGGAAATATCTAAAAACGTTCACTTTCAATGAATACGAGCGTTGTTAGGCATTTTCGTACTTCTCGGAATAAAACTGTATTTTTCACGACAAAAAATATTTTTTATCTCTGAAAATCAATTTATTATCGTCAGAGAGCTGGAAATGTATAAAAACGTTCACTTTCAACGAATACGACTGTTTTTAGTCATTTTTGTACTTGTCGGAATAAAACTGCATTATTCACGACAAAAAATATTTTATATCTCTGAAAATAAATTTATAACGTCAGAGAGCTGGAAATGTCTAAAAACGTTCACTTTCAACGAATACGAGCGTTTTTAGGCATTTTCGTACTTCTCCGAATAAAACTGTATTTTTCACGACAAAAAATATTTTATATCTCTGGAAATAAATTTATTCTGGTGAGAAAGCTGGAAATGTCTAAAAACGTTCACTTTCAACAAATACAAGCGTTTTTAGACATTTTTGTACTTCTCGGACTAAAACTGCATTTTTCACAACAAAAAATATTTTATATCTCTGAAAATAAATTTATTAACGTCAGAGAGCTGGAAATGTCTAAAAACGTTCACTTTCAACGAATACGTGCGTTTTTAGACATTTTCGTACTTCTCGGACTAAAACTGCATTTTTCACAACAAAAAATATTTTATATCTCTGAAAATAAATTTATTAACGTCAGAGAGCTGTAAATATCTAAAAACGTTCACTTTCAATGAATACGAGCGTTGTTAGGCATTTTCGTACTTCTCGGAATAAAACTGTATTTTTCACGACAAAAAATATTTTTTATCTCTGAAAATCAATTTATTATCGTCAGAGAGCTGGAAATGTCTGAAAAACGTTCACTTTCAACGAATACGACCGTTTTTAGTCATTTTTGTACTTCTCCGAATAAAACTGTATTTTTCACGACAAAAAATATTTTATATCTCTGGAAATAAATTTATTCTGGTCAGAAAGCTGGAAACGTCTAAAAACGATCACTTTCGACAAATACAAGCGTTTTTAGACATTTTTGTACTTCTCGGACTAAAACTGCATTTTTCACAACAAAAAATATTTTATATCTCTGAAAATAAATTTATTAACGTCAGAGAGCTGGAAATGTCTAAAAACGTTCACTTTCAACGAATACGAGCGTTTTTAGGCATTTTCGTACTTCTCCGAATAAAACTGTATTTTTCACGACAAAAAATATTTTATATCTCTGGAAATAAATTTATTCTTGTCAGAAAGCTGGAAACGTCTAAAAACGATCACTTTCGACAAATAAAAGCGTTTTTAGACATTTTCGTACTTCTCGGAATAAAACTGCATTTTTCACGACAAAAAATATTTTATATCTCTGAAAATAAATTTATTAACGTCAGAGAGCTGGAAATGTCTAAAAACGTTTACTTTCAACGAATACGAGCGTTTTTAGACATTTTCATACTTCTCGGACTAAAACTGCATTTTTCACAACAACAAATATTTTATATCTCTGAAAATAAATTTATTAACGTCCGAGAGCTGGAAATATCTAAAAACGTTCACTTTCAATGAATACGAGCGTTGTTAGGCATTTTCGTACTTCTCGGAATAAAACTGTATTTTTCACGACAAAAAATATTTTTTATCTCTGAATATCAATTTATTATCGTCAGAGAGCTGGAAATGTCTAAAAACGTTCACTTTCAACGAATACGACCGTTTTTAGTCATTTTTGTACTTGTCGGAATAAAACTGTATTTTTCACGACAAAAAATATTTTTTATCTCTGAAAATAAATTTATTAACGTCAGAAAGCTGGAAACGGCTAAAAACGATCAGTTTCGACGAATACAAGCGTTTTTAGACATTTTCGTACTTCTCGGAATAAAACTGCATTTTTCACGACAAAAAATATTTTATATCTCTGAAAATAAATTTATTAACGGCAGAGAGCTGGAAATGTCTAAAAACGTTCACTTTCAACGAATACGAGCGTTTTTAGACATTTTCGTTCTTCTCGGAATAAAACTGTATTTTTCACGACAAAAAATATTTTTTATCTCTGAAAATCAATTTATTATCGTCAGAGAGCTGGAAATGTCTAAAAACGTTCACTTTCAACGAATACGACCGTTTTTAGTCATTTTTGTACTTGTCGGAATAAAACTGTATTTTTCACGACAAAAAATATTTTTTATCTCTGAAAATAAATTTATTAACGTCAGAAAGCTGGAAACGGCTAAAAACGATCAGTTTCGACGAATACAAGCGTTTTTAGACATTTTCGTACTTCTCGGAATAAAACTGCATTTTTCACGACAAAAAATATTTTATATCTCTGAAAATAAATTTATTAACGGCAGAGAGCTGGAAATGTCTAAAAACGTTAACTTTCAACGAATACGAGCGTTTTTAGGCATTTTCGTACTTCTCGGAATAAAACTGCATTTTTCACGACAAAAAATATTTTTTATCTCTGAAAATCAATTTATTATCGTCAGAGAGCTGGAAATGTCTAAAAACGTTCACTTTCAACGAATACGAGCGTTTTTAGTCATTTTTGTACTTGTCGGAATAAAACTGTATTTTTCACGACAAAAAATATTTTTTATCTCTGAAAATCAATTTATTCAGGTCAGAAAGCTGGAAACGTCTAAAAACGATCACTTTCGACAAATAAAAGCGTTTTTAGACATTTTCGTACTTCTCGGAATAAAACTGCATTTTTCACGACAAAAAATATTTTATATCTCTGAAAATAAATTTATTAACGTCAGAGAGCTGGAAATGTCTAAAAACGTTCACTTTCAACGAATACGAGCGTTTTTAGGCATTTTCGTACTTTTCGGAATAAAACTATATTTTTCACGACAAAAAATATTTTTTATCTCTGAAAATAAATTTATTAACGTCAGAGAGCTGGAAATGTCTAAAAACGTTCACTTTCAACGAATACGAGCGTTTTTAGGCATTTTCGTACTTCTCCGAATAAAACTGTATTTTTCACGACAAAAAATATTTTATATCTCTGGAAATAAATTTATTCTGGTCAGAAAGCTGGAAACGTCTAAAAACGATCACTTTCGACAAATACAAGCGTTTTTAGACATTTTCGTACTTCTTGGACTAAAACTGCATTTTTCACAACAAAAAATATTTTTTATCTCTGAAAATAAATTTATTAACGTCAGAGAGCTGGAAATGTCTAAAAACGTTCACTTTCAACGAATACGAGCGTTTTTAGACATTTTCGTTCTTCTCGGAATAAAACTGTATTTTTAACGACAAAAATATTTTTTATCTCTGAAAATAAATTTATTAACGTCAGAAAGCTGGAAACGGGTAAAAACGATCACTTTCGACGAATGCAAGCGTTTTTAGACATTTTCGTACTTCTCGGAATAAAACTGTATTTTTCACGACAAAAAATATTTTTTATCTCTGAAAATCAATTTATTATCGTCAGAGAGCTGGAAATGTCTAAAAACGTTCACTTTCAACGAATACGACCGTTTTTAGGCATTTTTGTACTTGTCGGAATAAAACTGTATTTTTCACGACAAAAAATATTTTTTATCTCTGAAAATAAATTTATTAACGTCAGAAAGCTGGAAACGGCTAAAAACGATCAGTTTCGACGAATACAAGCGTTTTTAGACATTTTCGTACTTCTCGGAATAAAACTGCATTTTTCACGACAAAAAATATTTTATATCTCTGAAAATAAATTTATTAACGGCAGAGAGCTGGAAATGTCTAAAAACGTTAACTTTCAACGAATACGAGCGTTTTTAGGCATTTTCGTACTTCTCGGAATAAAACTGCATTTTTCACGACAAAAAATATTGTTTATCTCTGAAAATCAATTTATTATCGTCAGAGAGCTGGAAATGTCTAAAAACGTTCAGTTTCAACGAATACGAGCGTTTTTAGTCATTTTTGTACTTGTCGGAATAAAACTGTATTTTTCACGACAAAAAATATTTTTTATCTCTGAAAATCAATTTATTCAGGTCAGAAAGCTGGAAACGTCTAAAAACGATCACTTTCGACGAATACAAGCGTTTTTAGACATTTTCGTACTTCTCGGAATATAAAACTGCATTTTTCACGACAAAAAATATTTTTTATCTCTGAAAATCAATTTATTATCGTCAGAGAGCTGGAAATGTCTAAAAACGATCAGTTTCAACGAATACGAGCGTTTTTAGTCATTTTTGTACTTGTCGGAATAAAACTGTATTTTTCACGACAAAAAATATTTTATATCTCTGGAAATAAATTTATTCTGGTCAGAAAGCTGGAAACGTCTAAAACCGATCACTTTCGACAAATACAAGCGTTTTTAGACATTTTCGTACTTCTCGGACTGAAGCTGCATTTTTCACAACAACAAATATTTTTTATCTCTGAAAATAAATTTATTAACGTCAGATAGCTGGAAATGTCTAAAAACGTTCACTTTCAACGAATACGAGCGTTTTTAGACATTTTCGTTCTTCTCGGAATAAAACTGTATTTTTAATGACAAAAAATATTTTTTATCTCTGAAAATAAATTTATTAACGTCAGAAAGCTGGAAACGGCTAAAAACGATCACTTTCGACGAATACAAGCGTTTTTAGACATTTTCGTACTTCTCGGAATAAAACTGTATTTTTAACGACAAAAAATATTTTTCATCTCTGAAAATCAATTTATTCAGGTCAGAAAGCTGGAAACGTCTAAAAACGACCACTTTCAACGAATACGAGCGTTTTTAGACATTTTCATACTTCTCGGACTAAAACTGCATTTTACACAACAACAAATATTTTATATCTCTGAAAATAAATTTATTAACGTCCGAGAGCTGGAAATATCTAAAAACGTTCACTTTCAATGAATACGAGCGTTGTTAGGCATTTTCGTACTTCTCGGAATAAAACTGTATTTTTCACGACAAAAAATATTTTTTATCTCTGAATATCAATTTATTATCGTCAGAGAGCTGGAAATGTCTAAAAACGTTCACTTTCAACGAATACGACCGTTTTTAGTCATTTTTGTACTTGTCGGAATAAAACTGTATTTTTCACGACAAAAAATATTTTTTATATCTGAAAATAAATTTATTAACGTCAGAAAGCTGGAAACGGCTAAAAACGATCAGTTTCGACGAATACAAGCGTTTTTAGACATTTTCGTACTTCTCGGAATAAAACTGCATTTTTCACGACAAAAAATATTTTATATCTCTGAAAATAAATTTATTAACGGCAGAGAGCTGGAAATGTCTAAAAACGTTCACTTTCAACGAATACGAGCGTTTTTAGACATTTTCGTTCTTCTCGGAATAAAACTGTATTTTTCACGACAAAAAATATTTTTTATCTCTGAAAATCAATTTATTATCGTCAGAGAGCTGGAAATGTCTAAAAACGTTCACTTTCAACGAATACGACCGTTTTTAGTCATTTTTGTACTTGTCGGAATAAAACTGTATTTTTCACGACAAAAAATATTTTTTATCTCTGAAAATAAATTTATTAACGTCAGAAAGCTGGAAACGGCTAAAAACGATCAGTTTCGACGAATACAAGCGTTTTTAGACATTTTCGTACTTCTCGGAATAAAACTGCATTTTTCACGACAAAAAATATTTTATATCTCTGAAAATAAATTTATTAACGGCAGAGAGCTGGAAATGTCTAAAAACGTTAACTTTCAACGAATACGAGCGTTTTTAGGCATTTTCGTACTTCTCGGAATAAAACTGCATTTTTCACGACAAAAAATATTTTTTATCTCTGAAAATCAATTTATTATCGTCAGAGAGCTGGAAATGTCTAAAAACGTTCACTTTCAACGAATACGAGCGTTTTTAGTCATTTTTGTACTTGTCGGAATAAAACTGTATTTTTCACGACAAAAAATATTTTTTATCTCTGAAAATCAATTTATTCAGGTCAGAAAGCTGGAAACGTCTAAAAACGATCACTTTCGACAAATAAAAGCGTTTTTAGACATTTTCGTACTTCTCGGAATAAAACTGCATTTTTCACGACAAAAAATATTTTATATCTCTGAAAATAAATTTATTAACGTCAGAGAGCTGGAAATGTCTAAAAACGTTCACTTTCAACGAATACGAGCGTTTTTAGGCATTTTCGTACTTTTCGGAATAAAACTATATTTTTCACGACAAAAAATATTTTTTATCTCTGAAAATAAATTTATTAACGTCAGAGAGCTGGAAATGTCTAAAAACGTTCACTTTCAACGAATACGAGCGTTTTTAGGCATTTTCGTACTTCTCCGAATAAAACTGTATTTTTCACGACAAAAAATATTTTATATCTCTGGAAATAAATTTATTCTGGTCAGAAAGCTGGAAACGTCTAAAAACGATCACTTTCGACAAATACAAGCGTTTTTAGACATTTTCGTACTTCTTGGACTAAAACTGCATTTTTCACAACAAAAAATATTTTTTATCTCTGAAAATAAATTTATTAACGTCAGAGAGCTGGAAATGTCTAAAAACGTTCACTTTCAACGAATACGAGCGTTTTTAGACATTTTCGTTCTTCTCGGAATAAAACTGTATTTTTAACGACAAAAATATTTTTTATCTCTGAAAATAAATTTATTAACGTCAGAAAGCTGGAAACGGGTAAAAACGATCACTTTCGACGAATACAAGCGTTTTTAGACATTTTCGTACTTCTCGGAATAAAACGGTATTTTTCACGACAAAAAATATTTTTTATCTCTGAAAATCAATTTATTATCGTCAGAGAGCTGGAAATGTCTAAAAACGTTCACTTTCAACGAATACGACCGTTTTTAGGCATTTTTGTACTTGTCGGAATAAAACTGTATTTTTCACGACAAAAAATATTTTTTATCTCTGAAAATAAATTTATTAACGTCAGAAAGCTGGAAACGGCTAAAAACGATCAGTTTCGACGAATACAAGCGTTTTTAGACATTTTCGTACTTCTCGGAATAAAACTGCATTTTTCACGACAAAAAATATTTTATATCTCTGAAAATAAATTTATTAACGGCAGAGAGCTGGAAATGTCTAAAAACGTTAACTTTCAACGAATACGAGCGTTTTTAGGCATTTTCGTACTTCTCGGAATAAAACTGCATTTTTCACGACAAAAAATATTGTTTATCTCTGAAAATCAATTTATTATCGTCAGAGAGCTGGAAATGTCTAAAAACGTTCAGTTTCAACGAATACGAGCGTTTTTAGTCATTTTTGTACTTGTCGGAATAAAACTGTATTTTTCACGACAAAAAATATTTTTTATCTCTGAAAATCAATTTATTCAGGTCAGAAAGCTGGAAACGTCTAAAAACGATCACTTTCGACGAATACAAGCGTTTTTAGACATTTTCGTACTTCTCGGAATATAAAACTGCATTTTTCACGACAAAAAATATTTTTTATCTCTGAAAATCAATTTATTATCGTCAGAGAGCTGGAAATGTCTAAAAACGTTCAGTTTCAACGAATACGAGCGTTTTTAGTCATTTTTGTACTTGTCGGAATAAAACTGTATTTTTCACGACAAAAAATATTTTATATCTCTGGAAATAAATTTATTCTGGTCAGAAAGCTGGAAACGTCTAAAACCGATCACTTTCGACAAATACAAGCGTTTTTAGACATTTTCGTACTTCTCGGACTGAAGCTGCATTTTTCACAACAACAAATATTTTTTATCTCTGAAAATAAATTTATTAACGTCAGATAGCTGGAAATGTCTAAAAACGTTCACTTTCAACGAATACGAGCGTTTTTAGACATTTTCGTTCTTCTCGGAATAAAACTGTATTTTTAATGACAAAAAATATTTTTTATCTCTGAAAATAAATTTATTAACGTCAGAAAGCTGGAAACGGCTAAAAACGATCACTTTCGACGAATACAAGCGTTTTTAGACATTTTCGTACTTCTCGGAATAAAACTGTATTTTTAACGACAAAAAATATTTTTCATCTCTGAAAATCAATTTATTCAGGTCAGAAAGCTGGAAACGTCTAAAAACGACCACTTTCGACGAATACACGCGTTTTTAGACATTTTCGTACTTCTCGGACTAAAACTGCATTTTTCACGACAAAAAATATTTTTTAACTCTGAAAATAAATTTATTAACGTCAGAGAGCTGGAAATGTCTAAAAACGTTCACTTTCAACGAATACGACCGTTTTTAGTCATTTTTGTACTTGTCGGAATAAAACTGTATTTTTCACGACAAAAAATATTTTTTATCTCTGAAAATCAATTTATTCAGGTCAGAAAGCTGGAAACGTCTAAAAACGATCACTTTCGACGAATACAAGCGTTTTTAGACATTTTCGTACTTCTCGGAATAAAACTGCATTTTTCACGACAAAAAATATTTTCTTTCTCTGAAAATAAATTTATTAACGTCAGAGAGCTGGAAATGTCTAAAAACGTTCACTTTCAACGAATACGAGCGTTTTTAGGCATTTTCGTACTTCTCCGAATAAAACTGTATTTTTCACGACAAAACATATTTTATATCTCTGGAAATAAATTTATTCTGGTCAGAAAGCTGGAAACGTCTAAAAACGATCACTTCTGACAAATACAAGCGTTTTTAGACATTTACGTACTTCTCGGAATAAAACTGCATTTTTCACGACAAAAAATATTTTATATCTCTGAAAATAAATTTGTTAACGGCAGAGAGCTGGAAATGTCTAAAAACGTTCACTTTCAACGAATACGAGCGTTTTTAGACATTTTCGTACTTCTCGGAATAAAACTGTATTTTTCACGACAAAAAATATTTTTTATCTCTGAAAATCAATTTATTATCGTCAGAGAGCTGAAAATATCTAAAAACGTTCACTTTCAATGAATACGAGCGTTGTTAGGCATTTTCGTACTTCTCGGACTAAAACTGCATTTTTCACAACAAAAAAAATTTTTTATCTCTGAAAATAAATTTATTAACGTCAGAGAGCTGGAAATGTCTAAAAACGTTCACTTTCAACGAATACGAGCGTTTTTAGACATTTTCGTTCTTCTCGGAATAAAACTGTATTTTTCACGACAAAAAATATTTTTTATCTCTGAAAATCAATTTATTATCGTCAGAGAGCTGGAAATGTCTAAAAACGTTCACTTTCAACGAATACGACCGTTTTTAGTAATTTTTGTATTTGTCGGAATAAAACTGTATTTTTCACGACAAAAAATATTTTTTATCTCTGAAAATAAATTTATTAACGTCAGAAAGCTGGAAACGGCTAAAAACGATCAGTTTCGACGAATACAAGCGTTTTTAGACATTTTCGTACTTCTCGGAATAAAACTGCATTTTTCACGACAAAAAATATTTTATATCTCTGAAAATAAATTTATTAACGTCAGAGAGCTGGAAATGTCTAAAAACGTTAACTTTCAACGAATACGAGCGTTTTTAGGCATTTTCGTACTTCTCGGAATAAAACTGCATTTTTCACGACAAAAAATATTTTTTATCTCTGAAAATCAATTTATTCAGGTCAGAAAGCTGGAAACGTCTAAAAACGATCACTTTCGACAAATAAAAGCGTTTTTAGACATTTTCGTACTTCTCGGAATAAAACTGCATTTTTCACGACAAAAAATATTTTATATCTCTGAAAATAAATTTATTAACGTCAGAGAGCTGGAAATGTCTAAAAACGTTCACTTTCAAAGAATACGAGCGTTTTTAGGCATTTTCGTACTTCTCGGAATAAAACTGTATTTTTCACGACAAAAAATGTTTTTTATCTCTGAAAATAAATTTATTAACGTCAGAAAGCTGGAAACGGCTAAAAACGATCAGTTTCGACGAATACAGGCGTTTTTAGACATTTTCGTACTTCTCGGACTAAAACTGCATTTTTCACGACAAAAAATATTTTTTATCTCTGAAAATCAATTTATTATCGTCAGAGAGCTGGAAATGTCTAAAAACGTTCAGTTTCAACGAATACGAGCGTTTTTAGTCATTTTTGTACTTGTCGGAATAAAACTGTATTTTTCACGACAAAAAATATTTTTATCTCTGAAAATCAATTTATTCAGGTCAGAAAGCTGGAAACGTCTAAAAACGATCACTTTCGACGAATACAAGCGTTTTTAGACATTTTCGTACTTCTCGGAATATAAAACTGGATTTTTCACGACAAAAAATATTTTTTATCTCTGAAAATCAATTTATTATCGTCAGAGAGCTGGAAATGTCTAAAAACGTTCAGTTTCAACGAATACGAGCGTTTTTAGTCATTTTTGTACTTGTCGGAATAAAACTGTATTTTTCACGACAAAAAATATTTTATATCTCTGGAAATAAATTTATTCTGGTCAGAAAGCTGGAAACGTCTAAAACCGATCACTTTCGACAAATACAAGCGTTTTTAGACATTTTCGTACTTCTCGGACTGAAGCTGCATTTTTCACAACAACAAATATTTTTTATCTCTGAAAATAAATTTATTAACGTCAGATAGCTGGAAATGTCTAAAAACGTTCACTTTCAACGAATACGAGCGTTTTTAGACATTTTCGTTCTTCTCGGAATAAAACTGTATTTTTAATGACAAAAAATATTTTTTATCTCTGAAAATAAATTTATTAACGTCAGAAAGCTGGAAACGGCTAAAAACGATCACTTTCGACGAATACAAGCGTTTTTAGACATTTTCGTACTTCTCGGAATAAAACTGTATTTTTAACGACAAAAAATATTTTTCATCTCTGAAAATCAATTTATTCAGGTCAGAAAGCTGGAAACGTCTAAAAACGACCACTTTCGACGAATACACGCGTTTTTAGACATTTTCGTACTTCTCGGAATAAAACTGCATTTTTCACAACAACAAATATTTAATATCTCTGAAAATAAATTTATTAACGTCCGAGAGCTGGAAATATCTAAAAACGTTCACTTTCAATGAATACGAGCGTTGTTAGGCATTTTCGTACTTCTCGGAATAAAACTGTATTTTTCACGACAAAAAATATTTTTTATCTCTGAAAATCAATTTATTATCGTCAGAGAGCTGGAAATGTATAAAAACGTTCACTTTCAACGAATACGACTGTTTTTAGTCATTTTTGTACTTGTCGGAATAAAACTGCATTATTCACGACAAAAAATATTTTATATCTCTGAAAATAAATTTATAACGTCAGAGAGCTGGAAATGTCTAAAAACGTTCACTTTCAACGAATACGAGCGTTTTTAGGCATTTTCGTACTTCTCCGAATAAAACTGTATTTTTCACGACAAAAAATATTTTATATCTCTGGAAATAAATTTATTCTGGTGAGAAAGCTGGAAATGTCTAAAAACGTTCACTTTCAACGAATACGAGCGTTTTTAGGCATTTTCGTACTTCTCCGAATAAAACTGTATTTTTCACGACAAAAAATATTTTATATCTCTGAAAATAAACTTATTCACGTCAGAGAGCTGGAAATGTCTAAAAACGTTCACTTTCAACGAATACGAGCGTTTTTAGACATTTTCGTACTTTTCGGAATAAAACTGTATTTTTCACGACCAAAAATATTTTTTATCTCTGAAAATAAATTTATTAACGTGAGAGAGCTGGAAATGTCTAAAAACGTTCACTTTCAACGAATACGAGCGTTTTTAGGCATTTTCGTACTTCTCCGAATAAAACTGTATTTTTCACGACAAAAAATATTTTTTATCTCTGAAAATAAATTTATTAACGTCAGAGAGCTGGAAATGTCTAAAAACGTTTACTTTCAACGAATACGAGCGTTTTTAGACATTTTCGTACTTCTCGGACTAAAACTGCATTTTTCACAACAACAAATATTTAATATCTCTGAAAATAAATTTATTAACGTCCGAGAGCTGGAAATATCTAAAAACGTTCACTTTCAATGAATACGAGCGTTGTTAGGCATTTTCGTACTTCTCGGAATAAAACTGTATTTTTCACGACAAAAAATATTTTTTATCTCTGAAAATCAATTTATTATCGTCAGAGAGCTGGAAATGTATAAAAACGTTCACTTTCAACGAATACGACTGTTTTTAGTCATTTTTGTACTTGTCGGAATAAAACTGCATTATTCACGACAAAAAATATTTTATATCTCTGAAAATAAATTTATAACGTCAGAGAGCTGGAAATGTCTAAAAACGTTCACTTTCAACGAATACGGGCGTTTTTAGGCATTTTCGTACTTCTCCGAATAAAACTGTATTTTTCACGACAAAAAATATTTTATATCTCTGGAAATAAATTTATTCTGGTGAGAAAGCTGGAAATGTCTAAAAACGTTCACTTTCAACGAATACGAGCGTTTTTACGCATTTTGGTACTTCTCCGAATAAAACTGTATTTTTCACGACAAAAAATATTTTATATCTCTGGAAATAAATTTATTCTGGTCAGAAAGCTGGAAACGTCTAAAAACGATCACTTTCGACAAATACAAGCGTTTTTAGACATTTTTGTACTTCTCGGACTAAAACTGCATTTTTCACAACAAAAAATATTTTATATCTCTGAAAATAAATTTATTAACGTCAGAGAGCTGGAAATGTCTAAAAACGTTCACTTTCAACGAATACGAGCGTTTTTAGGCATTTTCGTACTTCTCCGAATAAAACTGTATTTTTCACGACAAAAAATATTTTATATCTCTGGAAATAAATTTATTCTTGTCAGAAAGCTGGAAACGTCTAAAAACGATCACTTTCGACAAATAAAAGCGTTTTTAGACATTTTCGTACTTCTCGGAATAAAACTGCATTTTTCACGACAAAAAATATTTTATATCTCTGAAAATAAATTTATTAACGTCAGAGAGCTGGAAATGTCTAAAAACGTTTACTTTCAACGAATACGAGCGTTTTTAGACATTTTCATACTTCTCGGACTAAAACTGCATTTTTCACAACAACAAATATTTTATATCTCTGAAAATAAATTTATTAACGTCCGAGAGCTGGAAATATCTAAAAACGTTCACTTTCAATGAATACGAGCGTTGTTAGGCATTTTCGTACTTCTCGGAATAAAACTGTATTTTTCACGACAAAAAATATTTTTTATCTCTGAATATCAATTTATTATCGTCAGAGAGCTGGAAATGTCTAAAAACGTTCACTTTCAACGAATACGACCGTTTTTAGTCATTTTTGTACTTGTCGGAATAAAACTGCATTATTCACGACAAAAAATATTTTATATCTCTGAAAATAAATTTATTAACGTCAGAGAGATGGAAATGTCTAAAAACGTTCACTTGCAACGAATACGAGCGTTTTTAGGCATTTTCGTACTTCTCCGAATAAAACTGTATTTTTCACGACAAAAAATATTTTATATCTCTGGAAATAAATTTATTCTGGTCAGAAAGCTGGAAACGTCTAAAAACGATCACTTTCGACAAATAAAAGCGTTTTTAGACATTTTCGTACTTCTCGGAATAAAACTGCATTTTTCACGACAAAAATTATTTTATATCTCTGGAAATAAATTTATTCTGGTCAGAAAGCTGGAAACGTCTAAAAACGATCACTTTCGACAAATACAAGCGTTTTTAGATATTTTCGTACTTCTTGGACTAAAACTGCATTTTTCACAACAAAAAATATTTTTTATCTCTGAAAATAAATTTATTAACGTCAGAGAGCTGGAAATGTCTAAAAACGTTCACTTTCAACGAATACGAGCGTTTTTAGACATTTTCGTTCTTCTCGGAATAAAACTGTATTTTTAACGACAAAAATATTTTTTATCTCTGAAAATAAATTTATTAACGTCAGAAAGCTGGAAACGGGTAAAAACGATCACTTTCGACGAATACAAGCGTTTTTAGACATTTTCGTACTTCTCGGAATAAAACTGTATTTTTCACGACAAAAAATATTTTTTATCTCTGAAAATCAATTTATTATCGTCAGAGAGCTGGAAATGTCTAAAAACGTTCACTTTCAACGAATACGACCGTTTTTAGGCATTTTTGTACTTGTCGGAATAAAACTGTATTTTTCACGACAAAAAATATTTTTTATCTCTGAAAATAAATTTATTAACGTCAGAAAGCTGGAAACGGCTAAAAACGATCAGTTTCGACGAATACAAGCGTTTTTAGACATTTTCGTACTTCTCGGAATAAAACTGCATTTTTCACGACAAAAAATATTTTATATCTCTGAAAATAAATTTATTAACGGCAGAGAGCTGGAAATGTCTAAAAACGTTAACTTTCAACGAATACGAGCGTTTTTAGGCATTTTCGTACTTCTCGGAATAAAACTGCATTTTTCACGACAAAAAATATTGTTTATCTCTGAAAATCAATTTATTATCGTCAGAGAGCTGGAAATGTCTAAAAACGTTCAGTTTCAACGAATACGAGCGTTTTTAGTCATTTTTGTACTTGTCGGAATAAAACTGTATTTTTCACGACAAAAAATATTTTTTATCTCTGAAAATCAATTTATTCAAGTCAGAAAGCTGGAAACGTCTAAAAACGATCACTTTCGACGAATACAAGCGTTTTTAGACATTTTCGTACTTCTCGGAATATAAAACTGCATTTTTCACTACAAAAAATATTTTTTATCTCTGAAAATCAATTTATTATCGTCAGAGAGCTGGAAATGTCTAAAAACGTTCAGTTTCAACGAATACGAGCGTTTTTAGTCATTTTTGTACTTGTCGGAATAAAACTGTATTTTTCACGACAAAAAATATTTTATATCTCTGGAAATAAATTTATTCTGGTCAGAAAGCTGGAAACGTCTAAAACCGATCACTTTCGACAAATACAAGCGTTTTTAGACATTTTCGTACTTCTCGGACTGAAGCTGCATTTTTCACAACAACAAATATTTTTTATCTCTGAAAATAAATTTATTAACGTCAGATAGCTGGAAATGTCTAAAAACGTTCACTTTCAACGAATACGAGCGTTTTTAGACATTTTCGTTCTTCTCGGAATAAAACTGTATTTTTAATGACAAAAAATATTTTTTATCTCTGAAAATAAATTTATTAACGTCAGAGAGCTGGAAATGTCTAAAAACGTTAACTTTCAACGAATACGAGCGTTTTTAGACATTTTCGTACTTCTCGGAATAAAACTGTATTTTTAACGACAAAAAATATTTTTCATCTCTGAAAATCAATTTATTCAGGTCAGAAAGCTGGAAACGTCTAAAAACGACCACTTTCGACGAATACACGCGTTTTTAGACATTTTCGTACTTCTCGGACTAAAACTGCATTTTTCACGACAAAAAATATTTTTTAACTCTGAAAATAAATTTATTAACGTCAGAGAGCTGGAAATGTCTAAAAACGTTCACTTTCAACGAATACGACCGTTTTTAGTCATTTTTGTACTTGTCGGAATAAAACTGTATTTTTCACGACAAAACATATTTTATATCTCTGGAAATAAATTTATTCTGGTCAGAAAGCTGGAAACGTCTAAAAACGATCACTTCTGACAAATACAAGCGTTTTTAGACATTTACGTACTTCTCGGAATAAAACTGCATTTTTCACGACAAAAAATATTTTATATCTCTGAAAATAAATTTGTTAACGGCAGAGAGCTGGAAATGTCTAAAAACGTTCACTTTCAACGAATACGAGCGTTTTTAGACATTTTCGTACTTCTCGGAATAAAACTGTATTTTTCACGACAAAAAATATTTTTTATCTCTGAAAATCAATTTATTATCGTCAGAGAGCTGGAAATATCTAAAAACGTTCACTTTCAATGAATACGAGCGTTGTTAGGCATTTTCGTACTTCTCGGACTAAAACTGCATTTTTCACAACAAAAAATATTTTTTATCTCTGAAAATAAATTTATTAACGTCAGAGAGCTGGAAATGTCTAAAAACGTTCACTTTCAACGAATACGAGCGTTTTTAGACATTTTCGTTCTTCTCGGAATAAAACTGTATTTTTAACCACAAAAATATTTTTTATCTCTGAAAATAAATTTATTAACGTCAAAAAGCTGGAAACGGGTAAAAACGATCACTTTCGACGAATACAAGCGTTTTTAGACATTTTCGTACTTCTCGGAATAAAACTGTATTTTTCACGACAAAAAATATTTTTTATCTCTGAAAATCAATTTATTATCGTCAGAGAGCTGGAAATGTCTAAAAACGTTCACTTTCAACGAATACGACCGTTTTTAGTAATTTTTGTACTTGTCGGAATAAAACTGTATTTTTCACGACAAAAAATATTTTTTATCTCTGAAAATAAATTTATTAACGTCAGAAAGCTGGAAACGGCTAAAAACGATCAGTTTCGACGAATACAAGCGTTTTTAGACATTTTCGTACTTCTCGGAATAAAACTGCATTTTTCACGACAAAAAATATTTTATATCTCTGAAAATAAATTTATTAACGTCAGAGAGCTGGAAATGTCTAAAAACGTTAACTTTCAACGAATACGAGCGTTTTTAGGCATTTTCGTACTTCTCGGAATAAAACTGCATTTTTCACGACAAAAAATATTTTTTATCTCTGAAAATCAATTTATTCAGGTCAGAAAGCTGGAAACGTCTAAAAACGATCACTTTCGACAAATAAAAGCGTTTTTAGACATTTTCGTACTTCTCGGAATAAAACTGCATTTTTCACGACAAAAAATATTTTATATCTCTGAAAATAAATTTATTAACGTCAGAGAGCTGGAAATGTCTAAAAACGTTCACTTTCAAAGAATACGAGCGTTTTTAGGCATTTTCGTACTTCTCGGAATAAAACTGTATTTTTCACGACAAAAAATGTTTTTTATCTCTGAAAATAAATTTATTAACGTCAGAAAGCTGGAAACGGCTAAAAACGATCAGTTTCGACGAATACAAGCGTTTTTAGACATTTTCGTACTTGTCGTAATAAAACTGCATTTTTCACGACAAAAAATATTTTATATCTCTGAAAATAAATTTATTAACGGCAGAGAGCTGGAAATGTCTAAAAGCGTTAACTTTCAACGAATACGAGCGTTTTTAGGCATTTTCGTACTTCTCGGAATAAAACTGCATTTTTCACGACAAAAAATATTTTTTATCTCTGAAAATCAATTTATTATCGTCAGAGAGCTGGAAATGTCTAAAAACGTTCAGTTTCAACGAATACGAGCGTTTTTAGTCATTTTTGTACTTGTCGGAATAAAACTGTATTTTTCACGACAAAAAATATTTTTATCTCTGAAAATCAATTTATTCAGGTCAGAAAGCTGGAAACGTCTAAAAACGATCACTTTCGACGAATACAAGCGTTTTTAGACATTTTCGTACTTCTCGGAATATAAAACTCCATTTTTCACGACAAAAAATATTTTTTATCTCTGAAAATCAATTTATTATCGTCAGAGAGCTGGAAATGTCTAAAAACGTTCAGTTTCAACGAATACGAGCGTTTTTAGTCATTTTTGTACTTGTCGGAATAAAACTGTATTTTTCACGACAAAAAATATTTTATATCTCTGGAAATAAATTTATTCTGGTCAGAAAGCTGGAAACGTCTAAAACCGATCACTTTCGACAAATACAAGCGTTTTTAGACATTTTCGTACTTCTCGGACTGAAGCTGCATTTTTCACAACAACAAATATTTTTTATCTCTGAAAATAAATTTATTAACGTCAGATAGCTGGAAATGTCTAAAAACGTTCACTTTCAACGAATACGAGCGTTTTTAGACATTTTCGTTCTTCTCGGAATAAAACTGTATTTTTAATGACAAAAAATATTTTTTATCTCTGAAAATAAATTTATTAACGTCAGAAAGCTGGAAACGGCTAAAAACGATCACTTTCGACGAATACAAGCGTTTTTAGACATTTTCGTACTTCTCGGAATAAAACTGTATTTTTAACGACAAAAAATATTTTTCATCTCTGAAAATCAATTTATTCAGGTCAGAAAGCTGGAAACGTCTAAAAACGATCACTTTCGACGAATACACGCGTTTTTAGACATTTTCGTACTTCTCGGAATAAAACTGCATTTTTCACGACAAAAAATATTTTCTATCTCTGAAAATAAATTTATTAACGTCAGAGAGCTGGAAATGTCTAAAAACGTTCACTTTCAACGAATACGAGCGTTTTTAGGCATTTTCGTACTTCTCCGAATAAAACTGTATTTTTCACGACAAAACATATTTTATATCTCTGGAAATAAATTTATTCTGGTCAGAAAGCTGGAAACGTCTAAAAACGATCACTTCTGACAAATACAAGCGTTTTTAGACATTTACGTACTTCTCGGAATAAAACTGCATTTTTCACGACAAAAAATATTTTATATCTCTGAAAATAAATTTGTTAACGGCAGAGAGCTGGAAATGTCTAAAAACGTTCACTTTCAACGAATACGAGCGTTTTTAGACATTTTCGTACTTCTCGGAATAAAACTGTATTTTTCACGACAAAAAATATTTTTTATCTCTGAAAATCAATTTATTATCGTCAGAGAGCTGGAAATATCTAAAAACGTTCACTTTCAATGAATACGAGCGTTGTTAGGCATTTTCGTACTTCTCGGACTAAAACTGCATTTTTGACAACAAAAAATATTTTTTATCTCTGAAAATAAATTTATTAACGTCAGAGAGCTGGAAATGTCTAAAAACGTTCACTTTCAACGAATACGAGCGTTTTTAGACATTTTCGTTCTTCTCGGAATAAAACTGTATTTTTAACGACAAAAATATTTTTTATCTCTGAAAATAAATTTATTAACGTCAGAAAGCTGGAAACGGGTAAAAACGATCACTTTCGACGAATACAAGCGTTTTTAGACATTTTCGTACTTCTCGGAAAAAACTGTATTTTTCACGACAAAAAATATTTTTTATCTCTGAAAATCAATTTATTATCGTCAGAGAGCTGGAAATGTCTAAAAACGTTCACTTTCAACGAATACGACCGTTTTTAGTAATTTTTGTACTTGTCGGAATAAAACTGTATTTTTCACGACAAAAAATATTTTTTATCTCTGAAAATAAATTTATTAACGTCAGAAAGCTGGAAACGGCTAAAAACGATCAGTTTCGACGAATACAAGCGTTTTTAGACATTTTCGTACTTCTCGGAATAAAACTGCATTTTTCACGACAAAAAATATTTTATATCTCTGAAAATAAATTTATTAACGTCAGAGAGCTGGAAATGTCTAAAAACGTTCACTTTCAACGAATACGAGCGTTTTTAGGCATTTTCGTACTTCTCGGAATAAAACTGTATTTTTCACGACAAAAAATGTTTTTTATCTCTGAAAATAAATTTATTAACGTCAGAAAGCTGGAAACGGCTAAAAACGATCAGTTTCGACGAATACAAGCGTTTTTAGACATTTTCGTACTTCTCGGAATAAAACTGCATTTTTCACGACAAAAAATATTTTATATCTCTGAAAATAAATTTATTAACGGCAGAGAGCTGGAAATGTCTAAAAGCGTTAACTTTCAACGAATACGAGCGTTTTTAGGCATTTTCGTACTTCTCGGAATAAAACTGCATTTTTCACGACAAAAAATATTTTTTATCTCTGAAAATCAATTTATTATCGTCAGAGAGCTGGAAATGTCTAAAAACGTTCAGTTTCAACGAATACGAGCGTTTTTAGTCATTTTTGTACTTGTCGGAATAAAACTGTATTTTTCACGACAAAAAATATTTTATATCTCTGGAAATAAATTTATTCTGGTCAGAAAGCTGGAAACGTCTAAAACCGATCACTTTCGACAAATACAAGCGTTTTTAGACATTTTCGTACTTCTCGGACTGAAGCTGCATTTTTCACAACAACAAATATTTTTTATCTCTGTAAATAAATTTATTAACGTCAGATAGCTGGAAATGTCTAAAAACGTTCACTTTCAACGAATACGAGCGTTTTTAGACATTTTCGTTCTTCTCGGAATAAAACTGTATTTTTAATGACAAAAAATATTTTTTATCTCTGAAAATAAATTTATTAACGTCAGAAAGCTGGAAACGGCTAAAAACGATCACTTTCGACGAATACAAGCGTTTTTAGACATTTTCGTACTTCTCGGAATAAAACTGTATTTTTAACGACAAAAAATATTTTTCATCTCTGAAAATCAATTTATTCAGGTCAGAAAGCTGGAAACGTCTAAAAACGACCACTTTCGACGAATACACGCGTTTTTAGACATTTTCGTACTTCTCGGAATAAAACTGCATTTTTCACGACAAAAAATATTTTCTATCTCTGAAAATAAATTTATTAACGTCAGAGAGCTGGAAATGTCTAAAAACGTTCACTTTCAACGAATACGAGCGTTTTTAGGCATTTTCGTACTTCTCCGAATAAAACTGTATTTTTCACGACAAAACATATTTTATATCTCTGGAAATAAATTTATTCTGGTCAGAAAGCTGGAAACGTCTAAAAACGATCACTTCTGACAAATACAAGCGTTTTTAGACATTTACGTACTTCTCGGAATAAAACTGCATTTTTCACGACAAAAAATATTTTATATCTCTGAAAATAAATTTGTTAACGGCAGAGAGCTGGAAATGTCTAAAAACGTTCACTTTCAACGAATACGAGCGTTTTTAGACATTTTCGTACTTCTCGGAATAAAACTGTATTTTTCACGACAAAAAATATTTTTTATCTCTGAAAATCAATTTATTATCGTCAGAGAGCTGGAAATATCTAAAAACGTTCACTTTCAATGAATACGAGCGTTTTTAGACATTTTCGTACTTCTCGGACTAAAACTGCATTTTTCACAACAAAAAATATTTTTTATCTCTGAAAATAAATTTATTAACGTCAGAGAGCTGGAAATGTCTAAAAACGTTCACTTTCAACGAATACGAGCGTTTTTAGACATTTTCGTTCTTCTCGGAATAAAACTGTATTTTTAACGACAAAAATATTTTTTATCTCTGAAAATAAATTTATTAACGTCAGAAAGCTGGAAACGGGTAAAAACGATCACTTTCGGCGAATACAAGCGTTTTTAGACATTTTCGTACTTCTCGGAATAAAACTGTATTTTTCACGACAAAAAATATTTTTTATCTCTGAAAATCAATTTATTATCGTCAGAGAGCTGGAAATGTCTAAAAACGTTCACTTTCAACGAATACGACCGTTTTTAGTCATTTTTGTACTTGTCGGAATAAAACTGTATTTTTCACGACAAAAAATATTTTTTATCTCTGAAAATAAATTTATTAACGTCAGAAAGCTGGAAACGGCTAAAAACGATCAGTTTCGACGAATACAAGCGTTTTTAGACATTTTCGTACTTCTCGGAATAAAACTGCATTTTTCACGACAAAAAATATTTTATATCTCTGAAAATAAATTTATTAACGGCAGAGAGCTGGAAATGTCTAAAAACGTTAACTTTCAACGAATACGAGCGTTTTTAGGCATTTTCGTACTTCTCGGAATAAAACTGCATTTTTCACGACAAAAAATATTTTTTATCTCTGAAAATCAATTTATTCAGGTCAGAAAGCTGGAAACGTCTAAAAACGATCACTTTCGACGAATACAAGCGTTTTTAGACATTTTCGTACTTCTCGGAATATAAAACTGCATTTTTCACGACAAAAAATATTTTTTATCTCTGAAAATCAATTTATTATCGTCAGAGAGCTGGAAATGTCTAAAAACGTTCAGTTTCAACGAATACGAGCGTTTTTAGTAATTTTTGTACTTGTCGGAATAAAACTGTATTTTTCACGACAAAAAATATTTTATATCTCTGGAAATAAATTTATTCTGGTCAGAAAGCTGGAAACGTCTAAAACCTATCACTTTCGACAAATACAAGCGTTTTTAGACATTTTCGTACTTCTCGGACTGAAGCTGCATTTTTCACAACAACAAATATTTTTTATCTCTGAAAATAAATTTATTAACGTCAGATAGCTGGAAATGTCTAAAAACGTTCACTTTCAACGAATACGAGCGTTTTTAGACATTTTCGTTCTTCTCGGAATAAAACTGTATTTTTAATGACAAAAAATATTTTTTATCTCTGAAAATAAATTTATTAACGTCAGAAAGCTGGAAACGGCTAAAAACGATCACTTTCGACGAATACAAGCGTTTTTAGACATTTTCGTACTTCTCGGAATAAAACCGTATTTTTAACGACAAAAAATATTTTTTATCTCTGAAAATCAATTTATTCAGGTCAGAAAGCTGGAAACGTCTAAAAACGACCAATTTCGACGAATACAGGCGTTTTTAGACATTTTCGTACTTCTCGGACTAAAACTGCATTTTTCACGACAAAAAATATTTTTTAACTCTGAAAATAAATTTATTAACGTCAGAGAGCTGGAAATGTCTAAAAACGTTCACTTTCAACGAATACGACCGTTTTTAGTCATTTTTGTACTTGTCGGAATAAAACTGTATTTTTCACGACAAAAAATATTTTTTATCTCTGAAAATCAATTTATTCAGGTCAGAAAGCTGGAAACGTCTAAAAACGATCACTTTCGACGAATACAAGCGTTTTTAGACATTTTCGTACTTCTCGGAATAAAACTGTATTTTTAACGACAAAAAATATTTTTTATCTCTGAAAATCAATTTATTCAGGTCAGAAAGCTGGAAACGTCTAAAAACGACCACTTTCGACGAATACAGGCGTTTTTAGACATTTTCGTACTTCTCGGACTAAAACTGCATTTTTCACGACAAAAAATATTTTTTAACTCTGAAAATAAATTTATTAACGTCAGAGAGCTGGAAACGTCTAAAAACGATCACTTTCGACAAATAAAAGCGTTTTTAGACATTTTCCTACTTCTCGGAATAAAACTGCATTTTTCACGACAAAAAATATTTTATATCTCTGAAAATAAATTTATTAACGTCAGAGAGCTGGAAATGTCTAAAAACGTTCACTTTCAACGAATACGAGCGTTTTTAGACATTTTCGTACTTTTCGGAATAAAACTGTATTTTTCACGACAAAAAATATTTTTTATCTCTGAAAATCAATTTATTATCGTCAGAGAGCTGGAAATGTCTAAAAACGTTCAGTTTCAACGAATACGAGCGTTTTTAGTCATTTTTGTACTTGCCGGAATAAAACTGTATTTTTCACGACAAAAAATATTTTTTATCTCTGAAAATCAATTTATTCAGGTCAGAAAGCTGGAAACGTCTAAAAACGATCACTTTCGACAAATAAAAGCGTTTTTAGACATTTTCGTACTTCTCGGAATAAAACTGCATTTTTCACGACAAAAAATATTTTATATCTCTGAAAATAAATTTATTAACGTCAGAGAGCTGGAAATGTCTAAAAACGTTCACTTTCAACGAATACGAGCGTTTTTAGACATTTTCGTACTTTTCGGAATAAAACTGTATTTTTCACGACAAAAAATATTTTTTATCTCTGAAAATTAATTTATTAACGTCAGAGAGCTGGAAATGTCTAAAAACGTTCACTTTCAACGAATACGAGCGTTTTTAGGCATTTTCGTACTTCTCCGAATAAAACTGTATTTTTCACGACAAAAAATATTTTATATCTCTGGAAATAAATTTATTCTGGTCAGAAAGCTGGAAACGTCTAAAAACGATCACTTTCGACAAATACAAGCGTTTTTAGACATTTTCGTACTTCTCGGACTAAAACTGCATTTTTCACAACAAAAAATATTTTTTATCTCTGAAAATAAATTTATTAACGTCAGAGAGCTGGAAATGTCTAAAAACGTTCACTTTCAACGAATACGAGCGTTTTTAGACATTTTCGTTCTTCTCGGAATAAAACTGTATTTTTAACGACAAAAATATTTTTTATCTCTGAAAATAAATTTATTAACGTCAGAAAGCTGGAAACGGGTAAAAACGATCACTTTCGACGAATACAAGCGTTTTTAGACATTTTCGTACTTCTCGGAATAAAACTGTATTTTTCACGACAAAAAATATTTTTTATCTCTGAAAATCAATTTATTATCGTCAGAGAGCTGGAAATGTCTAAAAACGTTCACTTTCAACGAATACGACCGTTTTTAGTCATTTTTGTACTTGTCGGAATAAAACTGTATTTTTCACGACAAAAAATATTTTTTATCTCTGAAAATAAATTTATTAACGTCAGAAAGCTGGAAACGGCTAAAAACGATCAGTTTCGACGAATACAAGCGTTTTTAGACATTTTCGTACTTCTCGGAATAAAACTGCATTTTTCACGACAAAAAATATTTTATATCTCTGAAAATAAATTTATTAACGGCAGAGAGCTGGAAATGTCTAAAAACGTTAACTTTCAACGAATACGAGCGTTTTTAGGCATTTTCGTACTTCTCGGAATAAAACTGCATTTTTCACGACAAAAAATATTTTTTATCTCTGAAAATCAATTTATTATCGTCAGAGAGCTGGAATTGTCTAAAAACGTTCAGTTTCAACGAATACGAGCGTTTTTAGTCATTTTTGTACTTGTCGGAATAAAACTGTATTTTTCACGACAAAAAATATTTTTTATCTCTGAAAATCAATTTATTCAGATCAGAAAGCTGGAAACGTCTAAAAACGATCACTTTCGACGAATACAAGCGTTTTTAGACATTTTCGTACTTCTCGGAATATAAAACTGCATTTTTCACGACAAAAAATATTTTTTATCTCTGAAAATCAATTTATTATCGTCAGAGAGCTGGAAATGTCTAAAAACGTTCAGTTTCAACGAATACAAGCGTTTTTAGTTATTTTTGTACTTGTCGGAATAAAACTGTATTTTTCACGACAAAAAATATTTTATATCTCTGGAAATAAATTTATTCTGGTCAGAAAGCTGGAAACGTCTAAAACCGATCACTTTCGACAAATACAAGCGTTTTTAGACATTTTCGTACTTCTCGGACTGAAGCTGCATTTTTCACAACAACAAATATTTTTTATCTCTGAAAATAAATTTATTAACGTCAGATAGCTGGAAATGTCTAAAAACGTTCACTTTCAACGAATACGAGCGTTTTTAGACATTTTCGTTCTTCTCGGAATAAAACTGTATTTTTAATGACAAAAAATATTTTTTATCTCTGAAAATAAATTTATTAACGTCAGAAAGCTGGAAACGGCTAAAAACGATCACTTTCGACGAATACAAGCGTTTTTAGACATTTTCGTACTTCTCGGAATAAAACTGTATTTTTAACGACAAAAAATATTTTTTATCTCTGAAAATCAATTTATTCAGGTCAGAAAGCTGGAAACGTCTAAAAACGACCACTTTCGACGAATACAGGCGTTTTTAGACATTTTCGTACTTCTCGGACTAAAACTGCATTTTTCACGAGAAAAAATATTTTTTAACTCTGAAAATAAATTTATTAACGTCAGAGAGCTGGAAATGTCTAAAAACGTTCACTTTCAAGGAATACGACCGTTTTTAGTCATTTTTGTACTTGTCGGAATAAAACTGTATTTTTCACGACAAAAAATATTTTTTATCTCTGAAAATCAATTTATTCAGGTCAGAAAGCTGGAAACGTCTAAAAACGATCACTTTCGACGAATACAAGCGTTTTTAGACATTTTCGTACTTCTCGGAATAAAACTGCATTTTTCACGACATAAAATATTTTCTATCTCTGAAAATAAATTTATTAACGTCAGAGAGCTGGAAATGTCTAAAAACGTTCACTTTCAACGAATACGAGCGTTTTTAGGCATTTTCGTACTTCTCCGAATAAAACTGTATTTTTCACGACAAAACATACTTTATATCTCTGGAAATAAATTTATTCTGGTCAGAAAGCTGGAAACGTCTAAAAACGATCACTTCTGACAAATACAAGCGTTTTTAGACATTTACGTACTTCTCGGAATAAAACTGCACTTTTCACGACAAAAAATATTTTATATCTCTGAAAATAAATTTATTAACGGCAGAGAGCTGGAAATGTCTAAAAACGTTCACTTTCAACGAATACGAGCGTTTTTAGACATTTTCGTACTTTTCGGAATAAAACTGTATTTTTCACGATAAAAAATATTTTTTATCTCTGAAAATGAATTTATTAACGTCAGAGAGCTGGAAATGTCTAAAAACGTTCACTTTCAACGAATACGAGCGTTTTTAGGCATTTTGGTACTTCTCCGAATAAAACTGTATTTTTCACGACAAAAAATATTTTTTATCTCTGAAAATCAATTTATTCAGGTCAGAAAGCTGGAAACGTCTAAAAACGACCACTTTCGACGAATACAAGCGTTTTTAGACATTTTCGTACTTCTCGGACTAAAACTGCATTTTTCACAACAAAAAATATTTTATATCTCTGAAAATAAATTTATTAACGGCAGAGAGCTGGAAATGTCTAAAAACGTTAACTTTCAACGAATACGAGCGTTTTTAGGCATTTTCGTACTTCTCGGAATAAAACTGCATTTTTCACGACAAAAAATATTTTTTATCTCTGAAAATCAATTTATTATCGTCAGAGAGCTGGAAATGTCTAAAAACGTTCAGTTTCAACGAATACGAGCGTTTTTAGTCATTTTTGTACTTGTCGGAATAAAACTGTATTTTTCACGACAAAAAATATTTTATATCTCTGGAAATAAATTTATTCTGGTCAGAAAGCTGGAAACGTCTAAAAACGACCACTTTCGACAAATACAAGCGTTTTTAGACATTTTCGTACTTCTCGGACTAAAACTGCATTTTTCACAACAAAAAATATTTTTTATCTCTGAAAATAAATTTATTAACGTCAGAGAGCTGGAAATGTCTAAAAACGTTCACTTTCAACGAATACGAGCGTTTTTAGACATTTTCGTTCTTCTCGGAATAAAACTGTATTTTTCACGACAAAAAATATTTTTTATCTCTGAAAATTAATTTATTAACGTCAGAGAGCTGGAAATGTCTAAAAACGTTCACTTTCAACGAATACGAGCGTTTTTAGGCATTTTCGTACTTCTCCGAATAAAACTGTATTTTTCACGACAAAAAATATTTTATATCTCTGGAAATAAATTTATTCTGGTCAGAAAGCTGGAAACGTCTAAAAACGATCACTTTCGACAAATACAAGCGTTTTTAGACATTTTCGTACTTCTCGGACTAAAACTGCATTTTTCACAACAAAAAATATTTTTTATCTCTGAAAATAAATTTATTAACGTCAGAGAGCTGGAAATGTCTAAAAACGTTCACTTTCAACGAATACGAGCGTTTTTAGACATTTTCGTTCTTCTCGGAATAAAACTGTATTTTTAACGACAAAAATATTTTTTATCTCTGAAAATAAATTTATTAACGTCAGAAAGCTGGAAACGGGTAAAACCGATCACTTTCGACGAATACAAGCGTTTTTAGACATTTTCGTACTTCTCGGAATAAAACTGTATTTTTCACGACAAAAAATATTTTTTATCTCTGAAAATCAATTTATTATCGTCAGAGAGCTGGAAATGTCTAAAAACGTTCACTTTCAACGAATACGACCGTTTTTAGTCATTTTTGTACTTGTCGGAATAAAACTGTATTTTTCACGACAAAAAATATTTTTTATCTCTGAAAATAAATTTATTAACGTCAGAAAGCTGGAAACGGCTAAAAACGATCAGTTTCGACGAATACAAGCGTTTTTAGACATTTTCGTACTTCTCGGAATAAAACTGCATTTTTCACGACAAAAAATATTTTATATCTCTGAAAATAAATTTATTAACGGCAGAGAGCTGGAAATGTCTAAAAACGTTAACTTTCAACGAATACGAGCGTTTTTAGGCATTTTCGTACTTCTCGGAATAAAACTGCATTTTTCACGACAAAAAATATTTTTTATCTCTGAAAATCAATTTATTATCGTCAGAGAGCTGGAATTGTCTAAAAACGTTCAGTTTCAACGAATACGAGCGTTTTTAGTCATTTTTGTACTTGTCGGAATAAAACTGTATTTTTCACGACAAAAAATATTTTTTATCTCTGAAAATCAATTTCTTCAGGTCAGAAAGCTGGAAACGTCTAAAAACGATCACTTTCGACGAATACAAGCGTTTTTAGACATTTTCGTACTTCTCGGAATATAAAACTGCATTTTTCACGACAAAAAATATTTTTTATCTCTGAAAATCAATTTATTATCGTCAGAGAGCTGGAAATGTCTAAAAACGTTCAGTTTCAACGAATACGAGCGTTTTTAGTAATTTTTGTACTTGTCGGAATAAAACTGTATTTTTCACGACAAAAAATATTTTATATCTCTGGAAATAAATTTATTCTGGTCAGAAAGCTGGAAACGTCTAAAACCGATCACTTTCGACAAATACAAGCGTTTTTAGACATTTTCGTACTTCTCGGACTGAAGCTGCATTTTTCACAACAACAAATATTTTTTATCTCTGAAAATAAATTTATTAACGTCAGATAGCTGGAAATGTCTAAAAACGTTCACTTTCAACGAATACGAGCGTTTTTAGACATTTTCGTTCTTCTCGGAATAAAACTGTATTTTTAATGACAAAAAATATTTTTTATCTCTGAAAATAAATTTATTAACGTCAGAAAGCTGGAAACGGCTAAAAACGATCACTTTCGACGAATACAAGCGTTTTTAGACATTTTCGTACTTCTCGGAATAAAACTGTATTTTTAACGACAAAAAATATTTTTTATCTCTGAAAATCAATTTATTCAGGTCAGAAAGCTGGAAACGTCTAAAAACGACCACTTTCGACGAATACAGGCGTTTTTAGACATTTTCGTACTTCTCGGACTAAAACTGCATTTTTCACGAGAAAAAATATTTTTTAACTCTGAAAATAAATTTATTAACGTCAGAGAGCTGGAAATGTCTAAAAACGTTCACTTTCAACGAATACGACCGTTTTTAGTCATTTTTGTACTTGTCGGAATAAAACTGTATTTTTCACGACAAAAAATATTTTTTATCTCTGAAAATCAATTTATTCAGGTCAGAAAGCTGGAAACGTCTAAAAACGATCACTTTCGACGAATACAAGCGTTTTTAGACATTTTCGTACTTCTCGGAATAAAACTGCATTTTTCACGACAAAAAATATTTTCTATCTCTGAAAATAAATTTATTAACGTCAGAGAGCTGGAAATGTCTAAAAACGTTCACTTTCAACGAATACGAGCGTTTTTAGGCATTTTCGTACTTCTCCGAATAAAACTGTATTTTTCACGACAAAACATACTTTATATCTCTGGAAATAAATTTATTCTGGTCAGAAAGCTGGAAACGTCTAAAAACGATCACTTCTGACAAATACAAGCGTTTTTAGACATTTACGTACTTCTCGGAATAAAACTGCATTTTTCACGACAAAAATATTTTATATCTCTGAAAATAAATTTATTAACGGCAGAGAGCTGGAAATGTCTAAAAACGTTCACTTTCAACGAATACGAGCGTTTTTAGACATTTTCGTACTTTTCGGAATAAAACTGTATTTTTCACGATAAAAAATATTTTTTATCTCTGAAAATGAATTTATTAACGTCAGAGAGCTGGAAATGTCTAAAAACGTTCACTTTCAACGAATACGAGCGTTTTTAGGCATTTTGGTACTTCTCCGAATAAAACTGTATTTTTCACGACAAAAAATATTTTTTATCTCTGAAAATCAATTTATTCACGTCAGAAAGCTGGAAACGTCTAAAAACGACCACTTTCGACGAATACAAGCGTTTTTAGACATTTTCGTACTTCTCGGACTAAAACTGCATTTTTCACAACAAAAAATATTTTATATCTCTGAAAATAAATTTATTAACGGCAGAGAGCTGGAAATGTCTAAAAACGTTAACTTTCAACGAATACGAGCGTTTTTAGGCATTTTCGTACTTCTCGGAATAAAACTGCATTTTTCACGACAAAAAATATTTTTTATCTCTGAAAATCAATTTATTATCGTCAGAGAGCTGGAATTGTCTAAAAACGTTCAGTTTCAACGAATACGAGCGTTTTTAGTCATTTTTGTACTTGTCGGAATAAAACTGTATTTTTCACGACAAAAAATATTTTTTATCTCTGAAAATCAATTTATTCAGGTCAGAAAGCTGGAAACGTCTAAAAACGATCACTTTCGACGAATACAAGCGTTTTTAGACATTTTCGTACTTCTCGGAATATAAAACTGCATTTTTCACGACAAAAAATATTTTTTATCTCTGAAAATCAATTTATTATCGTCAGAGAGCTGGAAATGTCTAAAAACGTTCAGTTTCAACGAATACGAGCGTTTTTAGTAATTTTTGTACTTGTCGGAATAAAACTGTATTTTTCACGACAAAAAATATTTTATATCTCTGGAAATAAATTTATTCTGGTCAGAAAGCTGGAAACGTCTAAAACCGATCACTTTCGACAAATACAAGCGTTTTTAGACATTTTCGTACTTCTCGGACTGAAGCTGCATTTTTCACAACAACAAATATTTTTTATCTCTGAAAATAAATTTATTAACGTCAGATAGCTGGAAATGTCTAAAAACGTTCACTTTCAACGAATACGAGCGTTTTTAGACATTTTCGTTCTTCTCGGAATAAAACTGTATTTTTAATGACAAAAAATATTTTTTATCTCTGAAAATAAATTTATTAACGTCAGAAAGCTGGAAACGGCTAAAAACGATCACTTTCGACGAATACAAGCGTTTTTAGACATTTTCGTACTTCTCGGAATAAAACTGTATTTTTAACGACAAAAAATATTTTTTATCTCTGAAAATCAATTTATTCAGGTCAGAAAGCTGGAAACGTCTAAAAACGACCACTTTCGACGAATACAGGCGTTTTTAGACATTTTCGTACTTCTCGGACTAAAACTGCATTTTTCACGAGAAAAAATATTTTTTAACTCTGAAAATAAATTTATTAACGTCAGAGAGCTGGAAATGTCTAAAAACGTTCACTTTCAACGAATACGACCGTTTTTAGTCATTTTTGTACTTGTCGGCATAAAACTGTATTTTTCACGACAAAAAATATTTTTTATCTCTGAAAATCAATTTATTCAGGTCAGAAAGCTGGAAACGTCTAAAAACGATCACTTTCGACGAATACAAGCGTTTTTAGACATTTTCGTACTTCTCGGAATAAAACTGCATTTTTCACGACAAAAAATATTTTCTATCTCTGAAAATAAATTTATTAACGTCAGAGAGCTGGAAATGTCTAAAAACGTTCACTTTCAACGAATACGAGCGTTTTTAGGCATTTTGGTACTTCTCCGAATAAAACTGTATTTTTCACGACAAAAAATATTTTTTATCTCTGAAAATCAATTTATTCAGGTCAGAAAGCTGGAAACGTCTAAAAACGACCACTTTCGACGAATACAAGCGTTTTTAGACATTTTCGTACTTCTCGGACTAAAACTGCATTTTTCACAACAAAAAATATTTTATATCTCTGAAAATAAATTTATTAACGGCAGAGAGCTGGAAATGTCTAAAAACGTTAACTTTCAACGAATACGAGCGTTTTTAGGCATTTTCGTACTTCTCGGAATAAAACTGCATTTTTCACGACAAAAAATATTTTTTATCTCTGAAAATCAATTTATTATCGTCAGAGAGCTGGAAATGTCTAAAAACGTTCAGTTTCAACGAATACGAGCGTTTTTAGTCATTTTTGTACTTGCGGAATAAAACTGTATTTTTCAGGACAAAAAATATTTTTTATCTCTGAAAATCAATTTATTCAGGTCAGAAAGCTGGAAACGTCTAAAAACGATCACTTTCGACAAATAAAAGCGTTTTTAGACATTTTCGTACTTCTCGGAATAAAACTGCATTTTTCACGACAAAAAATATTTTATATCTCTGAAAATAAATTTATTAACGTCAGAGAGCTGGAAATGTCTAAAAACGTTCACTTTCAACGAATACGAGCGTTTTTAGACATTTTCGTACTTTTCGGAATAAAACTGTATTTTTCACGACAAAAAATATTTTTTATCTCTGAAAATTAATTTATTAACGTCAGAGAGCTGGAAATGTCTAAAAACGTTCACTTTCAACGAATACGAGCGTTTTTAGGCATTTTCGTACTTCTCCGAATAAAACTGTATTTTTCACGACAAAAAATATTTTATATCTCTGGAAATAAATTTATTCTGGTCAGAAAGCTGGAAACGTCTAAAAACGATCACTTTCGACAAATACAAGCGTTTTTAGACATTTTCGTACTTCTCGGACTAAAACTGCATTTTTCACAACAAAAAATATTTTTTATCTTTGAAAATAAATTTATTAACGTCAGAGAGCTGGAAATGTCTAAAAACGTTCACTTTCAACGAATACGAGCGTTTTTAGACATTTTCGTTCTTCTCGGAATAAAACTGTATTTTTAACGACAAAAATATTTTTTATCTCTGAAAATAAATTTATTAACGTCAGAAAGCTGGAAACGAGTAAAAACGATCACTTTCGACGAATACAAGCGTTTTTAGACATTTTCGTACTTCTCGGAATAAAACTGTATTTTTCACGACAAAAAATATTTTTTATCTCTGAAAATCAATTTATTATCGTCAGAGAGCTGGAAATGTCTAAAAACGTTCACTTTCAACGAATACGAGCGTTTTTAGTAATTTTTGTACTTGTCGGAATAAAACTGTATTTTTCACGACAAAAAATATTTTATATCTCTGGAAATAAATTTATTCTGGTCAGAAAGCTGGAAACGTCTAAAACCGATCACTTTCGACAAATACAAGCGTTTTTAGACATTTTCGTACTTCTCGGACTGAAGCTGCATTTTTCACAACAACAAATATTTTTTATCTCTGAAAATAAATTTATTAACGTCAGATAGCTGGAAATGTCTAAAAACGTTCACTTTCAACGAATACGAGCGTTTTTAGACATTTTCGTTCTTCTCGGAATAAAACTGTATTTTTAATGACAAAAAATATTTTTTATCTCTGAAAATAAATTTATTAACGTCAGAAAGCTGGAAACGGCTAAAAACGATCACTTTCGACGAATACAAGCGTTTTTAGACATTTTCGTACTTCTCGGAATAAAACTGTATTTTTAACGACAAAAAATATTTTTTATCTCTGAAAATCAATTTATTCAGGTCAGAAAGCTGGAAACGTCTAAAAACGACCACTTTCGACGAATACAGGCGTTTTTAGACATTTTCGTACTTCTCGGACTAAAACTGCATTTTTCACGAGAAAAAATATTTTTTAACTCTGAAAATAAATTTATTAACGTCAGAGAGCTGGAAATGTCTAAAAACGTTCACTTTCAACGAATACGACCGTTTTTAGTCATTTTTGTACTTGTCGGCATAAAACTGTATTTTTCACGACAAAAAATATTTTTTATCTCTGAAAATCAATTTATTCAGGTCAGAAAGCTGGAAACGTCTAAAAACGATCACTTTCGACGAATACAAGCGTTTTTAGACATTTTCGTACTTCTCGGAATAAAACTGCATTTTTCACGACAAAAAATATTTCTATCTCTGAAAATAAATTTATTAACGTCAGAGAGCTGGAAATGTCTAAAAACGTTCACTTTCAACGAATACGAGCGTTTTTAGGCATTTTGGTACTTCTCCGAATAAAACTGTATTTTTCACGACAAAAAATATTTTTTATCTCTGAAAATCAATTTATTCAGGTCAGAAAGCTGGAAACGTCTAAAAACGACCACTTTCGACGAATACAAGCGTTTTTAGACATTTTCGTACTTCTCGGACTAAAACTGCATTTTTCACAACAAAAAATATTTTATATCTCTGAAAATAAATTTATTAACGGCAGAGAGCTGGAAATGTCTAAAAACGTTAACTTTCAACGAATACGAGCGTTTTTAGGCATTTTCGTACTTCTCGGAATAAAACTGCATTTTTCACGACAAAAAATATTTTTTATCTCTGAAAATCAATTTATTATCGTCAGAGAGCTGGAAATGTCTAAAAACGTTCAGTTTCAACGAATACGAGCGTTTTTAGTCATTTTTGTACTTGTCGGAATAAAACTGTATTTTTCAGGACAAAAAATATTTTTTATCTCTGAAAATCAATTTATTCAGGTCAGAAAGCTGGAAACGTCTAAAAACGATCACTTTCGACAAATAAAAGCGTTTTTAGACATTTTCGTACTTCTCGGAATAAAACTGCATTTTTCACGACAAAAAATATTTTATATCTCTGAAAATAAATTTATTAACGTCAGAGAGCTGGAAATGTCTAAAAACGTTCACTTTCAACGAATACGAGCGTTTTTAGACATTTTCGTACTTTTCGGAATAAAACTGTATTTTTCACGACAAAAAATATTTTTTATCTCTGAAAATTAATTTATTAACGTCAGAGAGCTGGAAATGTCGAAAAACGTTCACTTTCAACGAATACGAGCGTTTTTAGGCATTTTCGTACTTCTCCGAATAAAACTGTATTTTTCACGACAAAAAATATTTTATATCTCTGGAAATAAATTTATTCTGGTCAGAAAGCTGGAAACGTCTAAAAACGATCACTTTCGACAAATACAAGCGTTTTTAGACATTTTCGTACTTCTCGGACTAAAACTGCATTTTTCACAACAAAAAATATTTTTTATCTCTGAAAATAAATTTATTAACGTCAGAGAGCTGGAAATGTCTAAAAACGTTCACTTTCAACGAATACGAGCGTTTTTAGACATTTTCGTTCTTCTCGGAATAAAACTGTATTTTTAACGACAAAAATATTTTTTATCTCTGAAAATAAATTTATTAACGTCAGAAAGCTGGAAACGAGTAAAAACGATCACTTTCGACGAATACAAGCGTTTTTAGACATTTTCGTACTTCTCGGAATAAAACTGTATTTTTCACGACAAAAAATATTTTTTATCTCTGAAAATCAATTTATTATCGTCAGAGAGCTGGAAATGTCTAAAAACGTTCACTTTCAACGAATACGACCGTTTTTAGTCATTTTTGTACTTGTCGGAATAAAACTGTATTTTTCACGACAAAAATATTTTTTATCTCTGAAAATAAATTTATTAACGTCAGAAAGCTGGAAACGGCTAAAAACGATCAGTTTCGACGAATACAAGCGTTTTTAGACATTTTCGTACTTCTCGGAATAAAACTGCATTTTTCACGACAAAAAATATTTTATATCTCTGAAAATAAATTTATTAACGGCAGAGAGCTGGAAATGTCTAAAAACGTTAACTTTCAACGAATACGAGCGTTTTTAGGCATTTTCGTACTTCTCGGAATAAAACTGCATTTTTCACGACAAAAAATATTTTTTATCTCTGAAAATCAATTTATTATCGTCAGAGAGCTGGAAATGTCTAAAAACGTTCAGTTTCAACGAATACGAGCGTTTTTAGTCATTTTTGTACTTGTCGGAATAAAACTGTATTTTTCACGACAAAAAATATTTTTTATCTCTGAAAATCAATTTATTCAGGTCAGAAAGCTGGAAACGTCTAAAAACGATCACTTTCGACGAATACAAGCGTTTTTAGACATTTTCGTACTTCTCGGAATATAAAACTGCATTTTTCACGACAAAAAATATTTTTTATCTCTGAAAATCAATTTATTATCGTCAGAGAGCTGGAAATGTCTAAAAACGTTCAGTTTCAACGAATACGAGCGTTTTTAGTAATTTTTGTACTTGTCGGAATAAAACTGTATTTTTCACGACAAAAAATATTTTATATCTCTGGAAATAAATTTATTCTGGTCAGAAAGCTGGAAACGTCTAAAACCGATCACTTTCGACAAATACAAGCGTTTTTAGACATTTTCGTACTTCTCGGACTGAAGCTGCATTTTTCACAACAACAAATATTTTTTATCTCTGAAAATAAATTTATTAACGTCAGATAGCTGGAAATGTCTAAAAACGTTCACTTTCAACGAATACGAGCGTTTTTAGGCATTTTCGTACTTCTCGGAATAAAACTGTATTTTTAACGACAAAAAATATTTTTCATCTCTGAAAATAAATTTATTAACGTCAGAAAGCTGGAAGCGGCTAAAAACGATCACTTTCGACGAATACAAGCGTTTTTAGACATTTTCGTACTTCTCGGAATAAAACTGTATTTTTAACGACAAAAAATATTTTTCATCTCTGAAAATCAATTTATTCAGGTCAGAAAGCTGGAAACGTCTAAAAACGACCACTTTCGACGAATACACGCGTTTTTAGACATTTTCGTACTTCTCGGACTAAAACTGCATTTTTCACGACAAAAAATATTTTTTAACTCTGAAAATAAATTTATTAACGTCAGAGAGCTGGAAATGTCTAAAAACGTTCACTTTCAACGAATACGACCGTTTTTAGTCATTTTTGTACTTGTCGGAATAAAACTGTATTTTTCACGACAAAAAATATTTTTTATCTCTGAAAATCAATTTATTCAGGTCAGAAAGCTGGAAACGTCTAAAAACGTTCACTTTCAACGAATACGAGCGTTTTTAGGCATTTTCGTACTTCTCCGAATAAAACTGTATTTTTCACGACAAAACATATTTTATATCTCTGGAAATAAATTTATTCTGGTCAGAAAGCTGGAAACGTCTAAAAACGATCACTTCTGACAAATACAAGCGTTTTTAGACATTTACGTACTTCTCGGAATAAAACTGCATTTTTCACGACAAAAAATATTTTATATCTCTGAAAATAAATTTGTTAACGGCAGAGAGCTGGAAATGTCTAAAAACGTTCACTTTCAACGAATACGAGCGTTTTTAGACATTTTCGTACTTCTCGGAATAAAACTGTATTTTTCACGACAAAAAATATTTTTTATCCCTGAAAATCAATTTATTATCGTCAGAGAGCTGGAAATATCTAAAAACGTTCACTTTCAATGAATACGAGCGTTGTTAGGCATTTTCGTACTTCTCGGACTAAAACTGCATTTTTCACAACAAAAAATATTTTTTATCTCTGAAAATAAATTTATTAACGTCAGAGAGCTGGAAATGTCTAAAAACGTTCACTTTCAACGAATACGAGCGTTTTTAGACATTTTCGTTCTTCTCGGAATAAAACTGTATTTTTAACGACAAAAATATTTTTTATCTCTGAAAATAAATTTATTAACGTCAGAGAGCTGGAAACGGGTAAAAACGATCACTTTCGACGAATACAAGCGTTTTTAGACATTTTCGTACTTCTCGGAATAAAACTGTATTTTTCACGACAAAAAATATTTTTTATCTCTGAAAATCAATTTATTATCATCAGAGAGCTGGAAATGTCTAAAAACGTTCACTTTCAACGAATACGAGCGTTTTTAGACATTTTCGTTCTTCTCGGAATAAAACTGTATTTTTCACGACAAAAAATATTTTTTATCTCTGAAAATAAATTTATTAACGTCAGAAAGCTGGAAACGGCTAAAAACGATCAGTTTCGACGAATACAAGCGTTTTTAGACATTTTCGTACTTCTCGGAATAAAACTGCATTTTTCACGACAAAAAATATTTTATATCTCTGAAAATAAATTTATTAACGGCAGAGAGCTGGAAATGTCTAAAAACGTTAACTTTCAACGAATACGAGCGTTTTTAGGCATTTTCGTACTTCTCGGACTAAAACTGCATTTTTCACGACAAAAAATATTTTTTAACTCTGAAAATAAATTTATTAACGTCAGAGAGCTGGAAATGTCTAAAAACGTTCACTTTCAACGAATACGAGCGTTTTTAGACATTTTCGTACTTTTCGGAATAAAACTGTATTTTTCACGACAAAAAATATTTTTTATCTCTGAAAATAAATTTATTAACGTCAGAGAGCTGGAAATGTCTAAAAACGTTCAGTTTCAACGAATACGAGCGTTTTTAGTCATTTTCGTACTTTTCGGAATCAAACTGTATTTTTCACGACAAAAAATATTTTTTATCTCTGAAAATCAATTTATTCAGGTCAGAAAGCTGGAAACGTCTAAAAACGATCACTTTCGACAAATAAAAGCGTTTTTAGACATTTTCCTACTTCTCGGAATAAAACTGCATTTTTCACGACAAAAAATATTTTATATCTCTGAAAATAAATTTATTAACGTCAGAGAGCTGGAAATGTCTAAAAACGTTCACTTTCAACGAATACGAGCGTTTTTAGACATTTTCGTACTTTTCGGAATAAAACTGTATTTTTCACGACAAAAAATATTTTTTATCTCTGAAAATCAATTTATTATCGTCAGAGAGCTGGAAATGTCTAAAAACGTTCAGTTTCAACGAATACGAGCGTTTTTAGTCATTTTTGTACTTGTCGGAATAAAACTGTATTTTTCACGACAAAAAATATTTTTTATCTCTGAAAATCAATTTATTCAGGTCAGAAAGCTGGAAACGTCTAAAAACGATCACTTTCGACAAATAAAAGCGTTTTTAGACATTTTCGTACTTCTCGGAATAAAACTGCATTTTTCACGACAAAAAATAATTTATATCTCTGAAAATAAATTTGTTAACGTCAGAGAGCTGGAAATGTCTAAAAACGTTCACTTTCAACGAATACGAGCGTTTTTAGACATTTTCGTACTTTTCGGAATAAAACTGTATTTTTCACGACAAAAAATATTTTTTATCTCTGAAAATCAATTTATTCAGGTCAGAAAGCTGGAAACGTCTAAAAACGATCACTTTCGACGAATACAAGCGTTTTTAGACATTTTCGTACTTCTCGGAATATAAAACTGCATTTTTCACGACAAAAAATATTTTTTATCTCTGAAAATCAATTTATTATCGTCAGAGAGCTGGAAATGTCTAAAAACGTTCAGTTTCAACGAATACGAGCGTTTTTAGTAATTTTTGTACTTGTCGGAATAAAACTGTATTTTTCACGACAAAAAATATTTTATATCTCTGGAAATAAATTTATTCTGGTCAGAAAGCTGGAAACGTCTAAAACCGATCACTTTCGACAAATACAAGCGTTTTTAGACATTTTCGTACTTCTCGGACTGAAGCTGCATTTTTCACAACAACAAATATTTTTTATCTCTGAAAATAAATTTATTAACGTCAGATAGCTGGAAATGTCTAAAAACGTTCACTTTCAACGAATACGAGCGTTTTTAGGCATTTTCGTACTTCTCGGAATAAAACTGTATTTTTAACGACAAAAAATATTTTTCATCTCTGAAAATAAATTTATTAACGTCAGAAAGCTGGAAGCGGCTAAAAACGATCACTTTCGACGAATACAAGCGTTTTTAGACATTTTCGTACTTCTCGGAATAAAACTGTATTTTTAACGACAAAAAATATTTTTCATCTCTGAAAATCAATTTATTCAGGTCAGAAAGCTGGAAACGTCTAAAAACGACCACTTTCGACGAATACACGCGTTTTTAGACATTTTCGTACTTCTCGGACTAAAACTGCATTTTTCACGACAAAAAATATTTTTTAACTCTGAAAATAAATTTATTAACGTCAGAGAGCTGGAAATGTCTAAAAACGTTCACTTTCAACGAATACGACCGTTTTTAGTCATTTTTGTACTTGTCGGAATAAAACTGTATTTTTCACGACAAAAAATATTTTTTATCTCTGAAAATCAATTTATTCAGGTCAGAAAGCTGGAAACGTCTAAAAACGTTCACTTTCAACGAATACGAGCGTTTTTAGGCATTTTCGTACTTCTCCGAATAAAACTGTATTTTTCACGACAAAACATATTTTATATCTCTGGAAATAAATTTATTCTGGTCAGAAAGCTGGAAACGTCTAAAAACGATCACTTCTGACAAATACAAGCGTTTTTAGACATTTACGTACTTCTCGGAATAAAACTGCATTTTTCACGACAAAAAATATTTTATATCTCTGAAAATAAATTTGTTAACGGCAGAGAGCTGGAAATGTCTAAAAACGTTCACTTTCAACGAATACGAGCGTTTTTAGACATTTTCGTACTTCTCGGAATAAAACTGTATTTTTCACGACAAAAAATATTTTTTATCCCTGAAAATCAATTTATTATCGTCAGAGAGCTGGAAATATCTAAAAACGTTCACTTTCAATGAATACGAGCGTTGTTAGGCATTTTCGTACTTCTCGGACTAAAACTGCATTTTTCACAACAAAAAATATTTTTTATCTCTGAAAATAAATTTATTAACGTCAGAGAGCTGGAAATGTCTAAAAACGTTCACTTTCAACGAATACGAGCGTTTTTAGACATTTTCGTTCTTCTCGGAATAAAACTGTATTTTTAACGACAAAAATATTTTTTATCTCTGAAAATAAATTTATTAACGTCAGAGAGCTGGAAACGGGTAAAAACGATCACTTTCGACGAATACAAGCGTTTTTAGACATTTTCGTACTTCTCGGAATAAAACTGTATTTTTCACGACAAAAAATATTTTTTATCTCTGAAAATCAATTTATTATCATCAGAGAGCTGGAAATGTCTAAAAACGTTCACTTTCAACGAATACGAGCGTTTTTAGACATTTTCGTTCTTCTCGGAATAAAACTGTATTTTTCACGACAAAAAATATTTTTTATCTCTGAAAATAAATTTATTAACGTCAGAAAGCTGGAAACGGCTAAAAACGATCAGTTTCGACGAATACAAGCGTTTTTAGACATTTTCGTACTTCTCGGAATAAAACTGCATTTTTCACGACAAAAAATATTTTATATCTCTGAAAATAAATTTATTAACGGCAGAGAGCTGGAAATGTCTAAAAACGTTAACTTTCAACGAATACGAGCGTTTTTAGGCATTTTCGTACTTCTCGGACTAAAACTGCATTTTTCACGACAAAAAATATTTTTTAACTCTGAAAATAAATTTATTAACGTCAGAGAGCTGGAAATGTCTAAAAACGTTCACTTTCAACGAATACGAGCGTTTTTAGACATTTTCGTACTTTTCGGAATAAAACTGTATTTTTCACGACAAAAAATATTTTTTATCTCTGAAAATAAATTTATTAACGTCAGAGAGCTGGAAATGTCTAAAAACGTTCAGTTTCAACGAATACGAGCGTTTTTAGTCATTTTCGTACTTTTCGGAATCAAACTGTATTTTTCACGACAAAAAATATTTTTTATCTCTGAAAATCAATTTATTCAGGTCAGAAAGCTGGAAACGTCTAAAAACGATCACTTTCGACAAATAAAAGCGTTTTTAGACATTTTCCTACTTCTCGGAATAAAACTGCATTTTTCACGACAAAAAATATTTTATATCTCTGAAAATAAATTTATTAACGTCAGAGAGCTGGAAATGTCTAAAAACGTTCACTTTCAACGAATACGAGCGTTTTTAGACATTTTCGTACTTTTCGGAATAAAACTGTATTTTTCACGACAAAAAATATTTTTTATCTCTGAAAATCAATTTATTATCGTCAGAGAGCTGGAAATGTCTAAAAACGTTCAGTTTCAACGAATACGAGCGTTTTTAGTCATTTTTGTACTTGTCGGAATAAAACTGTATTTTTCACGACAAAAAATATTTTTTATCTCTGAAAATCAATTTATTCAGGTCAGAAAGCTGGAAACGTCTAAAAACGATCACTTTCGACAAATAAAAGCGTTTTTAGACATTTTCGTACTTCTCGGAATAAAACTGCATTTTTCACGACAAAAAATAATTTATATCTCTGAAAATAAATTTGTTAACGTCAGAGAGCTGGAAATGTCTAAAAACGTTCACTTTCAACGAATACGAGCGTTTTTAGACATTTTCGTACTTTTCGGAATAAAACTGTATTTTTCACGACAAAAAATATTTTTTATCTCTGAAAATCAATTTATTCAGGTCAGAAAGCTGGAAACGTCTAAAAACGATCACTTTCGACAAATAAAAGCGTTTTTAGACATTTTCCTACTTCTCGGAATAAAACTGCATTTTTCACGACAAAAAATATTTTATATCGTTGAAAATAAATTTGTTAACGTCAGAGAGCTGGAAATGTCTAAAAACGTTCACTTTCAACGAATACGAGCGTTTTTAGGCATTTTCGTACTTCTCCGAATAAAACTGTATTTTTCACGACAAAACATATTTTATATCTCTGGAAATAAATTTATTCTGGTCAGAAAGCTGGAAACGTCTAAAAACGATCACTTCTGACAAATACAAGCGTTTTTAGACATTTACGTACTTCTCGGAATAAAACTGCATTTTTCACGACAAAAAATATTTTATATCTCTGAAAATAAATTTGTTAACGGCAGAGAGCTGGAAATGTCTAAAAACGTTCACTTTCAACGAATACGAGCGTTTTTAGACATTTTCGTACTTCTCGGAATAAAACTGTATTTTTCACGACAAAAAATATTTTTTATCCCTGAAAATCAATTTATTATCGTCAGAGAGCTGGAAATATCTAAAAACGTTCACTTTCAATGAATACGAGCGTTGTTAGGCATTTTCGTACTTCTCGGACTAAAACTGCATTTTTCACAACAAAAAATATTTTTTATCTCTGAAAATAAATTTATTAACGTCAGAGAGCTGGAAATGTCTAAAAACGTTCACTTTCAACGAATACGAGCGTTTTTAGACATTTTCGTTCTTCTCGGAATAAAACTGTATTTTTAACGACAAAAATATTTTTTATCTCTGAAAATAAATTTATTAACGTCAGAGAGCTGGAAACGGGTAAAAACGATCACTTTCGACGAATACAAGCGTTTTTAGACATTTTCGTACTTCTCGGAATAAAACTGTATTTTTCACGACAAAAAATATTTTTTATCTCTGAAAATCAATTTATTATCATCAGAGAGCTGGAAATGTCTAAAAACGTTCACTTTCAACGAATACGAGCGTTTTTAGACATTTTCGTTCTTCTCGGAATAAAACTGTATTTTTCACGACAAAAAATATTTTTTATCTCTGAAAATAAATTTATTAACGTCAGAAAGCTGGAAACGGCTAAAAACGATCAGTTTCGACGAATACAAGCGTTTTTAGACATTTTCGTACTTCTCGGAATAAAACTGCATTTTTCACGACAAAAAATATTTTATATCGTTGAAAATAAATTTGTTAACGTCAGAGAGCTGGAAATGTCTAAAAACGTTCACTTTCAACGAATACGAGCGTTTTTAGGCATTTTCGTACTTCTCCGAATAAAACTGTATTTTTCACGACAAAACATATTTTATATCTCTGGAAATAAATTTATTCTGGTCAGAAAGCTGGAAACGTCTAAAAACGATCACTTCTGACAAATACAAGCGTTTTTAGACATTTACGTACTTCTCGGAATAAAACTGCATTTTTCACGACAAAAAATATTTTATATCTCTGAAAATAAATTTGTTAACGGCAGAGAGCTGGAAATGTCTAAAAACGTTCACTTTCAACGAATACGAGCGTTTTTAGACATTTTCGTACTTCTCGGAATAAAACTGTATTTTTCACGACAAAAAATATTTTTTATCCCTGAAAATCAATTTATTATCGTCAGAGAGCTGGAAATATCTAAAAACGTTCACTTTCAATGAATACGAGCGTTGTTAGGCATTTTCGTACTTCTCGGACTAAAACTGCATTTTTCACAACAAAAAATATTTTTTATCTCTGAAAATAAATTTATTAACGTCAGAGAGCTGGAAATGTCTAAAAACGTTCACTTTCAACGAATACGAGCGTTTTTAGACATTTTCGTTCTTCTCGGAATAAAACTGTATTTTTAACGACAAAAATATTTTTTATCTCTGAAAATAAATTTATTAACGTCAGAGAGCTGGAAACGGGTAAAAACGATCACTTTCGACGAATACAAGCGTTTTTAGACATTTTCGTACTTCTCGGAATAAAACTGTATTTTTCACGACAAAAAATATTTTTTATCTCTGAAAATCAATTTATTATCATCAGAGAGCTGGAAATGTCTAAAAACGTTCACTTTCAACGAATACGAGCGTTTTTAGACATTTTCGTTCTTCTCGGAATAAAACTGTATTTTTCACGACAAAAAATATTTTTTATCTCTGAAAATAAATTTATTAACGTCAGAAAGCTGGAAACGGCTAAAAACGATCAGTTTCGACGAATACAAGCGTTTTTAGACATTTTCGTACTTCTCGGAATAAAACTGTATTTTTCACGACAAAAAATATTTTTTATCTCTGAAAATCAATTTATTCAGGTCAGAAAGCTGGAAACGTCTAAAAACGATCACTTTCGACAAATAAAAGCGTTTTTAGACATTTTCCTACTTCTCGGAATAAAACTGCATTTTTCACGACAAAAAATATTTTATATCTCTGAAAATAAATTTATTAACGTCAGAGAGCTGGAAATGTCTAAAAACGTTCACTTTCAACGAATACGAGCGTTTTTAGACATTTTCGTACTTTTCGGAATAAAACTGTATTTTTCACGACAAAAAATATTTTTTATCTCTGAAAATCAATTTATTATCGTCAGAGAGCTGGAAATGTCTAAAAACGTTCAGTTTCAACGAATACGAGCGTTTTTAGTCATTTTTGTACTTGTCGGAATAAAACTGTATTTTTCACGACAAAAAATATTTTTTATCTCTGAAAATCAATTTATTCAGGTCAGAAAGCTGGAAACGTCTAAAAACGATCACTTTCGACAAATAAAAGCGTTTTTAGACATTTTCGTACTTCTCGGAATAAAACTGCATTTTTCACGACAAAAAATAATTTATATCTCTGAAAATAAATTTGTTAACGTCAGAGAGCTGGAAATGTCTAAAAACGTTCACTTTCAACGAATACGAGCGTTTTTAGACATTTTCGTACTTTTCGGAATAAAACTGTATTTTTCACGACAAAAAATATTTTTTATCTCTGAAAATCAATTTATTCAGGTCAGAAAGCTGGAAACGTCTAAAAACGATCACTTTCGACAAATAAAAGCGTTTTTAGACATTTTCCTACTTCTCGGAATAAAACTGCATTTTTCACGACAAAAAATATTTTATATCTCTGAAAATAAATTTATTAACGTCAGAGAGCTGGAAATGTCTAAAAACGTTCACTTTCAACGAATACGAGCGTTTTTAGACATTTTCGTACTTTTCGGAATAAAACTGTATTTTTCACGACAAAAAATATTTTTTATCTCTGAAAATCAATTTATTATCGTCAGAGAGCTGGAAATGTCTAAAAACGTTCAGTTTCAACGAATACGAGCGTTTTTAGTCATTTTTGTACTTGTCGGAATAAAACTGTATTTTTCACGACAAAAAATATTTTTTATCTCTGAAAATCAATTTATTCAGGTCAGAAAGCTGGAAACGTCTAAAAACGATCACTTTCGACAAATAAAAGCGTTTTTAGACATTTTCGTACTTCTCGGAATAAAACTGCATTTTTCACGACAAAAAATAATTTATATCTCTGAAAATAAATTTATTAACGTCAGAGAGCTGGAAATGTCTAAAAACGTTCACTTTCAACGAATACGAGCGTTTTTAGACATTTTCGTACTTTTCGGAATAAAACTGTATTTTTCACGACAAAAAATATTTTTTATCTCTGAAAATTAATTTATTAACGTCAGAGAGCTGGAAATGTCTAAAAACGTTCACTTTCAACGAATACGAGCGTTTTTAGGCATTTTCGTACTTCTCCGAATAAAACTGTATTTTTCACGACAAAAAATATTTTATATCTCTGGAAATAAATTTATTCTGGTCAGAAAGCTGGAAACGTCTAAAAACGATCACTTTCGACAAATACAAGCGTTTTTAGACATTTTCGTACTTCTCGGACTAAAACTGCATTTTTCACAACAAAAAATATTTTTTATCTCTGAAAATAAATTTATTAACGTCAGAGAGCTGGAAATGTCTAAAAACGTTCACTTTCAACGAATACGAGCGTTTTAGACATTTTCGTTCTTCTCGGAATAAAACTGTATTTTTAACGACAAAAATATTTTTTATCTCTGAAAATAAATTTATTAACGTCAGAAAGCTGGAAACGGCTAAAAACGATCAGTTTCGACGAATACAAGCGTTTTTAGACATTTTCGTACTTCTCGGAATAAAACTGCATTTTTCACGACAAAAAATATTTTATATCTCTGAAAATAAATTTATTAACGGCAGAGAGCTGGAAATGTCTAAAAACGTTAACTTTCAACGAATACGAGCGTTTTTAGGCATTTTCGTACTTCTCGGAATAAAACTGCATTTTTCACGACAAAAAATATTTTTTATCTCTGAAAATCAATTTATTATCGTCAGAGAGCTGGAATTGTCTAAAAACGTTCAGTTTCAACGAATACGAGCGTTTTTAGTCATTTTTGTACTTGTCGGAATAAAACTGTATTTTTCACGACAAAAAATATTTTTTATCTCTGAAAATCAATTTATTCAGGTCAGAAAGCTGGAAACGTCTAAAACGATCACTTTCGACGAATACAAGCGTTTTTAGACATTTTCGTACTTCTCGGAATATGAAACTGCATTTTTCACGACAAAAAATATTTTTTATCTCTGAAAATCAATTTATTATCGTCAGAGAGCTTGAAATGTCTAAAAACGTTCAGTTTCAACGAATACGAGCGTTTTTAGTAATTTTTGTACTTGTCGGAATAAAACTGTATTTTTCACGACAAAAAATATTTTATATCTCTGGAAATAAATTTATTCTGGTCAGAAAGCTGGAAACGTCTAAAACCGATCACTTTCGACAAATACAAGCGTTTTTAGACATTTTCGTACTTCTCGGACTGAAGCTGCATTTTTCACAACAACAAATATTTTTTATCTCTGAAAATAAATTTATTAACGTCAGATAGCTGGAAATGTCTAAAAACGTTCACTTTCAACGAATACGAGCGTTTTTAGACATTTTCGTTCTTCTCGGAATAAAACTGTATTTTTAATGACAAAAAATATTTTTTATCTCTGAAAATAAATTTATTAACGTCAGAAAGCTGGAAACGGCTAAAAACGATCACTTTCGACGAATACAAGCGTTTTTAGACATTTTCGTACTTCTCGGAATAAAACTGTATTTTTAACGACAAAAAATATTTTTTATCTCTGAAAATCAATTTATTCAGGTCAGAAAGCTGGAAACGTCTAAAAACGACCACTTTCGACGAATACAGGCGTTTTTAGACATTTTCGTACTTCTCGGACTAAAACTGCATTTTTCACGACAAAAAATATTTTTTAACTCTGAAAATAAATTTATTAACGTCAGAGAGCTGGAAATGTCTAAAAACGTTCACTTTCAACGAATACGACCGTTTTTAGTCATTTTTGTTCTTCTCGGAATAAAACTGTATTTTTCACGACAAAAAATATTTTTTATCTCTGAAAATCAATTTATTCAGGTCAGAAAGCTGGAAACGTCTAAAAACGATCACTTTCGACGAATACAAGCGTTTTTAGACATTTTTGTACTTCTCGGAATAAAACTGCATTTTTCACGACAAAAAATATTTTCTATCTCTGAAAATAAATTTATTAACGTCAGAGAGCTGGAAATGTCTAAAAACGTTCACTTTCAACGAATACGAGCGTTTTTAGGCATTTTCGTACTTCTCCGAATAAAACTGTATTTTTCACGACAAAACATATTTTATATCTCTGGAAATAAATTTATTCTGGTCAGAAAGCTGGAAACGTCTAAAAACGATCACTTCTGACAAATACAAGCGTTTTTAGACATTTACGTACTTCTCGGAATAAAACTGCATTTTTCAAGACAAAAAATATTTTATATCTCTGAAAATAAATTTATTAACGGCAGAGAGCTGGAAATGTCTAAAAACGTTCACTTTCAACGAATACGAGCGTTTTTAGACATTTTCGTACTTTTCGGAATAAAACTGTATTTTTCACGATAAAAAATATTTTTTATCTCTGAAAATGAATTTATTAACGTCAGAGAGCTGGAAATGTCTAAAAACGTTCACTTTCAACGAATACGAGCGTTTTTAGGCATTTTGGTACTTCTCCGAATAAAACTGTATTTTTCACGACAAAAAATATTTTTTATCTCTGAAAATCAATTTATTCAGGTCAGAAAGCTGGAAACGTCTAAAAACGACCACTTTCGACGAATACAAGCGTTTTTAGACATTTTCGTACTTCTCGGACTAAAACTGCATTTTTCACAACAAAAAATATTTTATATCTCTGAAAATAAATTTATTAACGGCAGAGAGATATATTTGTTAACGTGCTCCGCCAGAGGCACTACACGATAAACACAGCGACACGAGGTTTTCCCAAGTGGTCACCCATCCAAGTACTAACCGCGCTCGACGTTGCTTAACTTCGGTGTTCGATGGGAACCGGTGCTTTCAACGCCGATATGGTCGCTGCATTAACGGCAGAGAGCTGGAAATGTCTAAAAACGTTAACTTTCAACGAATACGAGCGTTTTTAGGCATTTTCGTACTTCTCGGAATAAAACTGCATTTTTCACGACAAAAAATATTTTATATCTCTGAAAATCAATTTATTATCGTCAGAGAGCTGGAAATGTCTAAAAACGTTCAGTTTCAACGAATACGAGCGTTTTTAGTCATTTTTGTACTTGTCGGAATAAAACTGTATTTTTCACGACAAAAAATATTTTTTATCTCTGAAAATCAATTTATTCAGGTCAGAAAGCTGGAAACGTCTAAAAACGATCACTTTCGACAAATAAAAGCGTTTTTAGACATTTTCGTACTTCTCGGAATAAAACTGCATTTTTCACGACAAAAAATATTTTATATCTCTGAAAATAAATTTATTAACGTCAGAGAGCTGGAAATGTCTAAAAACGTTCACTTTCAACGAATACGAGCGTTTTTAGACATTTTCGTACTTTTCGGAATAAAACTGTATTTTTCACGACAAAAAATATTTTTTATCTCTGAAAATTAATTTATTAACGTCAGAGAGCTGGAAATGTCTAAAAACGTTCACTTTCAACGAATACGAGCGTTTTTAGGCATTTTCGTACTTCTCCGAATAAAACTGTATTTTTCACGACAAAAAATATTTTATATCTCTGGAAATAAATTTATTCTGGTCAGAAAGCTGGAAACGTCTAAAAACGATCACTTTCGACAAATACAAGCGTTTTTAGACATTTTCGTACTTCTCGGACTAAAACTGCATTTTTCACAACAAAAAATATTTTTTATCTCTGAAAATAAATTTATTAACGTCAGAGTGCTGGAAATGTCTAAAAACGTTCACTTTCAACGAATACGAGCGTTTTTAGACATTTTCGTTCTTCTCGGAATAAAACTGTATTTTTAACGACAAAAATATTTTTTATCTCTGAAAATAAATTTATTAACGTCAGAAAGCTGGAAACGGGTAAAAACGATCACTTTCGACGAATACAAGCGTTTTTAGACATTTTCGTACTTCTCGGAATAAAACTGTATTTTTCACGACAAAAAATATTTTTTATCTCTGAAAATCAATTTATTATCGTCAGAGAGCTGGAAATGTCTAAAAACGTTCACTTTCAACGAATACGACCGTTTTTAGTCATTTTTGTACTTGTCGGAATAAAACTGTATTTTTCACGACAAAAAATATTTTTTATCTCTGAAAATCAATTTATTCAGGTCAGAAAGCTGGAAACGTCTAAAACGATCACTTTCGACGAATACAAGCGTTTTTAGACATTTTCGTACTTCTCGGAATATAAAACTGCATTTTTCACGACAAAAAATATTTTTTATCTCTGAAAATCAATTTATTATCGTCAGAGAGCTTGAAATGTCTAAAAACGTTCAGTTTCAACGAATACGAGCGTTTTTAGTAATTTTTGTACTTGTCGGAATAAAACTGTATTTTTCACGACAAAAAATATTTTATATCTCTGGAAATAAATTTATTCTGGTCAGAAAGCTGGAAACGTCTAAAACCGATCACTTTCGACAAATACAAGCGTTTTTAGACATTTTCGTACTTCTCGGACTGAAGCTGCATTTTTCACAACAAAAAATATTTTTTATCTCTGAAAATAAATTTATTAACGTCAGAGAGCTGGAAATGTCTAAAAACGTTCACTTTCAACGAATACGAGCGTTTTTAGACATTTTCGTACTTTTCGGAATAAAACTGTATTTTTCACGACAAAAAATATTTTTTATCTCTGAAAATTAATTTATTAACGTCAGAGAGCTGGAAATGTCTAAAAACGTTCACTTTCAACGAATACGAGCGTTTTTAGGCATTTTCGTACTTCTCCGAATAAAACTGTATTTTTCACGACAAAAAATATTTTATATCTCTGGAAATAAATTTATTCTGGTCAGAAAGCTGGAAACGTCTAAAAACGATCACTTTCGACAAATACAAGCGTTTTTAGACATTTTCGTACTTCTCGGACTAAAACTGCATTTTTCACAACAAAAAATATTTTTTATCTCTGAAAATAAATTTATTAACGTCAGAGTGCTGGAAATGTCTAAAAACGTTCACTTTCAACGAATACGAGCGTTTTTAGACATTTTCGTTCTTCTCGGAATAAAACTGTATTTTTAACGACAAAAATATTTTTTATCTCTGAAAATAAATTTATTAACGTCAGAAAGCTGGAAACGGGTAAAAACGATCACTTTCGACGAATACAAGCGTTTTTAGACATTTTCGTACTTCTCGGAATAAAACTGTATTTTTCACGACAAAAAATATTTTTTATCTCTGAAAATCAATTTATTATCGTCAGAGAGCTGGAAATGTCTAAAAACGTTCACTTTCAACGAATACGACCGTTTTTAGTCATTTTTGTACTTGTCGGAATAAAACTGTATTTTTCACGACAAAAAATATTTTTTATCTCTGAAAATCAATTTATTCAGGTCAGAAAGCTGGAAACGTCTAAAACGATCACTTTCGACGAATACAAGCGTTTTTAGACATTTTCGTACTTCTCGGAATATAAAACTGCATTTTTCACGACAAAAAATATTTTTTATCTCTGAAAATCAATTTATTATCGTCAGAGAGCTTGAAATGTCTAAAAACGTTCAGTTTCAACGAATACGAGCGTTTTTAGTAATTTTTGTACTTGTCGGAATAAAACTGTATTTTTCACGACAAAAAATATTTTATATCTCTGGAAATAAATTTATTCTGGTCAGAAAGCTGGAAACGTCTAAAACCGATCACTTTCGACAAATACAAGCGTTTTTAGACATTTTCGTACTTCTCGGACTGAAGCTGCATTTTTCACAACAACAAATATTTTTTATCTCTGAAAATAAATTTATTAACGTCAGATAGCTGGAAATGTCTAAAAACGTTCACTTTCAACGAATACGAGCGTTTTTAGACATTTTCGTTCTTCTCGGAATAAAACTGTATTTTTAATGACAAAAAATATTTTTTATCTCTGAAAATAAATTTATTAACGTCAGAAAGCTGGAAACGGCTAAAAACGATCACTTTCGACGAATACAAGCGTTTTTAGACATTTTCGTACTTCTCGGAATAAAACTGTATTTTTAACGACAAAAAATATTTTTTATCTCTGAAAATCAATTTATTCAGGTCAGAAAGCTGGAAACGTCTAAAAACGACCACTTTCGACGAATACAGGCGTTTTTAGACATTTTCGTACTTCTCGGACTAAAACTGCATTTTTCACGACAAAAAATATTTTTTAACTCTGAAAATAAATTTATTAACGTCAGAGAGCTGGAAATGTCTAAAAACGTTCACTTTCAACGAATACGACCGTTTTTAGTCATTTTTGTTCTTCTCGGAATAAAACTGTATTTTTCACGACAAAAAATATTTTTTATCTCTGAAAATCAATTTATTCAGGTCAGAAAGCTGGAAACGTCTAAAAACGATCACTTTCGACGAATACAAGCGTTTTTAGACATTTTTGTACTTCTCGGAATAAAACTGCATTTTTCACGACAAAAAATATTTTCTATCTCTGAAAATAAATTTATTAACGTCAGAGAGCTGGAAATGTCTAAAAACGTTCACTTTCAACGAATACGAGCGTTTTTAGGCATTTTCGTACTTCTCCGAATAAAACTGTATTTTTCACGACAAAACATATTTTATATCTCTGGAAATAAATTTATTCTGGTCAGAAAGCTGGAAACGTCTAAAAACGATCACTTCTGACAAATACAAGCGTTTTTAGACATTTACGTACTTCTCGGAATAAAACTGCATTTTTCAAGACAAAAAATATTTTATATCTCTGAAAATAAATTTATTAACGGCAGAGAGCTGGAAATGTCTAAAAACGTTCACTTTCAACGAATACGAGCGTTTTTAGACATTTTCGTACTTTTCGGAATAAAACTGTATTTTTCACGATAAAAAATATTTTTTATCTCTGAAAATGAATTTATTAACGTCAGAGAGCTGGAAATGTCTAAAAACGTTCACTTTCAACGAATACGAGCGTTTTTAGGCATTTTGGTACTTCTCCGAATAAAACTGTATTTTTCACGACAAAAAATATTTTTTATCTCTGAAAATCAATTTATTCAGGTCAGAAAGCTGGAAACGTCTAAAAACGACCACTTTCGACGAATACAAGCGTTTTTAGACATTTTCGTACTTCTCGGACTAAAACTGCATTTTTCACAACAAAAAATATTTTATATCTCTGAAAATAAATTTATTAACGGCAGAGAGCTGGAAATGTCTAAAAACGTTAACTTTCAACGAATACGAGCGTTTTTAGGCATTTTCGTACTTCTCGGAATAAAACTGCATTTTTCACGACAAAAAATATTTTATATCTCTGAAAATCAATTTATTATCGTCAGAGAGCTGGAAATGTCTAAAAACGTTCAGTTTCAACGAATACGAGCGTTTTTAGTCATTTTTGTACTTGTCGGAATAAAACTGTATTTTTCACGACAAAAAATATTTTTTATCTCTGAAAATCAATTTATTCAGGTCAGAAAGCTGGAAACGTCTAAAAACGATCACTTTCGACAAATAAAAGCGTTTTTAGACATTTTCGTACTTCTCGGAATAAAACTGCATTTTTCACGACAAAAAATATTTTATATCTCTGAAAATAAATTTATTAACGTCAGAGAGCTGGAAATGTCTAAAAACGTTCACTTTCAACGAATACGAGCGTTTTTAGACATTTTCGTACTTTTCGGAATAAAACTGTATTTTTCACGACAAAAAATATTTTTTATCTCTGAAAATTAATTTATTAACGTCAGAGAGCTGGAAATGTCTAAAAACGTTCACTTTCAACGAATACGAGCGTTTTTAGGCATTTTCGTACTTCTCCGAATAAAACTGTATTTTTCACGACAAAAAATATTTTATATCTCTGGAAATAAATTTATTCTGGTCAGAAAGCTGGAAACGTCTAAAAACGATCACTTTCCACAAATACAAGCGTTTTTAGACATTTTCGTACTTCTCGGACTAAAACTGCATTTTTCACAACAAAAAATATTTTTTATCTCTGAAAATAAATTTATTAACGTCAGAGTGCTGGAAATGTCTAAAAACGTTCACTTTCAACGAATACGAGCGTTTTTAGACATTTTCGTTCTTCTCGGAATAAAACTGTATTTTTAACGACAAAAATATTTTTTATCTCTGAAAATAAATTTATTAACGTCAGAAAGCTGGAAACGGGTAAAAACGATCACTTTCGACGAATACAAGCGTTTTTAGACATTTTCGTACTTCTCGGAATAAAACTGTATTTTTCACGACAAAAAATATTTTTTATCTCTGAAAATCAATTTATTATCGTCAGAGAGCTGGAAATGTCTAAAAACGTTCACTTTCAACGAATACGACCGTTTTTAGTCATTTTTGTACTTGTCGGAATAAAACTGTATTTTTCACGACAAAAAATATTTTTTATCTCTGAAAATAAATTTATTAACGTCAGAAAGCTGGAAACGGCTAAAAACGATCAGTTTCGACGAATACAAGCGTTTTTAGACATTTTCGTACTTCTCGGAATAAAACTGCATTTTTCACGACAAAAAATATTTTTTATCTCTGAAAATCAATTTATTATCGTCAGAGAGCTGGAAATGTCTAAAAACGTTCAGTTTCAACGAATACGAGCGTTTTTAGTAATTTTTGTACTTGTCGGAATAAAACTGTATTTTTCACGACAAAAAATATTTTATATCTCTGGAAATAAATTTATTCTGGTCAGAAAGCTGGAAACGTCTAAAACCGATCACTTTCGACAAATACAAGCGTTTTTAGACATTTTCGTACTTCTCGGACTGAAGCTGCATTTTTCACAACAACAAATATTTTTTATCTCTGAAAATAAATTTATTAACGTCAGATAGCTGGAAATGTCTAAAAACGTTCACTTTCAACGAATACGAGCGTTTTTAGACATTTTCGTTCTTCTCGGAATAAAACTGTATTTTTAATGACAAAAAATATTTTTTATCTCTGAAAATAAATTTATTAACGTCAGAAAGCTGGAAACGGCTAAAAACGATCACTTTCGACGAATACAAGCGTTTTTAGACATTTTCGTTCTTCTCGGAATAAAACTGTATTTTTCACGACAAAAAATATTTTATATCTCTGAAAATAAACTTATTCACGTCAGAGAGCTGGAAATGTCTAAAAACGTTCACTTTCAACGAATACGAGCGTTTTTAGGCATTTTCGTACTTCTCCGAATAAAACTGTATTATTCACGACAAAAAATATTTTATATCTCTGGAAATAAATATATTCTGGTCAGAAAGGTGGAAACGTCTAAAAATGATCACTTTCGACAAATACAAGCGTTTTTAGACATTTTCGTACTTCTCGGACTAAAACTGCATTTTTCACAACAACAAATATTTTTTATCTCTGAAAATAAATTTATTAAAGGTCAGAAAGCTGGAAACGGCTAAAAACGATCACTTTCGACGAATACAAGCGTTTTTAGACATTTTCGTACTTCTCGGAATAAAACTGTATTTTTAACGACAAAAAATATTTTTTATCTCTGAAAATCAATTTATTCAGTTCAGAAAGATGGAAACGTCTAAAAACGACCACTTCCGACGAATACAAGCGTTTTTAGACATTTTCGTACTTCTCGGACTAAAACTGCATTTTTCACGACAAAAAATATTTTTTAACTCTGAAAATAAATTTATTAACGTCAGAGAGCTGGAAATGTCTAAAAACGTTCACTTTCAACGAATACGAGCGTTTTTAGGCATTTTCGTACTTCTCCGAATAAAACTGTATTATTCACGACAAAAAATATTTTATATCTCTGGAAATAAATATATTCTGGTCAGAAAGGTGGAAACGTCTAAAAATGATCACTTTCGACAAATACAAGCGTTTTTAGACATTTTCGTACTTCTCGGACTAAAACTGCATTTTTCACAACAACAAATATTTTTTATCTCTGAAAATAAATTTATTAAAGGTCAGAAAGCTGGAAACGGCTAAGAACGATCACTTTCGACGAATACAAGCGTTTTTAGACATTTTCGTACTTCTCGGAATAAAACTGTATTTTAACGACAAAAAATATTTTTTATCTCTGAAAATCAATTTATTCAGGTCAGAAAGATGGAAACGTCTAAAAACGACCACTTCCGACGAATACAAGCGTTTTTAGACATTTTCGTACTTCTCGGACTAAAACTGCATTTTTCACGACAAAAAATATTTTTTAACTCTGAAAATAAATTTATTAACGTCAGAGAGCTGGAAATGTCTAAAAACGTTCACTTTCAACGAATACGAGCGTTTTTAGGCATTTTCGTACTTCTCGGAATAAAACTGTATTTTCACGACAAAAAATATTTTTTATCTCTGAAAATAAATTTATTAACGTCAGAAAGCTGGAAACGTCTTAAAACGATCACTTTCGACGAATACAAGCGTTTTTAGACATTTTCGTACTTCTTGGAATAAAACTGTATTTTTCACGACAAAAAATATTTTATATCTCTTTAAATAAATTTATTCTGGTCAGAAAGCTGGAAACGTCTAAAAACGATCACTTTCGACAAATACAATCGTTTTTAGACATTTTAGTACTTCTCGGAATAAAACTGCATTTTTCACGACAAAAAATATTTTATATCTCTGAAAATAAATTTATTAACGTCAGAAAGCTGGAAACGTCTTAAAACGATCACTTTCGACGAATACAAGCGTTTTTAGACATTTTCGTACTTCTTGGAATAAAACTGTATTTTTCACGACAAAAAATATTTTATATCTTTGAAAATAAATTTATTAACGTCAGAGAGCTGGAAATGTCTAAAAACGTTCACTTTCAACGAATACGAGCATTTTTAGGCATTTTCGTACTTCTCCGAATAAAACTGTATTTTTAACGACAAAAAATATTTTTTATCTCTGAAAATAAATGTATTAACGTCAGAAAGCTGGAAACGGCTAAAAACGATCACTTTCGACAAATACAAGCGTTTTTAGACATTTTCGTACTTCTCGGAATAAAACTGCATTTTTCACGACAAAAAATATTTTATATCTTTGAAAATAAATTTATTAACGTCGGAGAGCTGGAAATGTCTAAAAACGTTCACTTTCAACGAATACGAGCGTTTTTAGTCATTTTTGTACTTGTCGGAATAAAACTGAATTTTTCACGACAAAAAATATTTTTTATCTCTGAACATCAATTTATTCAGGTCAGAAAGCTAGAAACGTCTAAAAACGATCACTTTCGACGAATACAAGCGTTTTTAGACATTTTCGTACTTCTCGGAATAAAATTGCATTTTTCACGACAAAAAAAAATTTATATCTCTGAAAATCAATTTATTATCGTCAGAGAGCTGGAAATGTCTAAAAACGTTCACTTTCAACGAATACGACCGTTTTTAGTCATTTTTGTACTTGTCGGAATAAAACTGTATGTTTCACGACAAAATTTTTTTTTTATCTCTGAAAATCAATTTATTCAGGTCAGAAAGCTGGAAACGTCTAAAAACGATCACTTTTGACGAATACAAGCGTTTTTAGACATTTTCGTACTTCTCGGAATAAAACTGCATTTTTCACGACAAAAAATATTTTATATCTCTGAAAATAAACTTATTAACGGCAGAGAGCTGGAAATGTAAAAAAACGTTCACCTTCAACGAATACGAGCGTTTTTAGGCATTTTCGTACTTCTCGGAATAAAACTGCATTTTTCACGACAAAAAATATTTTATATCTCTGAAAATAAATTTATTAACGTCAGAGAGCTTGAAATATCTAAAAACGTACACTTTCAACGAATACGAGCGTTTTTAGACATTTTCGTTCTTCTCGGAATAAAACTGTATTTTTAACGACAAAAAATATTTTTTTTCTCTGAAAATAAATTTATTAACGTCAGAAAGCTGGAAACGGCTAAAAACGATCACTTTCGACGAATACAAGCGTTTTTAGACATTTTCGTACTTCTCGGAATAAAACTGCATTTTTCACGACAAAAAATATTTTATATCTCTGAAAATAAATTTATTAACGTCAAAGAGCTGGAAATATCTAAAAACGTTCACTTTCAACGAATACGCGCGTTTTTAGACATTTTCGTACTTCTCGGACTAAAACTGCATTTTTCACAACAACAAATATTTTTTATCTCTGAAAATAAATTTAGTAACGTCAGAAAGCTGGAAACGTCTAAAAACGACCACTTTCGACGAATACAAGCGTTTTTAGACATTTTCGTACTTCTCGGAATAAAACTGCATTTTTCACGACAAAAAATATTTTATATCTCTGAAAATAAATTTATTAACGTCAGAGAGCTAGAAATGTCTAAAAACGTTCACTTTCAACGAATACGCGCGTTTTTAGACATTTTCGTACTTCTCGGACTAAAACTGCATTTTTCACAACAACAAATATTTTTTATCTCTGAAAATAAATTTAGTAACGTCAGAAAGCTGGAAACGTCTAAAAACGACCACTTTCGACGAATACAAGCGTTTTTAGACATTTTCGTACTTCTCGGAATAAAACTGCATTTTTCACGACAAAAAATATTTTATATCTCTGAAAATAAATTTATTAACGTCAGAGAGCTGGAAATGTCTAAAAACGTTCACTTTCAAGGAATACGAGCGTTTTTAGGCATTTCTGTACTTCTCCGAATAAAACTGCATTTTTCACGGCAAAAAATATTTTTTATCTCTGAAAATCAATTTATTATCGTCAGAGAGCTGGAAATGTCTAAAAACGTTCACTTTCAACGAATACGAGCGTTTTTAGTCATTTTTGTACTTGTCGGAATAAAACTGTATTTTTCACGACAAAAAATATTTTTTATCTCTGGAAATAAATTTATTCTGGTCAGAAAGCTGGAAACGTCTAAACACGATAACTTTCAACGAATACGAGCGTTTTTAGGCATTTTCGTACTTCTCCGAATAAAACTGTATTTTTCACGACAAAAAATATTTTATATCTCTGAAAATAAATTTATTAACGTCAGAAAGCTGGAAACGTCTTAAAACGATCACTTTCGACGAATACAAGCGTTTTTAGACATTTTCGTACTTCTTGGAATAAAACTGTATTTTTCACGACAAAAAATATTTTATATCTCTGGAAATAAATTTATTCTGGTCAGAAAGCTGGAAACGTCTAAAAACGATCACTTTCGACAAATACAATCGTTTTTAGACATTTTAGTACTTCTCGGAATAAAACTGCATTTTTCACGACAAAAAATATTTTATATCTCTGAAAATAAATTTATTAACGTCAGAAAGCTGGAAACGTCTTAAAACGATCACTTTCGACGAATACAAGCGTTTTTAGACATTTTCGTACTTCTTGGAATAAAACTGTATTTTTCACGACAAAAAATATTTTATATCTTTGAAAATAAATTTATTAACGTCAGAGAGCTGGAAATGTCTAAAAACGTTCACTTTCAACGAATACGAGCATTTTTAGGCATTTTCGTACTTCTCCGAATAAAACTGTATTTTTAACGACAAAAAATATTTTTTATCTCTGAAAATAAATGTATTAACGTCAGAAAGCTGGAAACGGCTAAAAACGATCACTTTCGACAAATACAAGCGTTTTTAGACATTTTCGTACTTCTCGGAATAAAACTGCATTTTTCACGACAAAAAATATTTTTTATCTCTGAAAATCAATTTATTATCGTCAGAGAGCTGGAAATGTCTAAAAACGTTCACTTTCAACGAATACGAGCGTTTTTAGTCATTTTTGTACTTGTCGGAATAAAACTGAATTTTTCACGACAAAAAATATTTTTTATCTCTGAACATCAATTTATTCAGGTCAGAAAGCTAGAAACGTCTAAAAACGATCACTTTCGACGAATACAAGCGTTTTTAGACATTTTCGTACTTCTCGGAATAAAACTGCATTTTTCACGACAAAAAAAAATTAATATCTCTGAAAATCAATTTATTATCGTCAGAGAGCTGGAAATGTCTAAAAACGTTCACTTTCAACGAATACGACCGTTTTTAGTCATTTTTGTACTTGTCGGAATAAAACTGTATGTTTCACGACAAATTTTTTTTTTTATCTCTGAAAATCAATTTATTCAGGTCAGAAAGCTGGAAACGTCTAAAAACGATCACTTTTGACGAATACAAGCGTTTTTAGACATTCTCGTACTTCTCGGAATAAAACTGCATTTTTCACGACAAAAAATATTTTATATCTCTGAAAATAAACTTATTAACGGCAGAGAGCTGGAAATGTAAAAAAACGTTCACTTTCAACGAATACGAGCGTTTTTAGGCATTTTCGTACTTCTCGGAATAAAACTGCATTTTTCACGACAAAAAATATTTTATATCTCTGAAAATAAATTTATTAACGTCAGAGAGCTTGAAATATCTAAAAACGTACACTTTCAACGAATACGAGCGTTTTTAGACATTTTCGTTCTTCTCGGAATAAAACTGTATTTTTAACGACAAAAAATATTTTTTTTCTCTGAAAATAAATTTATTAACGTCAGAAAGCTGGAAACGGCTAAAAACGATCACTTTCGACGAATACAAGCGTTTTTAGACATTTTCGTACTTCTCGGAATAAAACTGCATTTTTCACGACAAAAAATATTTTATATCTCTGAAAATAAATTTATTAACGTCAAAGAGCTGGAAATATCTAAAAACGTTCACTTTCAACGAATACGCGCGTTTTTAGACATTTTCGTACTTCTCGGACTAAAACTGCATTTTTCACAACAACAAATATTTTTTATCTCTGAAAATAAATTTAGTAACTTCAGAAAGCTGGAAACGTCTAAAAACGACCACTTTCGACGAATACAAGCGTTTTTAGACATTTTCGTACTTCTCGGAATAAAACTGCATTTTTCACGACAAAAAATATTTTATATCTCTGAAAATAAATTTATTAACGTCAGAGAGCTAGAAATGTATAAAAACGTTCACTTTCAACGAATACGCGCGTTTTTAGACATTTTCGTACTTCTCGGACTAAAACTGCATTTTTCACAACAACAAATATTTTTTATCTCTGAAAATAAATTTAGTAACGTCAGAAAGCTGGAAACGTCTAAAAACGACCACTTTCGACGAATACAAGCGTTTTTAGACATTTTCGTACTTCTCGGAATAAAACTGCATTTTTCACGACAAAAAATATTTTATATCTCTGAAAATAAATTTATTAACGTCAGAGAGCTGGAAATGTCTAAAAACGTTCACTTTCAAGGAATACGAGCGTTTTTAGGCATTTTTGTACTTCTCCGAATAAAACTGCATTTTTCACGGCAAAAAATATTTTTTATCTCTGAAAATCAATTTATTATCGTCAGAGAGCTGGAAATGTCTAAAAACGTTCACTTTCAACGAATACGAGCGTTTTTAGTCATTTTTGTACTTGTCGGAATAAAACTGTATTTTTCACGACAAAAAATATTTTTTATCTCTGAACATCAATTTATTCAGGTCAGAAAGCTAGAAACGTCTAAAAACGATCACTTTCGACGAATACAAGCGTTTTTAGACATTTTCGTACTTCTCGGAATAAAACTGCATTTTTCACGACAAAAAATAATTTATATCTCTGAAAATAAATTTATTAACGTCAGAGAGCTGGAAATGTCTAAAAACGTTCACTTTCAACGAATACGAGCGTTTTTAGACATTTTCGTACTTTTCGGAATAAAACTGTATTTTTCACGACAAAAAATATTTTTTATCTCTGAAAATTAATTTATTAACGTCAGAGAGCTGGAAATGTCTAAAAACGTTCACTTTCAACGAATACGAGCGTTTTTAGGCATTTTCGTACTTCTCCGAATAAAACTGTATTTTTCACGACAAAAAATATTTTATATCTCTGGAAATAAATTTATTCTGGTCAGAAAGCTGGAAACGTCTAAAAACGATCACTTTCGACAAATACAAGCGTTTTTAGACATTTTCGTACTTCTCGGACTAAAACTGCATTTTTCACAACAAAAAATATTTTTTATCTCTGAAAATAAATTTATTAACGTCAGAGAGCTGGAAATGTCTAAAAACGTTCACTTTCAACGAATACGAGCGTTTTAGACATTTTCGTTCTTCTCGGAATAAAACTGTATTTTTAACGACAAAAATATTTTTTATCTCTGAAAATAAATTTATTAACGTCAGAAAGCTGGAAACGGGTAAAAACGATCACTTTCGACGAATACAAGCGTTTTTAGACATTTTCGTACTTCTCGGAATAAAACTGTATTTTTCACGACAAAAAATATTTTTTATCTCTGAAAATCAATTTATTATCGTCAGAGAGCTGGAAATGTCTAAAAACGTTCACTTTCAACGAATACGACCGTTTTTAGTCATTTTGGTACTTGTCGGAATAAAACTGTATTTTTCACGACAAAAAATATTTTTTATCTCTGAAAATAAATTTATTAACGTCAGAAAGCTGGAAACGGCTAAAAACGATCAGTTTCGACGAATACAAGCGTTTTTAGACATTTTCGTACTTCTCGGAATAAAACTGCATTTTTCACGACAAAAAATATTTTATATCTCTGAAAATAAATTTATTAACGGCAGAGAGCTGGAAATGTCTAAAAACGTTAACTTTCAACGAATACGAGCGTTTTTAGGCATTTTCGTACTTCTCGGAATAAAACTGCATTTTTCACGACAAAAAATATTTTTTATCTCTGAAAATCAATTTATTATCGTCAGAGAGCTGGAATTGTCTAAAAACGTTCAGTTTCAACGAATACGAGCGTTTTTAGTCATTTTTGTACTTGTCGGAATAAAACTGTATTTTTCACGACAAAAAATATTTTTTATCTCTGAAAATCAATTTATTCAGGTCAGAAAGCTGGAAACGTCTAAAACGATCACTTTCGACGAATACAAGCGTTTTTAGACATTTTCGTACTTCTCGGAATATGAAACTGCATTTTTCACGACAAAAAATATTTTTTATCTCTGAAAATCAATTTATTATCGTCAGAGAGCTTGAAATGTCTAAAAACGTTCAGTTTCAACGAATACGAGCGTTTTTAGTAATTTTTGTACTTGTCGGAATAAAACTGTATTTTTCACGACAAAAAATATTTTATATCTCTGGAAATAAATTTATTCTGGTCAGAAAGCTGGAAACGTCTAAAACCGATCACTTTCGACAAATACAAGCGTTTTTAGACATTTTCGTACTTCTCGGACTGAAGCTGCATTTTTCACAACAACAAATATTTTTTATCTCTGAAAATAAATTTATTAACGTCAGATAGCTGGAAATGTCTAAAAACGTTCACTTTCAACGAATACGAGCGTTTTTAGACATTTTCGTTCTTCTCGGAATAAAACTGTATTTTTAATGACAAAAAATATTTTTTATCTCTGAAAATAAATTTATTAACGTCAGAAAGCTGGAAACGGCTAAAAACGATCACTTTCGACGAATACAAGCGTTTTTAGACATTTTCGTACTTCTCGGAATAAAACTGTATTTTTAACGACAAAAAATATTTTTTATCTCTGAAAATCAATTTATTCAGGTCAGAAAGCTGGAAACGTCTAAAAACGACCACTTTCGACGAATACAGGCGTTTTTAGACATTTTCGTACTTCTCGGACTAAAACTGCATTTTTCACGACAAAAAATATTTTTTAACTCTGAAAATAAATTTATTAACGTCAGAGAGCTGGAAATGTCTAAAAACGTCCACTTTCAACGAATACGACCGTTTTTAGTCATTTTTGTTCTTCTCGGAATAAAACTGTATTTTTCACGACAAAAAATATTTTTTATCTCTGAAAATCAATTTATTCAGGTCAGAAAGCTGGAAACGTCTAAAAACGATCACTTTCGACGAATACAAGCGTTTTTAGACATTTTTGTACTTCTCGGAATAAAACTGCATTTTTCACGACAAAAAATATTTTCTATCTCTGAAAATAAATTTATTAACGTCAGAGAGCTGGAAATGTCTAAAAACGTTCACTTTCAACGAATACGAGCGTTTTTAGGCATTTTCGTACTTCTCCGAATAAAACTGTATTTTTCACGACAAAACATATTTTATATCTCTGGAAATAAATTTATTCTGGTCAGAAAGCTGGAAACGTCTAAAAACGATCACTTCTGACAAATACAAGCGTTTTTAGACATTTACGTACTTCTCGGAATAAAACTGCATTTTTCAAGACAAAAAATATTTTATATCTCTGAAAATAAATTTATTAACGGCAGAGAGCTGGAAATGTCTAAAAACGTTCACTTTCAACGAATACGAGCGTTTTTAGACATTTTCGTACTTTTCGGAATAAAACTGTATTTTTCACGATAAAAAATATTTTTTATCTCTGAAAATGAATTTATTAACGTCAGAGAGCTGGAAATGTCTAAAAACGTTCACTTTCAACGAATACGAGCGTTTTTAGGCATTTTGGTACTTCTCCGAATAAAACTGTATTTTTCACGACAAAAAATATTTTTTATCTCTGAAAATCAATTTATTCAGGTCAGAAAGCTGGAAACGTCTAAAAACGACCACTTTCGACGAATACAAGCGTTTTTAGACATTTTCGTACTTCTCGGACTAAAACTGCATTTTTCACAACAAAAAATATTTTATATCTCTGAAAATAAATTTATTAACGGCAGAGAGCTGGAAATGTCTAAAAACGTTAACTTTCAACGAATACGAGCGTTTTTAGGCATTTTCGTACTTCTCGGAATAAAACTGCATTTTTCACGACAAAAAATATTTTATATCTCTGAAAATCAATTTATTATCGTCAGAGAGCTGGAAATGTCTAAAAACGTTCAGTTTCAACGAATACGAGCGTTTTTAGTCATTTTTGTACTTGTCGGAATAAAACTGTATTTTTCACGACAAAAAATATTTTTTATCTCTGAAAATCAATTTATTCAGGTCAGAAAGCTGGAAACGTCTAAAAACGATCACTTTCGACAAATAAAAGCGTTTTTAGACATTTTCGTACTTCTCGGAATAAAACTGCATTTTTCACGACAAAAAATATTTTATATCTCTGAAAATAAATTTATTAACGTCAGAGAGCTGGAAATGTCTAAAAACGTTCACTTTCAACGAATACGAGCGTTTTTAGACATTTTCGTACTTTTCGGAATAAAACTGTATTTTTCACGACAAAAAATATTTTTTATCTCTGAAAATTAATTTATTAACGTCAGAGAGCTGGAAATGTCTAAAAACGTTCACTTTCAACGAATACGAGCGTTTTTAGGCATTTTCGTACTTCTCCGAATAAAACTGTATTTTTCACGACAAAAAATATTTTATATCTCTGGAAATAAATTTATTCTGGTCAGAAAGCTGGAAACGTCTAAAAACGATCACTTTCGACAAATACAAGCGTTTTTAGACATTTTCGTACTTCTCGGACTAAAACTGCATTTTTCACAACAAAAAATATTTTTTATCTCTGAAAATAAATTTATTAACGTCAGAGTGCTGGAAATGTCTAAAAACGTTCACTTTCAACGAATACGAGCGTTTTTAGACATTTTCGTTCTTCTCGGAATAAAACTGTATTTTTAACGACAAAAATATTTTTTATCTCTGAAAATAAATTTATTAACGTCAGAAAGCTGGAAACGGGTAAAAACGATCACTTTCGACGAATACAAGCGTTTTTAGACATTTTCGTACTTCTCGGAATAAAACTGTATTTTTCACGACAAAAAATATTTTTTATCTCTGAAAATCAATTTATTATCGTCAGAGAGCTGGAAATGTCTAAAAACGTTCACTTTCAACGAATACGACCGTTTTTAGTCATTTTTGTACTTGTCGGAATAAAACTGTATTTTTCACGACAAAAAATATTTTTTATCTCTGAAAATAAATTTATTAACGTCAGAAAGCTGGAAACGGCTAAAAACGATCAGTTTCGACGAATACAAGCGTTTTTAGACATTTTCGTACTTCTCGGAATAAAACTGCATTTTTCACGACAAAAAATATTTTTTATCTCTGAAAATCAATTTATTATCGTCAGAGAGCTGGAAATGTCTAAAAACGTTCAGTTTCAACGAATACGAGCGTTTTTAGTAATTTTTGTACTTGTCGGAATAAAACTGTATTTTTCACGACAAAAAATATTTTATATCTCTGGAAATAAATTTATTCTGGTCAGAAAGCTGGAAACGTCTAAAACCGATCACTTTCGACAAATACAAGCGTTTTTAGACATTTTCGTACTTCTCGGACTGAAGCTGCATTTTTCACAACAACAAATATTTTTTATCTCTGAAAATAAATTTATTAACGTCAGATAGCTGGAAATGTCTAAAAACGTTCACTTTCAACGAATACGAGCGTTTTTAGACATTTTCGTTCTTCTCGGAATAAAACTGTATTTTTAATGACAAAAAATATTTTTTATCTCTGAAAATAAATTTATTAACGTCAGAAAGCTGGAAACGGCTAAAAACGATCACTTTCGACGAATACAAGCGTTTTTAGACATTTTCGTTCTTCTCGGAATAAAACTGTATTTTTCACGACAAAAAATATTTTATATCTCTGAAAATAAACTTATTCACGTCAGAGAGCTGGAAATGTCTAAAAACGTTCACTTTCAACGAATACGAGCGTTTTTAGGCATTTTCGTACTTCTCCGAATAAAACTGTATTATTCACGACAAAAAATATTTTATATCTCTGGAAATAAATATATTCTGGTCAGAAAGGTGGAAACGTCTAAAAATGATCACTTTCGACAAATACAAGCGTTTTTAGACATTTTCGTACTTCTCGGACTAAAACTGCATTTTTCACAACAACAAATATTTTTTATCTCTGAAAATAAATTTATTAAAGGTCAGAAAGCTGGAAACGGCTAAAAACGATCACTTTCGACGAATACAAGCGTTTTTAGACATTTTCGTACTTCTCGGAATAAAACTGTATTTTTAACTACAAAAAATATTTTTTATCTCTGAAAATCAATTTATTCAGTTCAGAAAGATGGAAACGTCTAAAAACGACCACTTCCGACGAATACAAGCGTTTTTAGACATTTTCGTACTTCTCGGACTAAAACTGCATTTTTCACGACAAAAAATATTTTTTAACTCTGAAAATAAATTTATTAACGTCAGAGAGATGGAAATGTCTAAAAACGTTCACTTTCAACGAATACGAGCGTTTTTAGGCATTTTCGTACTTCTCCGAATAAAACTGTATTATTCACGACAAAAAATATTTTATATCTCTGGAAATAAATATATTCTGGTCAGAAAGGTGGAAACGTCTAAAAATGATCACTTTCGACAAATACAAGCGTTTTTAGACATTTTCGTACTTCTCGGACTAAAACTGCATTTTTCACAACAACAAATATTTTTTATCTCTGAAAATAAATTTATTAAAGGTCAGAAAGCTGGAAACGGCTAAAAACGATCACTTTCGACGAATACAAGCGTTTTTAGACATTTTCGTACTTCTCGGAATAAAACTGTATTTTAACGACAAAAAATATTTTTTATCTCTGAAAATCAATTTATTCAGGTCAGAAAGATGGAAACGTCTAAAAACGACCACTTCCGACGAATACAAGCGTTTTTAGACATTTTCGTACTTCTCGGACTAAAACTGCATTTTTCACGACAAAAAATATTTTTTAACTCTGAAAATAAATTTATTAACGTCAGAGAGCTGGAAATGTCTAAAAACGTTCACTTTCAACGAATACGAGCGTTTTTAGGCATTTTCGTACTTCTCGGAATAAAACTGTATTTTCACGACAAAAAATATTTTTTATCTCTGAAAATAAATTTATTAACGTCAGAAAGCTGGAAACGTCTTAAAACGATCACTTTCGACGAATACAAGCGTTTTTAGACATTTTCGTACTTCTTGGAATAAAACTGTATTTTTCACGACAAAAAATATTTTATATCTCTTTAAATAAATTTATTCTGGTCAGAAAGCTGGAAACGTCTAAAAACGATCACTTTCGACAAATACAATCGTTTTTAGACATTTTAGTACTTCTCGGAATAAAACTGCATTTTTCACGACAAAAAATATTTTATATCTCTGAAAATAAATTTATTAACGTCAGAAAGCTGGAAACGTCTTAAAACGATCACTTTCGACGAATACAAGCGTTTTTAGACATTTTCGTACTTCTTGGAATAAAACTGTATTTTTCACGACAAAAAATATTTTATATCTTTGAAAATAAATTTATTAACGTCAGAGAGCTGGAAATGTCTAAAAACGTTCACTTTCAACGAATACGAGCATTTTTAGGCATTTTCGTACTTCTCCGAATAAAACTGTATTTTTAACGACAAAAAATATTTTTTATCTCTGAAAATAAATGTATTAACGTCAGAAAGCTGGAAACGGCTAAAAACGATCACTTTCGACAAATACAAGCGTTTTTAGACATTTTCGTACTTCTCGGAATAAAACTGCATTTTTCACGACAAAAAATATTTTATATCTTTGAAAATAAATTTATTAACGTCAGAGAGCTGGAAATGTCTAAAAACGTTCACTTTCAACGAATACGAGCGTTTTTAGTCATTTTTGTACTTGTCGGAATAAAACTGAATTTTTCACGACAAAAAATATTTTTTATCTCTGAACATCAATTTATTCAGGTCAGAAAGCTAGAAACGTCTAAAAACGATCACTTTCGACGAATACAAGCGTTTTTAGACATTTTCGTACTTCTCGGAATAAAACTGCATTTTTCACGACAAAAAAAAATTTATATCTCTGAAAATCAATTTATTATCGTCAGAGAGCTGGAAATGTCTAAAAACGTTCACTTTCAACGAATACGACCGTTTTTAGTCATTTTTGTACTTGTCGGAATAAAACTGTATGTTTCACGACAAAATTTTTTTTTTATCTCTGAAAATCAATTTATTCAGGTCAGAAAGCTGGAAACGTCTAAAAACGATCACTTTTGACGAATACAAGCGTTTTTAGACATTTTCGTACTTCTCGGAATAAAACTGCATTTTTCACGACAAAAAATATTTTATATCTCTGAAAATAAACTTATTAACGGCAGAGAGCTGGAAATGTAAAAAAACGTTCACCTTCAACGAATACGAGCGTTTTTAGGCATTTTCGTACTTCTCGGAATAAAACTGCATTTTTCACGACAAAAAATATTTTATATCTCTGAAAATAAATTTATTAACGTCAGAGAGCTTGAAATATCTAAAAACGTACACTTTCAACGAATACGAGCGTTTTTAGACATTTTCGTTCTTCTCGGAATAAAACTGTATTTTTAACGACAAAAAATATTTTTTTTCTCTGAAAATAAATTTATTAACGTCAGAAAGCTGGAAACGGCTAAAAACGATCACTTTCGACGAATACAAGCGTTTTTAGACATTTTCGTACTTCTCGGAATAAAACTGCATTTTTCACGACAAAAAATATTTTATATCTCTGAAAATAAATTTATTAACGTCAAAGAGCTGGAAATATCTAAAAACGTTCACTTTCAACGAATACGCGCGTTTTTAGACATTTTCGTACTTCTCGGACTAAAACTGCATTTTTCACAACAACAAATATTTTTTATCTCTGAAAATAAATTTAGTAACGTCAGAAAGCTGGAAACGTCTAAAAACGACCACTTTCGACGAATACAAGCGTTTTTAGACATTTTCGTACTTCTCGGAATAAAACTGCATTTTTCACGACAAAAAATATTTTATATCTCTGAAAATAAATTTATTAACGTCAGAGAGCTAGAAATGTCTAAAAACGTTCACTTTCAACGAATACGCGCGTTTTTAGACATTTTCGTACTTCTCGGACTAAAACTGCATTTTTCACAACAACAAATATTTTTTATCTCTGAAAATAAATTTAGTAACGTCAGAAAGCTGGAAACGTCTAAAAACGACCACTTTCGACGAATACAAGCGTTTTTAGACATTTTCGTACTTCTCGGAATAAAACTGCATTTTTCACGACAAAAAATATTTTATATCTCTGAAAATAAATTTATTAACGTCAGAGAGCTGGAAATGTCTAAAAACGTTCACTTTCAAGGAATACGAGCGTTTTTAGGCATTTCTGTACTTCTCCGAATAAAACTGCATTTTTCACGGCAAAAAATATTTTTTATCTCTGAAAATCAATTTATTATCGTCAGAGAGCTGGAAATGTCTAAAAACGTTCACTTTCAACGAATACGAGCGTTTTTAGTCATTTTTGTACTTGTCGGAATAAAACTGTATTTTTCACGACAAAAAATATTTTTTATCTCTGGAAATAAATTTATTCTGGTCAGAAAGCTGGAAACGTCTAAACACGATAACTTTCAACGAATACGAGCGTTTTTAGGCATTTTCGTACTTCTCCGAATAAAACTGTATTTTTCACGACAAAAAATATTTTATATCTCTGAAAATAAATTTATTAACGTCAGAAAGCTGGAAACGTCTTAAAACGATCACTTTCGACGAATACAAGCGTTTTTAGACATTTTCGTACTTCTTGGAATAAAACTGTATTTTTCACGACAAAAAATATTTTATATCTCTGGAAATAAATTTATTCTGGTCAGAAAGCTGGAAACGTCTAAAAACGATCACTTTCGACAAATACAATCGTTTTTAGACATTTTAGTACTTCTCGGAATAAAACTGCATTTTTCACGACAAAAAATATTTTATATCTCTGAAAATAAATTTATTAACGTCAGAAAGCTGGAAACGTCTTAAAACGATCACTTTCGACGAATACAAGCGTTTTTAGACATTTTCGTACTTCTTGGAATAAAACTGTATTTTTCACGACAAAAAATATTTTATATCTTTGAAAATAAATTTATTAACGTCAGAGAGCTGGAAATGTCTAAAAACGTTCACTTTCAACGAATACGAGCATTTTTAGGCATTTTCGTACTTCTCCGAATAAAACTGTATTTTTAACGACAAAAAATATTTTTTATCTCTGAAAATAAATGTATTAACGTCAGAAAGCTGGAAACGGCTAAAAACGATCACTTTCGACAAATACAAGCGTTTTTAGACATTTTCGTACTTCTCGGAATAAAACTGCATTTTTCACGACAAAAAATATTTTTTATCTCTGAAAATCAATTTATTATCGTCAGAGAGCTGGAAATGTCTAAAAACGTTCACTTTCAACGAATACGAGCGTTTTTAGTCATTTTTGTACTTGTCGGAATAAAACTGAATTTTTCACGACAAAAAATATTTTTTATCTCTGAACATCAATTTATTCAGGTCAGAAAGCTAGAAACGTCTAAAAACGATCACTTTCGACGAATACAAGCGTTTTTAGACATTTTCGTACTTCTCGGAATAAAACTGCATTTTTCACGACAAAAAAAAATTAATATCTCTGAAAATCAATTTATTATCGTCAGAGAGCTGGAAATGTCTAAAAACGTTCACTTTCAACGAATACGACCGTTTTTAGTCATTTTTGTACTTGTCGGAATAAAACTGTATGTTTCACGACAAAATTTTTTTTTTATCTCTGAAAATCAATTTATTCAGGTCAGAAAGCTGGAAACGTCTAAAAACGATCACTTTTGACGAATACAAGCGTTTTTAGACATTCTCGTACTTCTCGGAATAAAACTGCATTTTTCACGACAAAAAATATTTTATATCTCTGAAAATAAACTTATTAACGGCAGAGAGCTGGAAATGTAAAAAAACGTTCACTTTCAACGAATACGAGCGTTTTTAGGCATTTTCGTACTTCTCGGAATAAAACTGCATTTTTCACGACAAAAAATATTTTATATCTCTGAAAATAAATTTATTAACGTCAGAGAGCTTGAAATATCTAAAAACGTACACTTTCAACGAATACGAGCGTTTTTAGACATTTTCGTTCTTCTCGGAATAAAACTGTATTTTTAACGACAAAAAATATTTTTTTTCTCTGAAAATAAATTTATTAACGTCAGAAAGCTGGAAACGGCTAAAAACGATCACTTTCGACGAATACAAGCGTTTTTAGACATTTTCGTACTTCTCGGAATAAAACTGCATTTTTCACGACAAAAAATATTTTATATCTCTGAAAATAAATTTATTAACGTCAAAGAGCTGGAAATATCTAAAAACGTTCACTTTCAACGAATACGCGCGTTTTTAGACATTTTCGTACTTCTCGGACTAAAACTGCATTTTTCACAACAACAAATATTTTTTATCTCTGAAAATAAATTTAGTAACTTCAGAAAGCTGGAAACGTCTAAAAACGACCACTTTCGACGAATACAAGCGTTTTTAGACATTTTCGTACTTCTCGGAATAAAACTGCATTTTTCACGACAAAAAATATTTTATATCTCTGAAAATAAATTTATTAACGTCAGAGAGCTAGAAATGTATAAAAACGTTCACTTTCAAGGAATACGCGCGTTTTTAGACATTTTCGTACTTCTCGGACTAAAACTGCATTTTTCACAACAACAAATATTTTTTATCTCTGAAAATAAATTTAGTAACGTCAGAAAGCTGGAAACGTCTAAAAACGACCACTTTCGACGAATACAAGCGTTTTTAGACATTTTCGTACTTCTCGGAATAAAACTGCATTTTTCACGACAAAAAATATTTTATATCTCTGAAAATAAATTTATTAACGTCAGAGAGCTGGAAATGTCTAAAAACGTTCACTTTCAAGGAATACGAGCGTTTTTAGGCATTTTTGTACTTCTCCGAATAAAACTGCATTTTTCACGGCAAAAAATATTTTTTATCTCTGAAAATCAATTTATTATCGTCAGAGAGCTGGAAATGTCTAAAAACGTTCACTTTCAACGAATACGAGCGTTTTTAGTCATTTTTGTACTTGTCGGAATAAAACTGTATTTTTCACGACAAAAAATATTTTTTATCTCTGAACATCAATTTATTCAGGTCAGAAAGCTAGAAACGTCTAAAAACGATCACTTTCGACGAATACAAGCGTTTTTAGACATTTTCGTACTTCTCGGAATAAAACTGCATTTTTCACGACAAAAAATATTTTATATCTCTGAAAATAAACTTATTAACGTCAGAGAGCTGGAAACGTCTAAAAACGATCACTTTCGACAAATACAAGCGTTTTTAGACATTTTCGTACTTCTCGGACTAAAACTGCATTTTTCACAACAACAAATATTTTGTATCTCTGAAAATAAATTTATTAACGTCAGAGACCTGGAAATGTCTAAAAACGTTCACTTTCAACAAATACGAGCGTTTTTAGACATTTTCGTTCTTCTCGGAATAAAACTGTATTTTTTAACGACAAAAAATATTTTTTATCTCTGAAAATAAATTTATTAACGTCAGAAAGCTGGAAACGGCTAAAAACGATCACTTTCGACGAATACAAGCGTTTTTAGACATTTTCGTACTTCTCGGAATAAAACTGCATTTTTCACGACAAAAAATATTTTATATCTCTGAAAATAAACTTATTAACGGCAGAGAGCTGGAAAAGTCAAAAAACGTTCACTTTCAACGAATACGAGCGTTTTTAGGCATTTTCGTACTTCTCGGAATAAAACTGCATTTTTCACGACAAAAAATATTTTATATCTCTGAAAATAAATTTATTAACGTCAGAGAGCTTGAAATGTCTAAAAACGTTCACTTTCAACGAATACGAGCGTTTTTAGACATTTTCGTTCTTCTCGGAATAAAACTGTATTTTTAACGACAAAAAATATTTTTTATCTCTGAAAATAAATTTATTAACGTCAGAAAGCTGGAAACGGCTAAAAACGATCACTTTCGACGAATACAAGCGTTTTTAGACATTTTCGTACTTCTCGGAATAAAACTGCATTTTTAACGACAAAAAATATTTTATATCTCTGAAAATAAATTTATTAACGTCAGAGAGCTGGAAATATCTAAAAACGTTCACTTTCAACGAATACGAGCGTTTTTTGGCATTTTCGTTCTTCTCGGAATAAAACTGTATTTTTCACGACAAAAAATATTTTTTATCGCTGAAAATAAATTTATTAACGTCAGAGAGCTGGAAATGTCTAAAAACGTTCACTTTCAACGAATACGAGCGTTTTTAGACATTTTCGTACTTCTCGGACTAATACTGCATTTTTCACAACAAAAAATATTTTTTATCTCTGAAAATAAATTTAGTAACGTCAGAAAGCTGGAAACGTCTAAAAACGATCACTTTCGACGAATACAAGCGTTTTTAGACATTTTCGTACTTCTCGGAATAAAACTGCATTTTTCACGACAAAAAATATTTTATATCTCTGAAAATAAACTTATTAACGGCAGAGAGCTGGAAATGTAAAAAAACGTTCACTTTCAACGAATACGAGCGTTTTTAGGCATTTTCGTACTTCTCGGAATAAAACTGCATTTTTCACGACAAAAAATATTTTATATCTCTGAAAATAAATTTATTAACGTCAGAGAGCTTGAAATATCTAAAAACGTACACTTTCAACGAATACGAGCGTTTTTGGCATTTTCGTTCTTCTCGGAATAAAACTGTATTTTTCACGACAAAAAAGATTTTTTATCTCTGAAAATAAATTTATTAACGTCAGAGAGCTGGAAATGTCTAAAAACGTTCACTTTCAACGAATACGCGCGTTTTTAGACATTTTCGTACTTCTCGGACTAAAACTGCATTTTTCACAACAACAAATATTTTTTATCTCTGAAAATAAATTTAGTAACGTCAGAAAGCTGGAAACGTCTAAAAACGACCACTTTCGACGAATACAAGCGTTTTTAGACATTTTCGTACTTCTCGGAATAAAACTGCATTTTTCACGACAAAAAATATTTTATATCTCTGAAAATAAATTTATTAACGTCAGAGAGCTAGAAATGTCTAAAAACGTTCACTTTCAACGAATACGCGCGTTTTTAGACATTTTCGTACTTCTCGGACTAAAACTGCATTTTTCACAACAACAAATATTTTTTATCTCTGAAAATAAATTTAGTAACGTCAGAAAGCTGGAAACGTCTAAAAACGACCACTTTCGACGAATACAAGCGTTTTTAGACATTTTCGTACTTCTCGGAATAAAACTGCATTTTTCACGACAAAAAATATTTTATATCTCTGAAAATAAATTTATTAACGTCAGAGAGCTAGAAATGTCTAAAAACGTTCACTTTCAACGAATACGAGCGTTTTTAGGCATTTTCGTACTTCTCCGAATAAAACTGTATTTTTCACGACAAAAAATATTCTATATCTTTGAAAATAAATTTATTAACGTCAGAGAGCTGGAAATGTCTAAAAACGTTCACTTTCAACGAATACGAGCGTTTTTAGGCATTTTCGTACTTCTCCGAATAAAACTGTATTTTTCACGACAAAAAATATTCTATATCTTTGAAAATAAATTTATTAACGTCAGAGAGCTGGAAATGTCTAAAAACGTTCACTTTCAACAAATACGAGCGTTTTTAGTCATTTTTGTACTTGTCTGAATAAAACTGTATTTTTCACGACAAAAAATATTTTTTATCTCTGAACATCAATTTATTCAGGTCAGAAAGCTGAAAACGTCTAAAAACGATCACTTTCGACGAATACAAGCGTTTTTAGACATTTTCGTACTTCTCGGAATAAAACTGTATTTTTCACGACAAAAAATATTTTTTATCTCTGAAAATCTATTTATTATCGTCAGAGAGCTGGAAATGTCTAAAAACGTTCACTTTCAACGAATACGAGCGTTTTTAGGCATTTTCGTACTTCTCCGAATAAAACTGTATTTTTAACGACAAAAAATATTTTTTATCTCTGAAAATAAATTTATTAACGTCAGAAAGCTGGAAACGGCTAAAAACGATCACTTTCGACCAATACAAGCGTTTTTAGACATTTTCGTACTTCTCGGAATAAAACTGCATTTTTCACGACAAAAAATATTTTATATCTCTGAAAATAAATTTATTAACGTCAGAGAGCTGGAAATGTCTAAAACGTTCACTTTCAACGAATACGAGCGTTTTTTGGCATTTTCGTACTTCTCGGAATAAAACTGTATTTTTCACGATAAAAAAAATTTTTTATCTCTGAAAATCAATTTATTCAGGTCAGAAAGCTGGAAACGTCTAAAAACGACTACTTTCGACGAATACAAGCGTTTTTAGACATTTTCGTACTTTTCGAAATAAAACTGTATTTTCCACGACAAAAAATATTTGTTATCTCTGAAAATAAATTTATTAACGTCAGAGAGCTGGAAGCGTCTAAAAACGATCACTGTCGACGAATACAAGCGTTTTTAGACATTTTCGTACTTCTCGGAATAAAACTGCATTTTCACGACAAAAAATATTTTATATCTCTGGAAATAAATTTATTCTGGTCAGAAAGCTGGAAACGTCTAAACACGATAACTTTCAACGAATACGAGCGTTTTTAGGCATTTTCGTACTTCTCCGAATAAAACTGTATTTTTCACGACAAAAAATATTTTATATCTCTGAAAATAAATTTATTAACGTCAGAAAGCTGGAAACGTCTTAAAACGATTACTTTCGACGAATACAAGCGTTTTTAGACATTTTCGTACTTCTTGGAATAAAACTGTATTTTTCACGACAAAAAATATTTTATATCTCTGGAAATAAATTTATTCTGGTCAGAAAGCTGGAAACGTCTAAAAACGATCACTTTCGACAAATACAATCGTTTTTAGACATTTTAGTACTTCTCGGAATAAAACTGCATTTTTCACGACAAAAAATATTTTATATCTCTGAAAATAAATTTATTAACGTCAGAAAGCTGGAAACGTCTTAAAACGATCACTTTCGACGAATACAAGCGTTTTTAGACATTTTCGTACTTCTTGGAATAAAACTGTATTTTTCACGACAAAAAATATTTTATATCTTTGAAAATAAATTTATTAACGTCAGAGAGCTGGAAATGTCTAAAAACGTTCACTTTCAACGAATACGAGCATTTTTAGGAATTTTCGTACTTCTCCGAATAAAACTGTATTTTTAACTACAAAAAATATTTTTTATCTCTGAAAATAAATGTATTAACGTCAGAAAGCTGGAAACGGCTAAAAACGATCACTTTCGACAAATACAAGCGTTTTTAGACATTTTCGTACTTCTCGGAATAAAACTGCATTTTTCACGACAAAAAATATTTTTTATCTCTGAAAATCAATTTATTATCGTCAGAGAGCTGGAAATGTCTAAAAACGTTCACTTTCAACGAATACGAGCGTTTTTAGTCATTTTTGTACTTGTCGGAATAAAACTGAATTTTTCACGACAAAAAATATTTTTTATCTCTGAACATCAATTTATTCAGGTCAGAAAGCTAGAAACGTCTAAAAACGATCACTTTCGACGAATACAAGCGTTTTTAGACATTTTCGTACTTCTCGGAATAAAACTGCATTTTTCACGACAAAAAAAAATTTATATCTCTGAAAATCAATTTATTATCGTCAGAGAGCTGGAAATGTCTAAAAACGTTCACTTTCAACGAATACGACCGTTTTTAGTCATTTTTGTACTTGTCGGAATAAAACTGTATGTTTCACGACAAAATTTTTTTTTTATCTCTGAAAATCAATTTATTCAGGTCAGAAAGCTGGAAACGTCTAAAAACGATCACTTTTGACGAATACAAGCGTTTTTAGACATTTTCGTACTTCTCGGAATAAAACTGCATTTTTCACGACAAAAAATATTTTATATCTCTGAAAATAAACTTATTAACGGCAGAGAGCTGGAAATGTAAAAAAACGTTCACTTTCAACGAATACGAGCGTTTTTAGGCATTTTCGTACTTCTCGGAATAAAACTGCATTTTTCACGACAAAAAATATTTTATATCTCTGAAAATAAATTTATTAACGTCAGAGAGCTTGAAATATCTAAAAACGTACACTTTCAACGAATACGAGCGTTTTTGGCATTTTCGTTCTTCTCGGAATAAAACTGTATTTTTCACGACAAAAAAGATTTTTTATCTCTGAAAATAAATTTATTAACGTCAGAGAGCTGGAAATGTCTAAAAACGTTCACTTTCAACGAATACGCGCGTTTTTAGACATTTTCGTACTTCTCGGACTAAAACTGCATTTTTCACAACAACAAATATTTTTTATCTCTGAAAATAAATTTAGTAACGTCAGAAAGCTGGAAACGTCTAAAAACGACCACTTTCGACGAATACAAGCGTTTTTAGACATTTTCGTACTTCTCGGAATAAAACTGCATTTTTCACGACAAAAAATATTTTATATCTCTGAAAATAAATTTATTAACGTCAGAGAGCTAGAAATGTCTAAAAACGTTCACTTTCAACGAATACGCGCGTTTTTAGACATTTTCGTACTTCTCGGACTAAAACTGCATTTTTCACAACAACAAATATTTTTTATCTCTGAAAATAAATTTAGTAATGTCAGAAAGCTGGAAACGTCTAAAAACGACCACTTTCGACGAATACAAGCGTTTTTAGACATTTTCGTACTTCTCGGAATAAAACTGCATTTTTCACGACAAAAAATATTTTATATCTCTGAAAATAAATTTATTAACGTCAGAGAGCTGGAAATGTCTAAAAACGTTCACTTTCAAGGAATACGAGCGTTTTTAGGCATTTTTGTACTTCTCCGAATAAAACTGCATTTTTCACGGCAAAAAATATTTTTTATCTCTGAAAATCAATTTATTATCGTCAGAGAGCTGGAAATGTCTAAAAACGTTCACTTTCAACGAATACGAGCGTTTTTAGTCATTTTTGTACTTGTCGGAATAAAACTGTATTTTTCACGACAAAAAATATTTTTTATCTCTGAACATCAATTTATTCAGGTCAGAAAGCTAGAAACGTCTAAAAACGATCACTTTCGACGAATACAAGCGTTTTTAGACATTTTCGTACTTCTCGGAATAAAACTGCATTTTTCACGACAAAAAATATTTTATATCTCTGAAAATAAACTTATTAACGTCAGAGAGCTGGAAACGTCTAAAAACGATCACTTTCGACAAATACAAGCGTTTTTAGACATTTTCGTACTTCTCGGACTAAAACTGCATTTTTCACAACAACAAATATTTTGTATCTCTGAAAATAAATTTATTAACGTCAGAGACCTGGAAATGTCTAAAAACGTTCACTTTCAACGAATACGAGCGTTTTTAGACATTTTCGTTCTTCTCGGAATAAAACTGTATTTTTTAACGACAAAAAATATTTTTTATCTCTGAAAATAAATTTATTAACGTCAGAAAGCTGGAAACGGCTAAAAACGATCACTTTCGACGAATACAAGCGTTTTTAGACATTTTCGTACTTCTCGGAATAAAACTGCATTTTTCACGACAAAAAATATTTTATATCTCTGAAAATAAACTTATTAACGGCAGAGAGCTGGAAAAGTCAAAAAACGTTCACTTTCAACGAATACGAGCGTTTTTAGGCATTTTCGTACTTCTCGGAATAAAACTGCATTTTTCACGACAAAAAATATTTTATATCTCTGAAAATAAATTTATTGACGTCAGAGAGCTTGAAATATCTAAAAACGTACACTTTCAACGAATACGAGCGTTTTTGGCATTTTCGTTCTTCTCGGAATAAAACTGTATTTTTCACGACAAAAAAGATTTTTTATCTCTGAAAATAAATTTATTATCGTCAGAGAGCTGGAAATGTCTAAAAACGTTCACTTTCAACGAATACGAGCGTTTTTAGTCATTTTTGTACTTGTCGGAATAAAACTGAATTTTTCACGACAAAAAATATTTTTTATCTCTGAACATCAATTTATTCAGGTCAGAAAGCTAGAAACGTCTAAAAACGATCACTTTCGACGAATACAAGCGTTTTTAGACATTTTCGTACTTCTCGGAATAAAACTGCATTTTTCACGACAAAAAAAAATTTATATCTCTGAAAATCAATTTATTATCGTCAGAGAGCTGGAAATGTCTAAAAACGTTCACTTTCAACGAATACGACCGTTTTTAGTCATTTTTGTACTTGTCGGAATAAAACTGTATGTTTCACGACAAAATTTTTTTTTTATCTCTGAAAATCAATTTATTCAGGTCAGAAAGCTGGAAACGTCTAAAAACGATCACTTTTGACGAATACAAGCGTTTTTAGACATTTTCGTACTTCTCGGAATAAAACTGCATTTTTCACGACAAAAAATATTTTATATCTCTGAAAATAAATTTATTAACGTCAGAGAGCTTGAAATATCTAAAAACGTACACTTTCAACGAATACGAGCGTTTTTGGCATTTTCGTTCTTCTCGGAATAAAACTGTATTTTTCACGACAAAAAAGATTTTTTATCTCTGAAAATAAATTTATTAACGTCAGAGAGCTGGAAATGTCTAAAAACGTTCACTTTCAACGAATACGCGCGTTTTTAGACATTTTCGTACTTCTCGGACTAAAACTGCATTTTTCACAACAACAAATATTTTTTATCTCTGAAAATAAATTTAGTAACGTCAGAAAGCTGGAAACGTCTAAAAACGACCACTTTCGACGAATACAAGCGTTTTTAGACATTTTCGTACTTCTCGGAATAAAACTGCATTTTTCACGACAAAAAATATTTTATATCTCTGAAAATAAATTTATTAACGTCAGAGAGCTAGAAATGTCTAAAAACGTTCACTTTCAACGAATACGCGCGTTTTTAGACATTTTCGTACTTCTCGGACTAAAACTGCATTTTTCACAACAACAAATATTTTTTATCTCTGAAAATAAATTTAGTAATGTCAGAAAGCTGGAAACGTCTAAAAACGACCACTTTCGACGAATACAAGCGTTTTTAGACATTTTCGTACTTCTCGGAATAAAACTGCATTTTTCACGACAAAAAATATTTTATATCTCTGAAAATAAATTTATTAACGTCAGAGAGCTGGAAATGTCTAAAAACGTTCACTTTCAAGGAATACGAGCGTTTTTAGGCATTTTTGTACTTCTCCGAATAAAACTGCATTTTTCACGGCAAAAAATATTTTTTATCTCTGAAAATCAATTTATTATCGTCAGAGAGCTGGAAATGTCTAAAAACGTTCACTTTCAACGAATACGAGCGTTTTTAGTCATTTTTGTACTTGTCGGAATAAAACTGTATTTTTCACGACAAAAAATATTTTTTATCTCTGAACATCAATTTATTCAGGTCAGAAAGCTAGAAACGTCTAAAAACGATCACTTTCGACGAATACAAGCGTTTTTAGACATTTTCGTACTTCTCGGAATAAAACTGCATTTTTCACGACAAAAAATATTTTATATCTCTGAAAATAAACTTATTAACGTCAGAGAGCTGGAAACGTCTAAAAACGATCACTTTCGACAAATACAAGCGTTTTTAGACATTTTCGTACTTCTCGGACTAAAACTGCATTTTTCACAACAACAAATATTTTGTATCTCTGAAAATAAATTTATTAACGTCAGAGATCTGGAAATGTCTAAAAACGTTCACTTTCAACGAATACGAGCGTTTTTAGACATTTTCGTTCTTCTCGGAATAAAACTGTATTTTTTAACGACAAAAAATATTTTTTATCTCTGAAAATAAATTTATTAACGTCAGAAAGCTGGAAACGGCTAAAAACGATCACTTTCGACGAATACAAGCGTTTTTAGACATTTTCGTACTTCTCGGAATAAAACTGCATTTTTCACGACAAAAAATATTTTATATCTCTGAAAATAAACTTATTAACGGCAGAGAGCTGGAAAAGTCAAAAAACGTTCACTTTCAACGAATACGAGCGTTTTTAGGCATTTTCGTACTTCTCGGAATAAAACTGCATTTTTCACGACAAAAAATATTTTATATCTCTGAAAATAAATTTATTAACGTCAGAGAGCTTGAAATGTCTAAAAACGTTCACTTTCAACGAATACGAGCGTTTTTAGACATTTTCGTTCTTCTCGGAATAAAACTGTATTTTTAACGACAAAAAATATTTTTTATCTCTGAAAATAAATTTATTAACGTCAGAAAGCTGGAAACGGCTAAAAACGATCACTTTCGACGAATACAAGCGTTTTTAGACATTTTCGTACTTCTCGGAATAAAACTGCATTTTTAACGACAAAAAATATTTTATATCTCTGAAAATAAATTTATTAACGTCAGAGAGCTGGAAATATCTAAAAACGTTCACTTTCAACGAATACGAGCGTTTTTTGGCATTTTCGTTCTTCTCGGAATAAAACTGTATTTTTCACGACAAAAAATATTTTTTATCGCTGAAAATAAATTTATTAACGTCAGAGAGCTGGAAATGTCTAAAAACGTTCACTTTCAACGAATACGAGCGTTTTTAGACATTTTCGTACTTCTCGGACTAATACTGCATTTTTCACAACAAAAAATATTTTTTATCTCTGAAAATAAATTTAGTAACGTCAGAAAGCTGGAAACGTCTAAAAACGATCACTTTCGACGAATACAAGCGTTTTTAGACATTTTCGCACTTCTCGGAATAAAACTGCATTTTTCACGACAAAAAATATTTTATATCTCTGAAAATAAATTTATTAACGTCAGAGAGCTGGAAATGTCTAAAAACTTTCACTTTCAACGAATACGAGCGTTTTTAGGCATTTTCGTACTTCTCCGAATAAAACCGTATTTTTCACGACAAAAAATATTTTATATGTCTGGAAATAAATTTATTCTGGTCAGAAAGCTGGAAACGTCTAAAAACGATCACTTTCGACAAATACAAGCGTTTTTAGACATTTTCGTACTTCTCGGAATAAAACTGCATTTTTCACGACAAAAAATATTTTATATCTCTGAAAATAAATTTATTAACGTCAGAAAGCTGGAAACGTCTTAAAACGATCACTTTCGACGAATACAAGCGTTTTTAGACATTTTCGTACTTCTCGGAATAAAACTTTATTTTTCACGACAAAAAATATTCTATATCTTTGAAAATAAATTTATTAACGTCAGAGAGCTGGAAATGTCTAAAAACGTTCACTTGTCGGAATAAAACTGTATTTTTCACGACAAAAAATATTTTTTATCTCTGAACATCAATTTATTCAGGTCAGAAAGCTAGAAACGTCTAAAAACGATCACTTTCGACGAATACAAGCGTTTTTAGACATTTTCGTACTTCTCGGAATAAAACTGCATTTTTCACGACAAAAAATATTTTATATCTCTGAAAATCAATTTATTATCGTCAGAGAGCTGGAAATGTCTAAAAACGTTCACTTTCAACGAATACGACCGTTTTTAGTCATTTTTGTACTTGTCGGAATAAAACTGTATGTTTCACGACAAATTTTTTTTTTTATCTCTGAAAATCAATTTATTCAGGTCAGAAAGCTGGAAACGTCTAAAAACGATCACTTTTGACGAATACAAGCGTTTTTAGACATTTTCGTACTTCTCGGAATAAAACTGCATTTTTCACGACAAAAAATATTTTATATCTCTGAAAATCAATTTATTATCGTCAGAGAGCTGGAAATGTCTAAAAACGTTCACTTTCAACGAATACGAGCGTTTTTAGGCATTTTCGTACTTCTCGGAATAAAACTGCATTTTTCACGACAAAAAATATTTTATATCTCTGAAAATAAATTTATTAACGTCAGAGAGCTTGAAATATCTAAAAACGTTCACTTTCAACGAATACGAGCGTTTTTAGACATTTTCGTTCTTCTCGGAATAAAACTGTATTTTTAACGACAAAAAATATTTTTTTTCTCTGAAAATAAATTTATTAACGTCAGAAAGCTGGAAACGGCTAAAAACGATCACTTTCGACGAATACAAGCGTTTTTAGACATTTTCGTACTTCTCGGAATAAAACTGCATTTTTCACGACAAAAAATATTTTATATCTCTGAAAATAAATTTATTAACGTCAGAGAGCTGGAAATATCTAAAAACGTTCACTTTCAACGAATACGAGCGTTTTTTGGCATTTTCGTTCTTCTCGGAATAAAACTGTATTTTTCACGACAAAAAAGATTTTTTATCTCTGAAAATAAATTTATTAACGTCAGAGAGCTGGAAATGTCTAAAAACGTTCACTTTCAACGAATACGCTCGTTTTTAGACATTTTCGTACTTCTCGGACTAAAACTGCATTTTTCACAACAAAAAATATTTTATATCTCTGAAAATAAATTTATTAACGTCAGAGAGCTGGAAATGTCTAAAAACGTTCACTTTCAAGGAATATGAGCGTTTTTAGGCATTTTTGTACTTCTCGGAATAAAACTGCATTTTTCACGACAAAAAATATTTTATATCTCTGAAAATAAATTTATTAACGTCAAAGAGCCTGAAATGTCTAAAAACGTTCACTTTCAACGAATACGATCGTTTTTAGACATTTTCGTACTTCTCGGAATAAAACTGCATTTTTCACGACAAAAAATATTTTTTATCTCTGAAAATCAATTTATTATCGTCAGAGAGCTGGAAATGTCTAAAAACGTTCACTTTCAACGAATACGAGCGTTTTTAGTCATTTTTGTACTTGTCGGAATAAAACTGTATTTTTCACGACAAAAAATATTTTTTATCTCTGAACATCAATTTATTCAGGTCAGAATGCTGGAAACGGCTAAAAACGATCACTTTCGACGAATACAAGCGTTTTTAGACATTTTCGTACTTCTCGGAATAAAACTGCATTTTTCACGACAAAAAATATTTTATATCTCTGAAAATAAACTTATTAACGGCAGAGAGCTGGAAAAGTCAAAAAACGTTCACTTTCAACGAATACGAGCGTTTTTAGGCATTTTCGTACTTCTCGGAATAAAACTGTATTTTTCACGACAAAAAATATTCTATATCTTTGAAAATAAATTTATTAACGTCAGAGAGCTGGAAATGTCTAAAAACGTTCACTTTCAACGAATACGAGCGTTTTTAGGCATTTTCGTACTTCTCGGAATAAAACTGCATTTTTCACGACAAAAAATATTTTATATCTCTGAAAATAAATTTATTAACGTCAGAAAGCTGGAAACGTCTTAAAACGATCACTTTCGACGAATACAAGCGTTTTTAGACATTTTCGTACTTCTCGGAATTAAACTGTATTTTTCACGACAAAAAATATTTTATATCTTTGAAAATAAATTTATTAACGTCAGAAAGCTGGAAACGTCTTAAAACGATCACTTTCGACGAATACAAGCGTTTTTAGACATTTTCGTACTTCTCGGAATAAAACTGTATTTTTCACGACAAAAAATATTTTATATCTTTGAAAATAAATTTATTAACGTCAGAGAGCTGGAAATGTCTAAAAACGTTCACTTTCAACGAATACGAGCGTTTTTAGGCATTTTCGTACTTCTCCGAATAAAACTGTATTTTTAACGACAAAAAATATTATTTATCTCTGAAAATAAATTTATTAACGTCAGAAAGCTGGAAACGGCTAAAAACGATCACTTTCGACAAATACAAGCGTTTTTAAGCATTTTCGTACTTCTCGGAATAAAACTGTATTTTTCACGACAAAAAATATTTTTTATCTTTGAAAATAAATTTATTAACGTCAGAGAGCTGGAAATGTCTAAAAACGGTCATTTTCAACGAATACGAGCGTTTTTAGGCATTTTCGTACTTCTCCGAATAAAACTGTATTTTTAACGACAAAAAATATTTGTTATCTCTGAAAATAAATGTATTAACGTCAGAAAGCTGGAAACGGCTAAAAACGATCACTTTCGACAAATACAAGCGTTTTTAGACATTTTCGTACTTCTCGGAATAAAACTGCATTTTTCACGACAAAAAATATTTTTTATCTCTGATAATCAATTTATTATCGTCAGAGAGCTGGAAATGTCTAAAAACGTTCACTTTCAACGAATACGAGCGTTTTTAGTCATTTTTGTACTTGTCGGAATAAAACTGTATTTTTCACGACAAAAAATATTTTTTATCTCTGAACATGAATTTATTCAGGTCAGAAAGCTAGAAACGTCTAAAAACGATCACTTTCGACGAATACAAGCGTTTTTAGACATTTTCGTACTTCTCGGAATAAAACTGCATTTTTCACGACAAAAAATATTTTATATCTCTGAAAATCAATTTATTATCGTCAGAGAGCTGGAAATGTCTAAAAACGTTCACTTTCAACGAATACGACCGTTTTTAGTCATTTTTGTACTTGTCGGAATAAAACTGTATGTTTCACGACAAATTTTTTTTTTATCTCTGAAAATCAATTTATTCAGGTCAGAAAGCTGGAAACGTCTAAAAACGATCACTTTTGACGAATACGCGCGTTTTTATACATTTTCGTACTTCTCGGACTAAAACTGCATTTTTCACAACAACAAATATTTTTTATCTCTGAAAATAAATTTAGTAACGTCAGAAAGCTGGAAACGTCTAAAAACGACCACCTTCGACGAATACAAGCGTTTTTAGACATTTTCGTACTTCTCGGAATAAAACTGCATTTTTCACGACAAAAAATATTTTATATCTCTGAAAATAAATTTATTAACGTCAGAGAGCTGGAAATGTCTAAAAACGTTCACTTTCAAGGAATACGAGCGTTTTTAGGCATTTTTGTACTTCTCCGAATAAAACTGTATTTTTCACGACAAAAAATATTTTATATCTCTGAAAATAAATTTATTAACGTCAAAGAGCCTGAAATGTCTAAAAACGTTCACTTTCAACGAATACGATCGTTTTTAGACATTTTCGTACTTCTCGGAATAAAACTGCATTTTTCACGACAAAAAATATTTTATATCTCTGAAAATAAATTTATTAACGTCAGAGAGCTGGAAATGTCTAAAAACGTTCACTTTCAAGGAATACGAGCGTTTTTAGGCATTTTTGTACTTCTCCGAATAAAACTGCATTTTTCACGGCAAAAAATATTTTTTATCTCTGAAAATCAATTTATTATCGTCAGAGAGCTGGAAATGTCTAAAAACGTTCACTTTCAACGAATACGAGCGTTTTTAGACATTTTCGTTCTTCTCGGAATAAAACTGTATTTTTAACGACAAAAAATATTTTTTATCTCTGAAAATAAATTTATTAACGTCAGAAAGCTGGAAACGGCTAAAAACGATCACTTTCGACGAATACAAGCGTTTTTAGACATTTTCGTACTTCTCGGAATAAAACTGCATTTTTAACGACAAAAAATATTTTATATCTCTGAAAATAAATTTATTAACGTCAGAGAGCTGGAAATGTCTAAAAACTTTCACTTTCAACGAATACGAGCGTTTTTAGGCATTTTCGTACTTCTCCGAATAAAACCGTATTTTTCACGACAAAAAATATTTTATATGTCTGGAAATAAATTTATTCTGGTCAGAAAGCTGGAAACGTCTAAAAACGATCACTTTCGACAAATACAAGCGTTTTTAGACATTTTCGTACTTCTCGGAATAAAACTGCATTTTTCACGACAAAAAATATTTTATATCTCTGAAAATAAATTTATTAACGTCAGAAAGCTGGAAACGTCTTAAAACGATCACTTTCGACGAATACAAGCGTTTTTAGACATTTTCGTACTTCTCGGAATAAAACTTTATTTTTCACGACAAAAAATATTCTATATCTTTGAAAATAAATTTATTAACGTCAGAGAGCTGGAAATGTCTAAAAACGTTCACTTGTCGGAATAAAACTGTATTTTTCACGACAAAAAATATTTTTTATCTCTGAACATCAATTTATTCAGGTCAGAAAGCTAGAAACGTCTAAAAACGATCACTTTCGACGAATACAAGCGTTTTTAGACATTTTCGTACTTCTCGGAATAAAACTGCATTTTTCACGACAAAAAATATTTTATATCTCTGAAAATCAATTTATTATCGTCAGAGAGCTGGAAATGTCTAAAAACGTTCACTTTCAACGAATACGACCGTTTTTAGTCATTTTTGTACTTGTCGGAATAAAACTGTATGTTTCACGACAAATTTTTTTTTTTATCTCTGAAAATCAATTTATTCAGGTCAGAAAGCTGGAAACGTCTAAAAACGATCACTTTTGACGAATACAAGCGTTTTTAGACATTTTCGTACTTCTCGGAATAAAACTGCATTTTTCACGACAAAAAATATTTTATATCTCTGAAAATCAATTTATTATCGTCAGAGAGCTGGAAATGTCTAAAAACGTTCACTTTCAACGAATACGAGCGTTTTTAGGCATTTTCGTACTTCTCGGAATAAAACTGCATTTTTCACGACAAAAAATATTTTATATCTCTGAAAATAAATTTATTAACGTCAGAGAGCTTGAAATATCTAAAAACGTTCACTTTCAACGAATACGAGCGTTTTTAGACATTTTCGTTCTTCTCGGAATAAAACTGTATTTTTAACGACAAAAAATATTTTTTTTCTCTGAAAATAAATTTATTAACGTCAGAAAGCTGGAAACGGCTAAAAACGATCACTTTCGACGAATACAAGCGTTTTTAGACATTTTCGTACTTCTCGGAATAAAACTGCATTTTTCACGACAAAAAATATTTTATATCTCTGAAAATAAATTTATTAACGTCAGAGAGCTGGAAATATCTAAAAACGTTCACTTTCAACGAATACGAGCGTTTTTTGGCATTTTCGTTCTTCTCGGAATAAAACTGTATTTTTCACGACAAAAAAGATTTTTTATCTCTGAAAATAAATTTATTAACGTCAGAGAGCTGGAAATGTCTAAAAACGTTCACTTTCAACGAATACGCTCGTTTTTAGACATTTTCGTACTTCTCGGACTAAAACTGCATTTTTCACAACAAAAAATATTTTATATCTCTGAAAATAAATTTATTAACGTCAGAGAGCTGGAAATGTCTAAAAACGTTCACTTTCAAGGAATACGAGCGTTTTTAGGCATTTTTGTACTTCTCGGAATAAAACTGCATTTTTCACGACAAAAAATATTTTATATCTCTGAAAATAAATTTATTAACGTCAAAGAGCCTGAAATGTCTAAAAACGTTCACTTTCAACGAATACGATCGTTTTTAGACATTTTCGTACTTCTCGGAATAAAACTGCATTTTTCACGACAAAAAATATTTTTTATCTCTGAAAATCAATTTATTATCGTCAGAGAGCTGGAAATGTCTAAAAACGTTCACTTTCAACGAATACGAGCGTTTTTAGTCATTTTTGTACTTGTCGGAATAAAACTGTATTTTTCACGACAAAAAATATTTTTTATCTCTGAACATCAATTTATTCAGGTCAGAATGCTGGAAACGGCTAAAAACGATCACTTTCGACGAATACAAGCGTTTTTAGACATTTTCGTACTTCTCGGAATAAAACTGCATTTTTCACGACAAAAAATATTTTATATCTCTGAAAATAAACTTATTAACGGCAGAGAGCTGGAAAAGTCAAAAAACGTTCACTTTCAACGAATACGAGCGTTTTTAGGCATTTTCGTACTTCTCGGAATAAAACTGTATTTTTCACGACAAAAAATATTCTATATCTTTGAAAATAAATTTATTAACGTCAGAGAGCTGGAAATGTCTAAAAACGTTCACTTTCAACGAATACGAGCGTTTTTAGGCATTTTCGTTCTTCTCGGAATAAAACTGCATTTTTCACGACAAAAAATATTTTATATCTCTGAAAATCAATTTATTATCGTCAGAGAGCTGGAAATGTCTAAAAACGTTCACTTTCAACGAATACGACCGTTTTTAGTCATTTTTGTACTTGTCGGAATAAAACTGTATGTTTCACGACAAATTTTTTTTTTTATCTCTGAAAATCAATTTATTCAGGTCAGAAAGCTGGAAACGTCTAAAAACGATCACTTTTGACGAATACAAGCGTTTTTAGACATTTTCGTACTTCTCGGAATAAAACTGCATTTTTCACGACAAAAAATATTTTATATCTCTGAAAATCAATTTATTATCGTCAGAGAGCTGGAAATGTCTAAAAACGTTCACTTTCAACGAATACGAGCGTTTTTAGGCATTTTCGTACTTCTCGGAATAAAACTGCATTTTTCACGACAAAAAATATTTTATATCTCTGAAAATAAATTTATTAACGTCAGAGAGCTTGAAATATCTAAAAACGTTCACTTTCAACGAATACGAGCGTTTTTAGACATTTTCGTTCTTCTCGGAATAAAACTGTATTTTTAACGACAAAAAATATTTTTTTTCTCTGAAAATAAATTTATTAACGTCAGAAAGCTGGAAACGGCTAAAAACGATCACTTTCGACGAATACAAGCGTTTTTAGACATTTTCGTACTTCTCGGAATAAAACTGCATTTTTCACGACAAAAAATATTTTATATCTCTGAAAATAAATTTATTAACGTCAGAGAGCTGGAAATATCTAAAAACGTTCACTTTCAACGAATACGAGCGTTTTTTGGCATTTTCGTTCTTCTCGGAATAAAACTGTATTTTTCACGACAAAAAAGATTTTTTATCTCTGAAAATAAATTTATTAACGTCAGAGAGCTGGAAATGTCTAAAAACGTTCACTTTCAACGAATACGCTCGTTTTTAGACATTTTCGTACTTCTCGGACTAAAACTGCATTTTTCACAACAAAAAATATTTTATATCTCTGAAAATAAATTTATTAACGTCAGAGAGCTGGAAATGTCTAAAAACGTTCACTTTCAAGGAATACGAGCGTTTTTAGGCATTTTTGTACTTCTCGGAATAAAACTGCATTTTTCACGACAAAAAATATTTTATATCTCTGAAAATAAATTTATTAACGTCAAAGAGCCTGAAATGTCTAAAAACGTTCACTTTCAACGAATACGATCGTTTTTAGACATTTTCGTACTTCTCGGAATAAAACTGCATTTTTCACGACAAAAAATATTTTTTATCTCTGAAAATCAATTTATTATCGTCAGAGAGCTGGAAATGTCTAAAAACGTTCACTTTCAACGAATACGAGCGTTTTTAGTCATTTTTGTACTTGTCGGAATAAAACTGTATTTTTCACGACAAAAAATATTTTTTATCTCTGAACATCAATTTATTCAGGTCAGAATGCTGGAAACGGCTAAAAACGATCACTTTCGACGAATACAAGCGTTTTTAGACATTTTCGTACTTCTCGGAATAAAACTGCATTTTTCACGACAAAAAAATATTTTATATCTCTGAAAATAAACTTATTAACGGCAGAGAGCTGGAAAAGTCAAAAAACGTTCACTTTCAACGAATACGAGCGTTTTTAGGCATTTTCGTACTTCTCGGAATAAAACTGTATTTTTCACGACAAAAAATATTCTATATCTTTGAAAATAAATTTATTAACGTCAGAGAGCTGGAAATGTCTAAAAACGTTCACTTTCAACGAATACGAGCGTTTTTAGGCATTTTCGTACTTCTCGGAATAAAACTGCATTTTTCACGACAAAAAATATTTTATATCTCTGAAAATAAATTTATTAACGTCAGAAAGCTGGAAACGTCTTAAAACGATCACTTTCGACGAATACAAGCGTTTTTAGACATTTTCGTACTTCTCGGAATTAAACTGTATTTTTCACGACAAAAAATATTTTATATCTTTGAAAATAAATTTATTAACGTCAGAAAGCTGGAAACGTCTTAAAACGATCACTTTCGACGAATACAAGCGTTTTTAGACATTTTCGTACTTCTCGGAATAAAACTGTATTTTTCACGACAAAAAATATTTTATATCTTTGAAAATAAATTTATTAACGTCAGAGAGCTGGAAATGTCTAAAAACGTTCACTTTCAACGAATACGAGCGTTTTTAGGCATTTTCGTACTTCTCCGAATAAAACTGTATTTTTAACGACAAAAAATATTATTTATCTCTGAAAATAAATTTATTAACGTCAGAAAGCTGGAAACGGCTAAAAACGATCACTTTCGACAAATACAAGCGTTTTTAAGCATTTTCGTACTTCTCGGAATAAAACTGTATTTTTCACGACAAAAAATATTTTTTATCTTTGAAAATAAATTTATTAACGTCAGAGAGCTGGAAATGTCTAAAAACGGTCATTTTCAACGAATACGAGCGTTTTTAGGCATTTTCGTACTTCTCCGAATAAAACTGTATTTTTAACGACAAAAAATATTTGTTATCTCTGAAAATAAATGTATTAACGTCAGAAAGCTGGAAACGGCTAAAAACGATCACTTTCGACAAATACAAGCGTTTTTAGACATTTTCGTACTTCTCGGAATAAAACTGCATTTTTCACGACAAAAAATATTTTTTATCTCTGATAATCAATTTATTATCGTCAGAGAGCTGGAAATGTCTAAAAACGTTCACTTTCAACGAATACGAGCGTTTTTAGACATTTTCGTACTTCTCGGAATAAAACTGCATTTTTCACGACAAAAAATATTTTATATCTCTGAAAATAAACTTATTAACGGCAGAGAGCTGGAAAAGTCAAAAAACGTTCACTTTCAACGAATACGAGCGTTTTTAGGCATTTTCGTACTTCTCGGAATAAAACTGTATTTTTCACGACAAAAAATATTCTATATCTTTGAAAATAAATTTATTAACGTCAGAGAGCTGGAAATGTCTAAAAACGTTCACTTTCAACGAATACGAGCGTTTTTAGGCATTTTCGTTCTTCTCGGAATAAAACTGCATTTTTCACGACAAAAAATATTTTATATCTCTGAAAATCAATTTATTATCGTCAGAGAGCTGGAAATGTCTAAAAACGTTCACTTTCAACGAATACGACCGTTTTTAGTCATTTTTGTACTTGTCGGAATAAAACTGTATGTTTCACGACAAATTTTTTTTTTTATCTCTGAAAATCAATTTATTCAGGTCAGAAAGCTGGAAACGTCTAAAAACGATCACTTTTGACGAATACAAGCGTTTTTAGACATTTTCGTACTTCTCGGAATAAAACTGCATTTTTCACGACAAAAAATATTTTATATCTCTGAAAATCAATTTATTATCGTCAGAGAGCTGGAAATGTCTAAAAACGTTCACTTTCAACGAATACGAGCGTTTTTAGGCATTTTCGTACTTCTCGGAATAAAACTGCATTTTTCACGACAAAAAATATTTTATATCTCTGAAAATAAATTTATTAACGTCAGAGAGCTTGAAATATCTAAAAACGTTCACTTTCAACGAATACGAGCGTTTTTAGACATTTTCGTTCTTCTCGGAATAAAACTGTATTTTTAACGACAAAAAATATTTTTTTTCTCTGAAAATAAATTTATTAACGTCAGAAAGCTGGAAACGGCTAAAAACGATCACTTTCGACGAATACAAGCGTTTTTAGACATTTTCGTACTTCTCGGAATAAAACTGCATTTTTCACGACAAAAAATATTTTATATCTCTGAAAATAAATTTATTAACGTCAGAGAGCTGGAAATATCTAAAAACGTTCACTTTCAACGAATACGAGCGTTTTTTGGCATTTTCGTTCTTCTCGGAATAAAACTGTATTTTTCACGACAAAAAAGATTTTTTATCTCTGAAAATAAATTTATTAACGTCAGAGAGCTGGAAATGTCTAAAAACGTTCACTTTCAACGAATACGCTCGTTTTTAGACATTTTCGTACTTCTCGGACTAAAACTGCATTTTTCACAACAAAAAATATTTTATATCTCTGAAAATAAATTTATTAACGTCAGAGAGCTGGAAATGTCTAAAAACGTTCACTTTCAAGGAATACGAGCGTTTTTAGGCATTTTTGTACTTCTCGGAATAAAACTGCATTTTTCACGACAAAAAATATTTTATATCTCTGAAAATAAATTTATTAACGTCAAAGAGCCTGAAATGTCTAAAAACGTTCACTTTCAACGAATACGATCGTTTTTAGACATTTTCGTACTTCTCGGAATAAAACTGCATTTTTCACGACAAAAAATATTTTTTATCTCTGAAAATCAATTTATTATCGTCAGAGAGCTGGAAATGTCTAAAAACGTTCACTTTCAACGAATACGAGCGTTTTTAGTCATTTTTGTACTTGTCGGAATAAAACTGTATTTTTCACGACAAAAAATATTTTTTATCTCTGAACATCAATTTATTCAGGTCAGAATGCTGGAAACGGCTAAAAACGATCACTTTCGACGAATACAAGCGTTTTTAGACATTTTCGTACTTCTCGGAATAAAACTGCATTTTTCACGACAAAAAAATATTTTATATCTCTGAAAATAAACTTATTAACGGCAGAGAGCTGGAAAAGTCAAAAAACGTTCACTTTCAACGAATACGAGCGTTTTTAGGCATTTTCGTACTTCTCGGAATAAAACTGTATTTTTCACGACAAAAAATATTCTATATCTTTGAAAATAAATTTATTAACGTCAGAGAGCTGGAAATGTCTAAAAACGTTCACTTTCAACGAATACGAGCGTTTTTAGGCATTTTCGTACTTCTCGGAATAAAACTGCATTTTTCACGACAAAAAATATTTTATATCTCTGAAAATAAATTTATTAACGTCAGAAAGCTGGAAACGTCTTAAAACGATCACTTTCGACGAATACAAGCGTTTTTAGACATTTTCGTACTTCTCGGAATTAAACTGTATTTTTCACGACAAAAAATATTTTATATCTTTGAAAATAAATTTATTAACGTCAGAAAGCTGGAAACGTCTTAAAACGATCACTTTCGACGAATACAAGCGTTTTTAGACATTTTCGTACTTCTCGGAATAAAACTGTATTTTTCACGACAAAAAATATTTTATATCTTTGAAAATAAATTTATTAACGTCAGAGAGCTGGAAATGTCTAAAAACGTTCACTTTCAACGAATACGAGCGTTTTTAGGCATTTTCGTACTTCTCCGAATAAAACTGTATTTTTAACGACAAAAAATATTATTTATCTCTGAAAATAAATTTATTAACGTCAGAAAGCTGGAAACGGCTAAAAACGATCACTTTCGACAAATACAAGCGTTTTTAAGCATTTTCGTACTTCTCGGAATAAAACTGTATTTTTCACGACAAAAAATATTTTTTATCTTTGAAAATAAATTTATTAACGTCAGAGAGCTGGAAATGTCTAAAAACGGTCATTTTCAACGAATACGAGCGTTTTTAGGCATTTTCGTACTTCTCCGAATAAAACTGTATTTTTAACGACAAAAAATATTTGTTATCTCTGAAAATAAATGTATTAACGTCAGAAAGCTGGAAACGGCTAAAAACGATCACTTTCGACAAATACAAGCGTTTTTAGACATTTTCGTACTTCTCGGAATAAAACTGCATTTTTCACGACAAAAAATATTTTTTATCTCTGATAATCAATTTATTATCGTCAGAGAGCTGGAAATGTCTAAAAACGTTCACTTTCAACGAATACGAGCGTTTTTAGTCATTTTTGTACTTGTCGGAATAAAACTGTATTTTTCACGACAAAAAATATTTTTTATCTCTGAACATGAATTTATTCAGGTCAGAAAGCTAGAAACGTCTAAAAACGATCACTTTCGACGAATACAAGCGTTTTTAGACATTTTCGTACTTCTCGGAATAAAACTGCATTTTTCACGACAAAAAATATTTTATATCTCTGAAAATCAATTTATTATCGTCAGAGAGCTGGAAATGTCTAAAAACGTTCACTTTCAACGAATACGACCGTTTTTAGTCATTTTTGTACTTGTCGGAATAAAACTGTATGTTTCACGACAAATTTTTTTTTTATCTCTGAAAATCAATTTATTCAGGTCAGAAAGCTGGAAACGTCTAAAAACGATCACTTTTGACGAATACGCGCGTTTTTATACATTTTCGTACTTCTCGGACTAAAACTGCATTTTTCACAACAACAAATATTTTTTATCTCTGAAAATAAATTTAGTAACGTCAGAAAGCTGGAAACGTCTAAAAACGACCACCTTCGACGAATACAAGCGTTTTTAGACATTTTCGTACTTCTCGGAATAAAACTGCATTTTTCACGACAAAAAATATTTTATATCTCTGAAAATAAATTTATTAACGTCAGAGAGCTGGAAATGTCTAAAAACGTTCACTTTCAAGGAATACGAGCGTTTTTAGGCATTTTTGTACTTCTCCGAATAAAACTGTATTTTTCACGACAAAAAATATTTTATATCTCTGAAAATAAATTTATTAACGTCAAAGAGCCTGAAATGTCTAAAAACGTTCACTTTCAACGAATACGATCGTTTTTAGACATTTTCGTACTTCTCGGAATAAAACTGCATTTTTCACGACAAAAAATATTTTTTATCTCTGAAAATCAATTTATTATCGTCAGAGAGCTGGAAATGTCTAAAAACGTTCACTTTCAACGAATACGAGCGTTTTTAGTCATTTTTGTACTTGTCGGAATAAAACTGTATTTTTCACGACAAAAAATATTTTTTATCTCTGAACATCAATTTATTCAGGTCAGAAAGCTGGAAACGGCTAAAAACGATCACTTTCGACGAATACAAGCGTTTTTAGACATTTTCGTACTTCTCGGAATAAAACTGCATTTTTCACGACAAAAAATATTTTATATCTCTGAAAATAAACTTATTAACGGCAGAGAGCTGGAAAAGTCAAAAAACGTTCACTTTCAACGAATACGAGCGTTTTTAGGCATTTTCGTACTTCTCGGAATAAAACTGCATTTTTCACGACAAAAAATATTTTATATCTCTGAAAATAAATTTATTAACGTCAGAGAGCTTGAAATGTCTAAAAACGTTCACTTTCAACGAATACGAGCGTTTTTAGACATTTTCGTTCTTCTCGGAATAAAACTGTATTTTTAACGACAAAAAATATTTTTTATCTCTGAAAATAAATTTATTAACGTCAGAAAGCTGGAAACGGCTAAAAACGATCACTTTCGACGAATACAAGCGTTTTTAGACATTTTCGTACTTCTCGGAATAAAACTGCATTTTTCACGACAAAAAATATTTTATATCTCTGAAAATAAATTTATTAACGTCAGAGAGCTGGAAATATCTAAAAACGTTCACTTTCAACGAATACGAGCGTTTTTTGGCATTTTCGTTCTTCTCGGAATAAAAATGTATTTTTCAGGACAAAAAATATTTTTTATCGCTGAAAATAAATTTATTAACGTCAGAGAGCTGGAAATGTCTCAAAACGTTCACTTTCAACGAATACGAGCGTTTTTAGACATTTTCGTACTTCTCGGACTAAAACTGCATTTTTCACAACAAAAAATATTTTTTATCTCTGAAAATAAATTTAGTAACGTCAGAAAGCTGGAAACGTCTAAAAACGATCACTTTCGACGAATACAAGCGTTTTTAGACATTTTCGTACTTCTCGGAATAAAACTGCATTTTTCACGACAAAAAATATTTTATATCTCTGAAAATAAATTTATTAACGTCAGAGAGCTGGAAATCTCTAAAAACGTTCACTTTCAACGAATACGAGCGTTTTTAGGCATTTTCGTACTTCTCCGAATAAAACTGTATTTTTCACGACAAAAAAATATTTTATATCTCTGGAAATAAATTTATTCTGGTCAGAAAGCTGGAAACGTCTAAAAAGGATCACTTTCGACAAATACAAGCGTTTTTAGACATTTTCCTACTTCTCGGAATAAAACTGCATTTTTCACGACAAAAAATATTTTATATCTCTGAAAATAAATTTATTAACGTCAGAAAGCTGGAAACGTTTTAAAACGATCACTTTCGACGAATACAAGCGTTTTTAGACATTTTCGTACTTCTCGGAATAAAACTGTATTTTTCACGACAAAAAATATTCTATATCTTTGAAAATAAATTTATTAACGTCAGAGAGCTGGAAATGTCTAAAAACGTACACTTTCAACGAATACGAGTGTTTTTAGGCATTTTCGTACTTCTCGGAATAAAACTGCATTTTTCACGACAAAAAATATTTTATATCTCTGAAAATAAATTTATTAACGTCAGAAAGCTGGAAACGTCTTAAAACGATCACTTTCGACGAATACAAGCGTTTTTAGACATTTTCGTACTTCTCGGAATAAAACTGTATTTTTCACGACAAAAAATATTTTATATCTTTGAAAATAAATTTAGTAACGTCAGAAAGCTGGAAACGTCTAAAAACGATCACTTTCGACGAATACAAGCGTTTTTAGACATTTTCGTACTTCTCGGAATAAAACTGCATTTTTCACGACAAAAAATATTTTATATCTCTGAAAATAAATTTATTAACGTCAGAGAGCTGGAAATGTCTAAAAACGTTCACTTTCAACGAATACGAGCGTTTTTAGGCATTTTCGTACTTCTCCGAATAAAACTGTATTTTTCACGACAAAAAAATATTTTATATCTCTGGAAATAAATTTATTCTGGTCAGAAAGCTGGAAACGTCTAAAAAGGATCACTTTCGACAAATACAAGCGTTTTTAGACATTTTCCTACTTCTCGGAATAAAACTGCATTTTTCACGACAAAAAATATTTTATATCTCTGAAAATAAATTTATTAACGTCAGAAAGCTGGAAACGTTTTAAAACGATCACTTTCGACGAATACAAGCGTTTTTAGACATTTTCGTACTTCTCGGAATAAAACTGTATTTTTCACGACAAAAAATATTCTATATCTTTGAAAATAAATTTATTAACGTCAGAGAGCTGGAAATGTCTAAAAACGTACACTTTCAACGAATACGAGTGTTTTTAGGCATTTTCGTACTTCTCGGAATAAAACTGCATTTTTCACGACAAAAAATATTTTATATCTCTGAAAATAAATTTATTAACGTCAGAAAGCTGGAAACGTCTTAAAACGATCACTTTCGACGAATACAAGCGTTTTTAGACATTTTCGTACTTCTCGGAATAAAACTGTATTTTTCACGACAAAAAATATTTTATATCTTTGAAAATAAATTTATTAACGTCAGAGAGCTGGAAATGTCTAAAAACGTTCACTTTCAACGAATACGAGCGTTTTTAGGCATTTTCGTAATTCTCCGAATAAAACTGTATTTTTAACGACAAAAAATATTTTTTATCTCTGAAAATAAATTTATTAACGTCAGAAAGCTGGAAACGGCTAAAAACGATCACTTTCGACAAATACAAGCGTTTTTATGCATTTTCGTACTTCTCGGAATAAAACTGTATTTTTCACGACAAAAAATATTTTTTATCTTTGAAAATAAATTTATTAACGTCAGAGAGCTGGAAATGTCTAAAAACGTTCACTTTCAACGAATACGAGCGTTTTTAGGCATTTTCGTACTTCTCCGAATAAAACTGTATTTTTCACGACAAAAAATATTTTATATCTCTGGAGATAAATTTATTCGGGTCAGAAAGCTGGAAACGTCTAAAAACGACCACTTTCGACGAATACAAGCGTTTTTAGACATTTTCGTACTTCTCGGACTAAAACTGCATTTTTCACGACAAAAAATATTTTATATCTTTGAAAATAAATTTATTAACGTCAGAGAGCTGGAAATGTTTAAAAACGTTCACTTTCAACGAATAAGATCGTTTTTAGGCATTTTCGTACTTCTCCGAATAAAACTGTATTTTTCACGACAAAAAATATTTTATATCTCTGGAAATAAATTTATTCTGGTCAGAAAGCTGGAAACGTCTAAAAACGACCACTTTCGACGAATACAAGCGTTTTTAGACATTTTCGTACTTCTCGGACTAAAACTGCATTTTTCACGACAAAAAATATTTTATATCTTTGAAAATAAATTTATTAACGTCAGAGAGCTGGAAATGCCTAAAAACGTTCACTTTCAACGAATACGATGCTTTTTTAGACATTTTCGTACTTCTCGGAATAAAACTGTATTTTTCACGACAAAAAATATTTTTTATCTCTGAAAATCTATTTATTATCGTCAGAGAGCTGGAAATGTCTAAAAACGTTCACTTTCAACGAATACGAGCGTTTTTAGGCATTTTCGTACTTCTCCGAATAAAACTGTATTTTTAACGACAAAAAATATTTTTTATCTCTGAAAATAAATTTATTAACGTCAGAAAGCTGGAAACGGCTAAAAACGATCACTTTCGACCAATACAAGCGTTTTTAGACATTTTCGTACTTCTCGGAATAAAACTGCATTTTTCACGACAAAAAATATTTTATATCTCTGAAAATAAATTTATTAACGTCAGAGAGCTGGAAATGTCTAAAACGTTCACTTTCAACGAATACGAGCGTTTTTTGGCATTTTCGTACTTCTCGGAATAAAACTGTATTTTTCACGATAAAAAATATTTTTTATCTCTGAAAATCAATTTATTCAGGTCAGAAAGCTGGAAACGTCTAAAAACGACTACTTTCGACGAATACAAGCGTTTTTAGACATTTTCGTACTTTTCGAAATAAAACTGTATTTTCCACGACAAAAAATATTTGTTATCTCTGAAAATAAATTTATTAACGTCAGAGAGCTGGAAGCGTCTAAAAACGATCACTGTCGACGAATACAAGCGTTTTTAGACATTTTCGTACTTCTCGGAATAAAACTGTATTTTCACGACAAAAAATATTTTATATCTCTGGAAATAAATTTATTCTGGTCAGAAAGCTGGAAACGTCTAAACACGATAACTTTCAACGAATACGAGCGTTTTTAGGCATTTTCGTACTTCTCCGAATAAAACTGTATTTTTCACGACAAAAAATATTTTATATCTCTGAAAATAAATTTATTAACGTCAGAAAGCTGGAAACGTCTTAAAACGATCACTTTCGACGAATACGACCGTTTTTAGTCATTTTTGTACTTGTCGGAATAAAACTGTATGTTTCACGACAAATTTTTTTTTTATCTCTGAAAATCAATTTATTCAGGTCAGAAAGCTGGAAACGTCTAAAAACGATCACTTTTGACGAATACGCGCGTTTTTATACATTTTCGTACTTCTCGGACTAAAACTGCATTTTTCACAACAACAAATATTTTTTATCTCTGAAAATAAATTTAGTAACGTCAGAAAGCTGGAAACGTCTAAAAACGACCACCTTCGACGAATACAAGCGTTTTTAGACATTTTCGTACTTCTCGGAATAAAACTGCATTTTTCACGACAAAAAATATTTTATATCTCTGAAAATAAATTTATTAACGTCAGAGAGCTGGAAATGTCTAAAAACGTTCACTTTCAAGGAATACGAGCGTTTTTAGGCATTTTTGTACTTCTCCGAATAAAACTGTATTTTTCACGACAAAAAATATTTTATATCTCTGAAAATAAATTTATTAACGTCAAAGAGCCTGAAATGTCTAAAAACGTTCACTTTCAACGAATACGATCGTTTTTAGACATTTTCGTACTTCTCGGAATAAAACTGCATTTTTCACGACAAAAAATATTTTTTATCTCTGAAAATCAATTTATTATCGTCAGAGAGCTGGAAATGTCTAAAAACGTTCACTTTCAACGAATACGAGCGTTTTTAGTCATTTTTGTACTTGTCGGAATAAAACTGTATTTTTCACGACAAAAAATATTTTTTATCTCTGAACATCAATTTATTCAGGTCAGAAAGCTGGAAACGGCTAAAAACGATCACTTTCGACGAATACAAGCGTTTTTAGACATTTTCGTACTTCTCGGAATAAAACTGCATTTTTCACGACAAAAAATATTTTATATCTCTGAAAATAAACTTATTAACGGCAGAGAGCTGGAAAAGTCAAAAAACGTTCACTTTCAACGAATACGAGCGTTTTTAGGCATTTTCGTACTTCTCGGAATAAAACTGCATTTTTCACGACAAAAAATATTTTATATCTCTGAAAATAAATTTATTAACGTCAGAGAGCTTGAAATGTCTAAAAACGTTCACTTTCAACGAATACGAGCGTTTTTAGACATTTTCGTTCTTCTCGGAATAAAACTGTATTTTTAACGACAAAAAATATTTTTTATCTCTGAAAATAAATTTATTAACGTCAGAAAGCTGGAAACGGCTAAAAACGATCACTTTCGACGAATACAAGCGTTTTAGACATTTTCGTACTTCTCGGAATAAAACTGCATTTTTCACGACAAAAAATATTTTATATCTCTGAAAATAAATTTATTAACGTCAGAGAGCTGGAAATATCTAAAAACGTTCACTTTCAACGAATACGAGCGTTTTTTGGCATTTTCGTTCTTCTCGGAATAAAAATGTATTTTTCAGGACAAAAAATATTTTTTATCGCTGAAAATAAATTTATTAACGTCAGAGAGCTGGAAATGTCTCAAAACGTTCACTTTCAACGAATACGAGCGTTTTTAGACATTTTCGTACTTCTCGGACTAAAACTGCATTTTTCACAACAAAAAATATTTTTTATCTCTGAAAATAAATTTAGTAACGTCAGAAAGCTGGAAACGTCTAAAAACGATCACTTTCGACGAATACAAGCGTTTTTAGACATTTTCGTACTTCTCGGAATAAAACTGCATTTTTCACGACAAAAAATATTTTATATCTCTGAAAATAAATTTATTAACGTCAGAGAGCTGGAAATCTCTAAAAACGTTCACTTTCAACGAATACGAGCGTTTTTAGGCATTTTCGTACTTCTCCGAATAAAACTGTATTTTTCACGACAAAAAAATATTTTATATCTCTGGAAATAAATTTATTCTGGTCAGAAAGCTGGAAACGTCTAAAAAGGATCACTTTCGACAAATACAAGCGTTTTTAGACATTTTCCTACTTCTCGGAATAAAACTGCATTTTTCACGACAAAAAATATTTTATATCTCTGAAAATAAATTTATTAACGTCAGAAAGCTGGAAACGTTTTAAAACGATCACTTTCGACGAATACAAGCGTTTTTAGACATTTTCGTACTTCTCGGAATAAAACTGTATTTTTCACGACAAAAAATATTCTATATCTTTGAAAATAAATTTATTAACGTCAGAGAGCTGGAAATGTCTAAAAACGTACACTTTCAACGAATACGAGTGTTTTTAGGCATTTTCGTACTTCTCGGAATAAAACTGCATTTTTCACGACAAAAAATATTTTATATCTCTGAAAATAAATTTATTAACGTCAGAAAGCTGGAAACGTCTTAAAACGATCACTTTCGACGAATACAAGCGTTTTTAGACATTTTCGTACTTCTCGGAATAAAACTGTATTTTTCACGACAAAAAATATTTTATATCTTTGAAAATAAATTTAGTAACGTCAGAAAGCTGGAAACGTCTAAAAACGATCACTTTCGACGAATACAAGCGTTTTTAGACATTTTCGTACTTCTCGGAATAAAACTGCATTTTTCACGACAAAAAATATTTTATATCTCTGAAAATAAATTTATTAACGTCAGAGAGCTGGAAATGTCTAAAAACGTTCACTTTCAACGAATACGAGCGTTTTTAGGCATTTTCGTACTTCTCCGAATAAAACTGTATTTTTCACGACAAAAAAATATTTTATATCTCTGGAAATAAATTTATTCTGGTCAGAAAGCTGGAAACGTCTAAAAAGGATCACTTTCGACAAATACAAGCGTTTTTAGACATTTTCCTACTTCTCGGAATAAAACTGCATTTTTCACGACAAAAAATATTTTATATCTCTGAAAATAAATTTATTAACGTCAGAAAGCTGGAAACGTTTTAAAACGATCACTTTCGACGAATACAAGCGTTTTTAGACATTTTCGTACTTCTCGGAATAAAACTGTATTTTTCACGACAAAAAATATTCTATATCTTTGAAAATAAATTTATTAACGTCAGAGAGCTGGAAATGTCTAAAAACGTACACTTTCAACGAATACGAGTGTTTTTAGGCATTTTCGTACTTCTCGGAATAAAACTGCATTTTTCACGACAAAAAATATTTTATATCTCTGAAAATAAATTTATTAACGTCAGAAAGCTGGAAACGTCTTAAAACGATCACTTTCGACGAATACAAGCGTTTTTAGACATTTTCGTACTTCTCGGAATAAAACTGTATTTTTCACGACAAAAAATATTTTATATCTTTGAAAATAAATTTATTAACGTCAGAGAGCTGGAAATGTCTAAAAACGTTCACTTTCAACGAATACGAGCGTTTTTAGGCATTTTCGTAATTCTCCGAATAAAACTGTATTTTTAACGACAAAAAATATTTTTTATCTCTGAAAATAAATTTATTAACGTCAGAAAGCTGGAAACGGCTAAAAACGATCACTTTCGACAAATACAAGCGTTTTTATGCATTTTCGTACTTCTCGGAATAAAACTGTATTTTTCACGACAAAAAATATTTTTTATCTTTGAAAATAAATTTATTAACGTCAGAGAGCTGGAAATGTCTAAAAACGTTCACTTTCAACGAATACGAGCGTTTTTAGGCATTTTCGTACTTCTCCGAATAAAACTGTATTTTTCACGACAAAAAATATTTTATATCTCTGGAGATAAATTTATTCGGGTCAGAAAGCTGGAAACGTCTAAAAACGACCACTTTCGACGAATACAAGCGTTTTTAGACATTTTCGTACTTCTCGGACTAAAACTGCATTTTTCACGACAAAAAATATTTTATATCTTTGAAAATAAATTTATTAACGTCAGAGAGCTGGAAATGTTTAAAAACGTTCACTTTCAACGAATAAGATCGTTTTTAGGCATTTTCGTACTTCTCCGAATAAAACTGTATTTTTCACGACAAAAAATATTTTATATCTCTGGAAATAAATTTATTCTGGTCAGAAAGCTGGAAACGTCTAAAAACGACCACTTTCGACGAATACAAGCGTTTTTAGACATTTTCGTACTTCTCGGACTAAAACTGCATTTTTCACGACAAAAAATATTTTATATCTTTGAAAATAAATTTATTAACGTCAGAGAGCTGGAAATGCCTAAAAACGTTCACTTTCAACGAATACGATGCTTTTTTAGACATTTTCGTACTTCTCGGAATAAAACTGTATTTTTCACGACAAAAAATATTTTTTATCTCTGAAAATCTATTTATTATCGTCAGAGAGCTGGAAATGTCTAAAAACGTTCACTTTCAACGAATACGAGCGTTTTTAGGCATTTTCGTACTTCTCCGAATAAAACTGTATTTTTAACGACAAAAAATATTTTTTATCTCTGAAAATAAATTTATTAACGTCAGAAAGCTGGAAACGGCTAAAAACGATCACTTTCGACCAATACAAGCGTTTTTAGACATTTTCGTACTTCTCGGAATAAAACTGCATTTTTCACGACAAAAAATATTTTATATCTCTGAAAATAAATTTATTAACGTCAGAGAGCTGGAAATGTCTAAAACGTTCACTTTCAACGAATACGAGCGTTTTTTGGCATTTTCGTACTTCTCGGAATAAAACTGTATTTTTCACGATAAAAAATATTTTTTATCTCTGAAAATCAATTTATTCAGGTCAGAAAGCTGGAAACGTCTAAAAACGACTACTTTCGACGAATACAAGCGTTTTTAGACATTTTCGTACTTTTCGAAATAAAACTGTATTTTCCACGACAAAAAATATTTGTTATCTCTGAAAATAAATTTATTAACGTCAGAGAGCTGGAAGCGTCTAAAAACGATCACTGTCGACGAATACAAGCGTTTTTAGACATTTTCGTACTTCTCGGAATAAAACTGTATTTTCACGACAAAAAATATTTTATATCTCTGGAAATAAATTTATTCTGGTCAGAAAGCTGGAAACGTCTAAACACGATAACTTTCAACGAATACGAGCGTTTTTAGGCATTTTCGTACTTCTCCGAATAAAACTGTATTTTTCACGACAAAAAATATTTTATATCTCTGAAAATAAATTTATTAACGTCAGAAAGCTGGAAACGTCTTAAAACGATCACTTTCGACGAATACAAGCGTTTTTAGACATTTTCGTACTTCTTGGAATAAAACTGTATTTTTCACGACAAAAAATATTTTATATCTCTGGAAATAAATTTATTCTGGTCAGAAAGCTGGAAACGTCTAAAAACGATCACTTTCGACAAATACAATCGTTTTTAGACATTTTAGTACTTCTCGGAATAAAACTGCATTTTTCACGACAAAAAATATTTTATATCTCTGAAAATAAATTTATTAACGTCAGAAAGCTGGAAACGTCTTAAAACGATCACTTTCGACGAATACAAGCGTTTTTAGACATTTTCGTACTTCTTGGAATAAAACTGTATTTTTCACGACAAAAAATATTTTATATCTTTGAAAATAAATTTATTAACGTCAGAGAGCTGGAAATGTCTAAAAACGTTCACTTTCAACGAATACGAGCATTTTTAGGCATTTTCGTACTTCTCCGAATAAAACTGTATTTTTAACGACAAAAAATATTTTTTATCTCTGAAAATAAATGTATTAACGTCAGAAAGCTGGAAACGGCTAAAAACGATCACTTTCGACAAATACAAGCGTTTTTAGACATTTTCGTACTTCTCGGAATAAAACTGCATTTTTCACGACAAAAAATATTTTTTATCTCTGAAAATCAATTTATTATCGTCAGAGAGCTGGAAATGTCTAAAAACGTTCACTTTCAACGAATACGAGCGTTTTTAGTCATTTTTGTACTTGTCGGAATAAAACTGAATTTTTCACGACAAAAAATATTTTTTATCTCTGAACATCAATTTATTCAGGTCAGAAAGCTAGAAACGTCTAAAAACGATCACTTTCGACGAATACAAGCGTTTTTAGACATTTTCGTACTTCTCGGAATAAAACTGCATTTTTCACGACAAAAAAAAATTTATATCTCTGAAAATCAATTTATTATCGTCAGAGAGCTGGAAATGTCTAAAAACGTTCACTTTCAACGAATACGACCGTTTTTAGTCATTTTTGTACTTGTCGGAATAAAACTGTATGTTTCACGACAAATTTTTTTTTTTATCTCTGAAAATCAATTTATTCAGGTCAGAAAGCTGGAAACGTCTAAAAACGATCACTTTTGACGAATACAAGCGTTTTTAGACATTTTCGTACTTCTCGGAATAAAACTGCATTTTTCACGACAAAAAATATTTTATATCTCTGAAAATAAACTTATTAACGGCAGAGAGCTGGAAATGTAAAAAAACGTTCACTTTCAACGAATACGAGCGTTTTTAGGCATTTTCGTACTTCTCGGAATAAAACTGCATTTTTCACGACAAAAAAAAATTTATATCTCTGAAAATCAATTTATTATCGTCAGAGAGCTGGAAATGTCTAAAAACGTTCACTTTCAACGAATACGACCGTTTTTAGTCATTTTTGTACTTGTCGGAATAAAACTGTATGTTTCACGACAAAATTTTTTTTTTATCTCTGAAAATCAATTTATTCAGGTCAGAAAGCTGGAAACGTCTAAAAACGATCACTTTTGACGAATACAAGCGTTTTTAGACATTTTCGTACTTCTCGGAATAAAACTGCATTTTTCACGACAAAAAATATTTTATATCTTTGAAAATAAATTTATTAACGTCAGAGAGCTGGAAATGCCTAAAAACGTTCACTTTCAACGAATACGATGCTTTTTTAGACATTTTCGTACTTCTCGGACTAAAACTGCATTTTTCACGACAAAAAATATTTTATATCTCTGAAAATAAATTTATTAACGTCAGAGAGCTTGAAATATCTAAAAACGTACACTTTCAACGAATACGAGCGTTTTTGGCATTTTCGTTCTTCTCGGAATAAAACTGTATTTTTCACGACAAAAAAAGATTTTTTATCTCTGAAAATAAATTTATTAACGTCAGAGAGCTGGAAATGTCTAAAAACGTTCACTTTCAACGAATACGCGCGTTTTTAGACATTTTCGTACTTCTCGGACTAAAACTGCATTTTTCACAACAACAAATATTTTTTATCTCTGAAAATAAATTTAGTAACGTCAGAAAGCTGGAAACGTCTAAAAACGACCACTTTCGACGAATACAAGCGTTTTTAGACATTTTCGTACTTCTCGGAATAAAACTGCATTTTTCACGACAAAAAATATTTTATATCTCTGAAAATAAATTTATTAACGTCAGAGAGCTAGAAATGTCTAAAAACGTTCACTTTCAACGAATACGCGCGTTTTTAGACATTTTCGTACTTCTCGGACTAAAACTGCATTTTTCACAACAATAAATATTTTTTATCTCTGAAAATAAATTTAGTAATGTCAGAAAGCTGGAAACGTCTAAAAACGACCACTTTCGACGAATACAAGCGTTTTTAGACATTTTCGTACTTCTCGGAATAAAACTGCATTTTTCACGACAAAAAATATTTTATATCTCTGATAATAAATTTATTAACGTCAGAGAGCTGGAAATGTCTAAAAACGTTCACTTTCAAGGAATACGAGCGTTTTTAGGCATTTTTGTACTTCTCCGAATAAAACTGCATTTTTCACGGCAAAAAATATTTTTTATCTCTGAAAATCAATTTATTATCGTCAGAGAGCTGGAAATGTCTAAAAACGTTCACTTTCAACGAATACGAGCGTTTTTAGTCATTTTTGTACTTGTCGGAATAAAACTGTATTTTTCACGACAAAAAATATTTTTTATCTCTGAACATCAATTTATTCAGGTCAGAAAGCTAGAAACGTCTAAAAACGATCACTTTCGACGAATACAAGCGTTTTTAGACATTTTCGTACTTCTCGGAATAAAACTGCATTTTTCACGACAAAAAATATTTTATATCTCTGAAAATAAACTTATTAACGTCAGAGAGCTGGAAACGTCTAAAAACGATCACTTTCGACAAATACAAGCGTTTTTAGACATTTTCGTACTTCTCGGACTAAAACTGCATTTTTCACAACAACAAATATTTTGTATCTCTGAAAATAAATTTATTAACGTCAGAGACCTGGAAATGTCTAAAAACGTTCACTTTCAACGAATACGAGCGTTTTTAGTCATTTTTGTACTTGTCGGAATAAAACTGTATTTTTCACGACAAAAAATATTTTTTATCTCTGAACATCAATTTATTCAGGTCAGAAAGCTAGAAACGTCTAAAAACGATCACTTTCGACGAATACAAGCGTTTTTAGACATTTTCGTACTTCTCGGAATAAAACTGCATTTTTCACGACAAAAAATATTTTATATCTCTGAAAATAAACTTATTAACGTCAGAGAGCTGGAAACGTCTAAAAACGATCACTTTCGACAAATACAAGCGTTTTTAGACATTTTCGTACTTTTCGAAATAAAACTGTATTTTCCACGACAAAAAATATTTGTTATCTCTGAAAATAAATTTATTAACGTCAGAGAGCTGGAAGCGTCTAAAAACGATCACTGTCGACGAATACAAGCGTTTTTAGACATTTTCGTACTTCTCGGAATAAAACTGTATTTTCACGACAAAAAATATTTTATATCTCTGGAAAAAAATTTATTCTGGTCAGAAAGCTGGAAACGTCTAAACACGATAACTTTCAACGAATACGAGCGTTTTTAGGCATTTTCGTACTTCTCCGAATAAAACTGTATTTTTCACGACAAAAAATATTTCATATCTCTGAAAATAAATTTATTAACGTCAGAAAGCTGGAAACGTCTTAAAACGATCACTTTCGACGAATACAAGCGTTTTTAGACATTTTCGTACTTCTTGGAATAAAACTGTATTTTTCACGACAAAAAATATTTTATATCTCTGGAAATAAATTTATTCTGGTCAGAAAGCTGGAAACGTCTAAAAACGATCACTTTCGACAAATACAATCGTTTTTAGACATTTTAGTACTTCTCGGAATAAAACTGCATTTTTCACGACAAAAAATATTTTATATCTCTGAAAATAAATTTATTAACGTCAGAAAGCTGGAAACGTCTTAAAACGATCACTTTCGACGAATACAAGCGTTTTTAGACATTTTCGTACTTCTTGGAATAAAACTGTATTTTTCACGACAAAAAATATTTTATATCTTTGAAAATAAATTTATTAACGTCAGAGAGCTGGAAATGTCTAAAAACGTTCACTTTCAACGAATACGAGCATTTTTAGGCATTTTCGTACTTCTCCGAATAAAACTGTATTTTTAACGACAAAAAATATTTTTTATCTCTGAAAATAAATGTATTAACGTCAGAAAGCTGGAAACGGCTAAAAACGATCACTTTCGACAAATACAAGCGTTTTTAGACATTTTCGTACTTCTCGGAATAAAACTGCATTTTTCACGACAAAAAATATTTTTTATCTCTGAAAATCAATTTATTATCGTCAGAGAGCTGGAAATGTCTAAAAACGTTCACTTTCAACGAATACGAGCGTTTTTAGTCATTTTTGTACTTGTCGGAATAAAACTGAATTTTTCACGACAAAAAATATTTTTTATCTCTGAACATCAATTTATTCAGGTCAGAAAGCTAGAAACGTCTAAAAACGATCACTTTCGACGAATACAAGCGTTTTTAGACATTTTCGTACTTCTCGGAATAAAACTGCATTTTTCACGACAAAAAAAAATTTATATCTCTGAAAATCAATTTATTATCGTCAGAGAGCTGGAAATGTCTAAAAACGTTCACTTTCAACGAATACGACCGTTTTTAGTCATTTTTGTACTTGTCGGAATAAAACTGTATGTTTCACGACAAAATTTTTTTTTTATCTCTGAAAATCAATTTATTCAGGTCAGAAAGCTGGAAACGTCTAAAAACGATCACTTTTGACGAATACAAGCGTTTTTAGACATTTTCGTACTTCTCGGAATAAAACTGCATTTTTCACGACAAAAAATATTTTATATCTCTGAAAATAAACTTATTAACGGCAGAGAGCTGGAAATGTAAAAAAACGTTCACTTTCAACGAATACGAGCGTTTTTAGGCATTTTCGTACTTCTCGGAATAAAACTGCATTTTTCACGACAAAAAAAAATTTATATCTCTGAAAATCAATTTATTATCGTCAGAGAGCTGGAAATGTCTAAAAACGTTCACTTTCAACGAATACGACCGTTTTTAGTCATTTTTGTACTTGTCGGAATAAAACTGTATGTTTCACGACAAAATTTTTTTTTTATCTCTGAAAATCAATTTATTCAGGTCAGAAAGCTGGAAACGTCTAAAAACGATCACTTTTGACGAATACAAGCGTTTTTAGACATTTTCGTACTTCTCGGAATAAAACTGCATTTTTCACGACAAAAAATATTTTATATCTTTGAAAATAAATTTATTAACGTCAGAGAGCTGGAAATGCCTAAAAACGTTCACTTTCAACGAATACGATGCTTTTTTAGACATTTTCGTACTTCTCGGACTAAAACTGCATTTTTCACGACAAAAAATATTTTATATCTCTGAAAATAAATTTATTAACGTCAGAGAGCTTGAAATATCTAAAAACGTACACTTTCAACGAATACGAGCGTTTTTGGCATTTTCGTTCTTCTCGGAATAAAACTGTATTTTTCACGACAAAAAAAGATTTTTTATCTCTGAAAATAAATTTATTAACGTCAGAGAGCTGGAAACGTCTAAAAACGTTCACTTTCAACGAATACGCGCGTTTTTAGACATTTTCGTACTTCTCGGACTAAAACTGCATTTTTCACAACAACAAATATTTTTTATCTCTGAAAATAAATTTAGTAACGTCAGAAAGCTGGAAACGTCTAAAAACGACCACTTTCGACGAATACAAGCGTTTTTAGACATTTTCGTACTTCTCGGAATAAAACTGCATTTTTCACGACAAAAAATATTTTATATCTCTGAAAATAAATTTATTAACGTCAGAGAGCTAGAAATGTCTAAAAACGTTCACTTTCAACGAATACGCGCGTTTTTAGACATTTTCGTACTTCTCGGACTAAAACTGCATTTTTCACAACAACAAATATTTTTTATCTCTGAAAATAAATTTAGTAATGTCAGAAAGCTGGAAACGTCTAAAAACGACCACTTTCGACGAATACAAGCGTTTTTAGACATTTTCGTACTTCTCGGAATAAAACTGCATTTTTCACGACAAAAAATATTTTATATCTCTGAAAATAAATTTATTAACGTCAGAGAGCTGGAAATGTCTAAAAACGTTCACTTTCAAGGAATACGAGCGTTTTTAGGCATTTTTGTACTTCTCCGAATAAAACTGCATTTTTCACGGCAAAAAATATTTTTTATCTCTGAAAATCAATTTATTATCGTCAGAGAGCTGAAAATGTCTAAAAACGTTCACTTTCAACGAATACGAGCGTTTTTAGTCATTTTTGTACTTGTCGGAATAAAACTGTATTTTTCACGACAAAAAATATTTTTTATCTCTGAACATCAATTTATTCAGGTCAGAAAGCTAGAAACGTCTAAAAACGATCACTTTCGACGAATACAAGCGTTTTTAGAGATTTTCGTACTTCTCGGAATAAAACTGCATTTTTCACGACAAAAAATATTTTATATCTCTGAAAATAAACTTATTAACGTCAGAGAGCTGGAAACGTCTAAAAACGATCACTTTCGACAAATACAAGCGTTTTTAGACATTTTCGTACTTCTCGGACTAAAACTGCATTTTTCACAACAACAAATATTTTGTATCTCTGAAAATAAATTTATTAACGTCAGAGACCTGGAAATGTCTAAAAACGTTCACTTTCAACGAATACGAGCGTTTTTAGACATTTTCGTTCTTCTCGGAATAAAACTGTATTTTTTAACGACAAAAAATATTTTTTATCTCTGAAAATAAATTTATTAACGTCAGAAAGCTGGAAACGGCTAAAAACGATCACTTTCGACGAATACAAGCGTTTTTAGACATTTTCGTACTTCTCGGAATAAAACTGCATTTTTCACGACAAAAAATATTTTATATCTCTGAAAATAAACTTATTAACGGCAGAGAGCTGGAAAAGTCAAAAAACGTTCACTTTCAACGAATACGAGCGTTTTTAGGCATTTTCGTACTTCTCGGAATAAAACTGCATTTTTCACGACAAAAAATATTTTATATCTCTGAAAATAAATTTATTAACGTCAGAGAGCTTGAAATGTCTAAAAACGTTCACTTTCAACGAATACGAGCGTTTTTAGACATTTTCGTTCTTCTCGGAATAAAACTGTATTTTTAACGACAAAAAATATTTTTTATCTCTGAAAATAAATTTATTAACGTCAGAAAGCTGGAAACGGCTAAAAACGATCACTTTCGACGAATACAAGCGTTTTTAGACATTTTCGTACTTCTCGGAATAAAACTGCATTTTTAACGACAAAAAATATTTTATATCTCTGAAAATAAATTTATTAACGTCAGAGAGCTGGAAATATCTAAAAACGTTCACTTTCAACGAATACGAGCGTTTTTTGGCATTTTCGTTCTTCTCGGAATAAAACTGTATTTTTCACGACAAAAAATATTTTTTATCGCTGAAAATAAATTTATTAACGTCAGAGAGCTGGAAATGTCTAAAAACGTTCACTTTCAACGAATACGAGCGTTTTTAGACATTTTCGTACTTCTCGGACTAATACTGCATTTTTCACAACAAAAAATATTTTTTATCTCTGAAAATAAATTTAGTAACGTCAGAAAGCTGGAAACGTCTAAAAACGATCACTTTCGACGAATACAAGCGTTTTTAGACATTTTCGCACTTCTCGGAATAAAACTGCATTTTTCACGACAAAAAATATTTTATATCTCTGAAAATAAATTTATTAACGTCAGAGAGCTGGAAATGTCTAAAAACTTTCACTTTCAACGAATACGAGCGTTTTTAGGCATTTTCGTACTTCTCCGAATAAAACCGTATTTTTCACGACAAAAAATATTTTATATGTCTGGAAATAAATTTATTCTGGTCAGAAAGCTGGAAACGTCTAAAAACGATCACTTTCGACAAATACAAGCGTTTTTAGACATTTTCGTACTTCTCGGAATAAAACTGCATTTTTCACGACAAAAAATATTTTATATCTCTGAAAATAAATTTATTAACATCAGAAAGCTGGAAACGTCTTAAAACGATCACTTTCGACGAATACAAGCGTTTTTAGACATTTTCGTACTTCTCGGAATAAAACTTTATTTTTCACGACAAAAAATATTCTATATCTTTGAAAATAAATTTATTAACGTCAGAGAGCTGGAAATGTCTAAAAACGTTCACTTGTCGGAATAAAACTGTATTTTTCACGACAAAAAATATTTTTTATCTCTGAACATCAATTTATTCAGGTCAGAAAGCTAGAAACGTCTAAAAACGATCACTTTCGACGAATACAAGCGTTTTTAGACATTTTCGTACTTCTCGGAATAAAACTGCATTTTTCACGACAAAAAATATTTTATATCTCTGAAAATCAATTTATTATCGTCAGAGAGCTGGAAATGTCTAAAAACGTTCACTTTCAACGAATACGACCGTTTTTAGTCATTTTTGTACTTGTCGGAATAAAACTGTATGTTTCACGACAAATTTTTTTTTTTATCTCTGAAAATCAATTTATTCAGGTCAGAAAGCTGGAAACGTCTAAAAACGATCACTTTTGACGAATACAAGCGTTTTTAGACATTTTCGTACTTCTCGGAATAAAACTGCATTTTTCACGACAAAAAATATTTTATATCTCTGAAAATCAATTTATTATCGTCAGAGAGCTGGAAATGTCTAAAAACGTTCACTTTCAACGAATACGAGCGTTTTTAGGCATTTTCGTACTTCTCGGAATAAAACTGCATTTTTCACGACAAAAAATATTTTATATCTCTGAAAATAAATTTATTAACGTCAGAGAGCTTGAAATATCTAAAAACTTTCACTTTCAACGAATACGAGCGTTTTTAGACATTTTCGTTCTTCTCGGAATAAAACTGTATTTTTAACGACAAAAAATATTTTTTTTCTCTGAAAATAAATTTATTAACGTCAGAAAGCTGGAAACGGCTAAAAACGATCACTTTCGACGAATACAAGCGTTTTTAGACATTTTCGTACTTCTCGGAATAAAACTGCATTTTTCACGACAAAAAATATTTTATATCTCTGAAAATAAATTTATTAACGTCAGAGAGCTGGAAATATCTAAAAACGTTCACTTTCAACGAATACGAGCGTTTTTTGGCATTTTCGTTCTTCTCGGAATAAAACTGTATTTTTCACGACAAAAAAGATTTTTTATCTCTGAAAATAAATTTATTAACGTCAGAGAGCTGGAAATGTCTAAAAACGTTCACTTTCAACGAATACGCTCGTTTTTAGACATTTTCGTACTTCTCGGACTAAAACTGCATTTTTCACAACAAAAAATATTTTATATCTCTGAAAATAAATTTATTAACGTCAGAGAGCTGGAAATGTCTAAAAACGTTCACTTTCAAGGAATACGAGCGTTTTTAGGCATTTTTGTACTTCTCGGAATAAAACTGCATTTTTCACGACAAAAAATATTTTATATCTCTGAAAATAAATTTATTAACGTCAAAGAGCCTGAAATGTCTAAAAACGTTCACTTTCAACGAATACGATCGTTTTTAGACATTTTCGTACTTCTCGGAATAAAACTGCATTTTTCACGACAAAAAATATTTTTTATCTCTGAAAATCAATTTATTATCGTCAGAGAGCTGGAAATGTCTAAAAACGTTCACTTTCAACGAATACGAGCGTTTTTAGTCATTTTTGTACTTGTCGGAATAAAACTGTATTTTTCACGACAAAAAATATTTTTTATCTCTGAACATCAATTTATTCAGGTCAGAATGCTGGAAACGGCTAAAAACGATCACTTTCGACGAATACAAGCGTTTTTAGACATTTTCGTACTTCTCGGAATAAAACTGCATTTTTCACGACAAAAAATATTTTATATCTCTGAAAATAAACTTATTAACGGCAGAGAGCTGGAAAAGTAAAAAAACGTTCACTTTCAACGAATACGAGCGTTTTTAGGCATTTTCGTACTTCTCGGAATAAAACTGTATTTTTCACGACAAAAAATATTCTATATCTTTGAAAATAAATTTATTAACGTCAGAGAGCTGGAAATGTCTAAAAACGTTCACTTTCAACGAATACGAGCGTTTTTAGGCATTTTCGTACTTCTCGGAATAAAACTGCATTTTTCACGACAAAAAATATTTTATATCTCTGAAAATAAATTTATTAACGTCAGAAAGCTGGAAACGTCTTAAAACGATCACTTTCGACGAATACAAGCGTTTTTAGACATTTTCGTACTTCTCGGAATTAAACTGTATTTTTCACGACAAAAAATATTTTATATCTTTGAAAATAAATTTATTAACGTCAGAAAGCTGGAAACGTCTTAAAACGATCACTTTCGACGAATACAAGCGTTTTTAGACATTTTCGTACTTCTCGGAATAAAACTGTATTTTTCACGACAAAAAATATTTTATATCTTTGAAAATAAATTTATTAACGTCAGAGAGCTGGAAATGTCTAAAAACGTTCACTTTCAACGAATACGAGCGTTTTTAGGCATTTTCGTACTTCTCCGTATAAAACTGTATTTTTAACGACAAAAAATATTATTTATCTCTGAAAATAAATTTATTAACGTCAGAAAGCTGGAAACGGCTAAAAACGATCACTTTCGACAAATACAAGCGTTTTTAAGCATTTTCGTACTTCTCGGAATAAAACTGTATTTTTCACGACAAAAAATATTTTTTATCTTTGAAAATAAATTTATTAACGTCAGAGAGCTGGAAATGTCTAAAAACGGTCATTTTCAACGAATACGAGCGTTTTTAGGCATTTTCGTACTTCTCCGAATAAAACTGTATTTTTAACGACAAAAAATATTTGTTATCTCTGAAAATAAATGTATTAACGTCAGAAAGCTGGAAACGGCTAAAAACGATCACTTTCGACAAATACAAGCGTTTTTAGACATTTTCGTACTTCTCGGAATAAAACTGCATTTTTCACGACAAAAAATATTTTTTATCTCTGATAATCAATTTATTATCGTCAGAGAGCTGGAAATGTCTAAAAACGTTCACTTTCAACGAATACGAGCGTTTTTAGTCATTTTTGTACTTGTCGGAATAAAACTGTATTTTTCACGACAAAAAATATTTTTTATCTCTGAACATGAATTTATTCAGGTCAGAAAGCTAGAAACGTCTAAAAACGATCACTTTCGACGAATACAAGCGTTTTTAGACATTTTCGTACTTCTCGGAATAAAACTGCATTTTTCACGACAAAAAATATTTTATATCTCTGAAAATCAATTTATTATCGTCAGAGAGCTGGAAATGTCTAAAAACGTTCACTTTCAACGAATACGACCGTTTTTAGTCATTTTTGTACTTGTCGGAATAAAACTGTATGTTTCACGACAAATTTTTTTTTTATCTCTGAAAATCAATTTATTCAGGTCAGAAAGCTGGAAACGTCTAAAAACGATCACTTTTGACGAATACAAGCGTTTTTAGACATTTTCGTACTTCTCGGAATAAAACTGCATTTTTCACGACAAAAAATATTTTATATCTCTGAAAATCAATTTATTATCGTCAGAGAGCTGGAAATGTCTAAAAACGTTCACTTTCAACGAATACGAGCGTTTTTAGGCATTTTCGTACTTCTCGGAATAAAACTGCATTTTTCACGACAAAAAATATTTTATATCTCTGAAAATAAATTTATTAACGTCAGAGAGCTTGAAATATGTAAAAACGTTCACTTTCAACGAATACGAGCGTTTTTAGACATTTTCGTTCTTCTCGGAATAAAACTGTATTTTTAACGACAAAAAATATTTTTTTTCTCTGAAAATAAATTTATTAACGTCAGAAAGCTGGAAACGGCTAAAAATGATCACTTTCGACGAATACAAGCGTTTTTAGACATTTTCGTACTTCTCGGAATAAAACTGCATTTTTCACGACAAAAAATATTTTATATCTCTGAAAATAAATTTATTAACGTCAGAGAGCTGGAAATATCTAAAAACGTTCACTTTCAACGAATACGAGCGTTTTTTGGCATTTTCGTTCTTCTCGGAATAAAACTGTATTTTTCACGACAAAAAATATTTTATATCTCTGAAAATAAATTTATTAACGTCAGAGAGCTTGAAATGTCTAAAAACGTTCACTTTCAACGAATACGAGCGTTTTTAGACATTTTCGTTCTTCTCGGAATAAAACTGTATTTTTAACGACAAAAAATATTTTTTATCTCTGAAAATAAATTTATTAACGTCAGAAAGCTGGAAACGGCTAAAAACGATCACTTTCGACGAATACAAGCGTTTTTAGACATTTTCGTACTTCTCGGAATAAAACTGCATTTTTCACGACAAAAAATATTTTATATCTCTGAAAATAAATTTATTAACGTCAGAGAGCTGGAAATATCTAAAAACGTTCACTTTCAACGAATACGAGCGTTTTTTGGCATTTTCGTTCTTCTCGGAATAAAAATGTATTTTTCAGGACAAAAAATATTTTTTATCGCTGAAAATAAATTTATTAACGTCAGAGAGCTGGAAATGTCTCAAAACGTTCACTTTCAACGAATACGAGCGTTTTTAGACATTTTCGTACTTCTCGGACTAAAACTGCATTTTTCACAACAAAAAATATTTTTTATCTCTGAAAATAAATTTAGTAACGTCAGAAAGCTGGAAACGTCTAAAAACGATCACTTTCGACGAATACAAGCGTTTTTAGACATTTTCGTACTTCTCGGAATAAAACTGCATTTTTCACGACAAAAAATATTTTATATCTCTGAAAATAAATTTATTAACGTCAGAGAGCTGGAAATGTTTAAAAACGTTCACTTTCAACGAATAAGATCGTTTTTAGGCATTTTCGTACTTCTCCGAATAAAACTGTATTTTTCACGACAAAAAATATTTTATATCTCTGGAAATAAATTTATTCTGGTCAGAAAGCTGGAAACGTCTAAAAACGACCACTTTCGACGAATACAAGCGTTTTTAGACATTTTCGTACTTCTCGGACTAAAACTGCATTTTTCACGACAAAAAATATTTTATATCTTTGAAAATAAATTTATTAACGTCAGAGAGCTGGAAATGCCTAAAAACGTTCACTTTCAACGAATACGATGCTTTTTTAGACATTTTCGTACTTCTCGGACTAAAACTGCATTTTTCACGACAAAAAATATTTTATATCTTTGAAAATAAATTTATTAACGTCAGAGAGCTGGAAATGTCTAAAAACGTTCACTTTCAACGAATACGATCGTTTTTAGGCATTTTTGTACTTCTCGGAATAAAACTGTATTTTTCACGACAAAAAATATTTTTTATCTCTGAAAATCAATTTATTCAGGTCAGAAAGCTGGAAACGTCTAAAAACGACCACTTTCGACGAATACAAGCGTTTTTAGACATTTTCGTACTTCTCGGATTAAAACTGCATTTTTCACGACAAAAAATATTTTATATCTTTGAAAATAAATTTATTAACGTCAGAGAGCTGGATATGTCTAAAAACGTTCACTTTCAACGAATACGATCGTTTTTAGGCATTTTCGTACTTCTCCGAATAAAACTGTATTTTTCACGACAAAAAATATTTTATATCTCTGGAAATAAATTTATTCTGGTCAGAAAGCTGGAAACGTCTAAAAACGATCACTTTCGACAAATACAAGCGTTTTTAGACATTTTCGTACTTCGCGGAATAAGACTGCATTTTTCACGACAAAAAAATATTTTATATCTCTGAAAATAAATTTATTAACGTCAGAGAGCTGGAAAGTCTAAAAACGTTCACTTTCAACGAATACGAGCGTTTTTAGGCATTTTTGTACTTCTCGGAATAAAACTGTATTTTTCACGACAAAAAATATTTTTTATCTCTGAAAATCAATTTATTCAGGTCAGAAAGCTGGAAACGTCTAAAAACGACCACTTTCGACGAATACAAGCGTTTTTAGACATTTTCGTACTTCTCGGACTAAAACTGCATTTTTCACGACAAAAAATATTTTATATCTTTGAAAATAAATTTATTAACGTCAGAGAGCTGGAAATGTCTAAAAACGTTCACTTTCAACGAATACGATCGTTTTTAGGCATTTTTGTACTTCTCGGAATAAAACTGTATTTTTCACGACAAAAAATATTTTTTATCTCTGAAAATCAATTTATTCAGGTCAGAAAGCTGGAAACGTCTAAAAACGACCACTTTCGACGAATACAAGCGTTTTTAGACATTTTCGTACTTCTCGGACTAAAACTGCATTTTTCACGACAAAAAATATTTTATATCTTTGAAAATAAATTTATTAACGTCAGAGAGCTGGAAATGTCTAAAAACGTTCACTTTCAACGAATACGAGCGTTTTTAGGCATTTTCGTACTTCTCCGAATAAAACTGTATTTTTCACGACAAAAAATATTTTATATCTCTGGAGATAAATTTATTCTGGTCAGAAAGCTGGAAACGTCTAAAAACGACCACTTTCGACGAATACAAGCATTTTTAGACATTTTCGTACTTCTCGGACTAAAACTGCATTTTTCACGACAAAAAATATTTTATATCTTTGAAAATAAATTTATTAACGTCAGAGAGCTGGAAATGTCTAAAAACGTTCACTTTCAACGAATAAGATCGTTTTTAGGCATTTTCGTACTTCTCCGAATAAAACTGTATTTTTCACGACAAAAAATATTTTATATCTCTGGAAATAAATTTATTCTGGTCAGAAAGCTGGAAACGTCTAAAAACGACCACTTTCGACGAATACAAGCGTTTTTAGACATTTTCGTACTTCTCGGACTAAAACTGCATTTTTCACGACAAAAAATATTTTATATCTTTGAAAATAAATTTATTAACGTCAGAGAGCTGGAAATGCCTAAAAACGTTCACTTTCAACGAATACGATGCTTTTTGGGCATTTTCGTACTTCTCCGAATAAAACTGTATTTTTCACGACAAAAAATATTTTATATCTCTGGAAATAAATTTATTCTGGTCAGAAAGCTGGAAACGTCTAAAAACGACCACTTTCGACGAATACAAGCGTTTTTAGACATTTTCGTACTTCTCGGACTAAAACTGCATTTTTCACGACAAAAAATATTTTATATCTTTGAAAATAAATTTATTAACGTCAGAGAGCTGGAAATGTCTAAAAACGTTCACTTTCAACGAATACGATCGTTTTTAGGCATTTTTGTACTTCTCGGAATAAAACTGTATTTTTCACGACAAAAAATATTTTTTATCTCTGAAAATCAATTTATTCAGGTCAGAAAGCTGGAAACGTCTAAAAACGACCACTTTCGACGAATACAAGCGTTTTTAGACATTTTCGTATTTCTCGGACTAAAACTGCATTTTTCACGACAAAAAATATTTTATATCTTTGAAAATAAATTTATTAACGTCAGAGAGCTGGAAATGTCTAAAAACGTTCACTTTCAACGAATACGAGCGTTTTTAGGCATTTTCGTACTTCTCCGAATAAAACTGTATTTTTCACGACAAAAAATATTTTATATCTCTGGAAATAAATTTATTCTGGTCAGAAAGCTGGAAACGACTAAAAACGACCACTTTCGACGAATACAAGCGTTTTTAGACATTTTCGTACTTCTCGGACTAAAACTGCATTTTTCACGACAAAAAATATTTTATATCTTTGAAAATAAATTTATTAACGTCAGAGAGCTGGAAATGTCTAAAAACGTTTACTTTCAACGAATACGAGCGTTTTTAGGCATTTTCGTACTTCTCCGAATAAAACTGTATTTTTCACGACAAAAAATATTTTATATCTCTGGAAATAAATTTATTCTGGTCAGAAAGCTGGAAACGTCTAAAAACGATCACTTTCGACAAATACAAGCGTTTTTAGACATTTTCGTACTTCTCGGAATAAGACTGCATTTTTCACGACAAAAAAATATTTTATATCTCTGAAAATAAATTTATTAACGTCAGAGAGCTGGAAATGTCTAAAAACGTTCACTTTCAACGAATACGAGCGTTTTTAGGCATTTTTGTACTTCTCGGAATAAAACTGTATTTTTCACGACAAAAAATATTTTTTATCTCTGAAAATCAATTTATTCAGGTCAGAAAGCTGGAAACGTCTAAAAACGACCACTTTCGACGAATACAAGCGTTTTTAGACATTTTCGTACTTCTCGGACTAAAACTGCATTTTTCACGACAAAAAATATTTTATATCTTTGAAAATAAATTTATTAACGTCAGAGAGCTGGAAATGTCTAAAAACGTTCACTTTCAACGAATACGAGCGTTTTTAGGCATTTTCGTACTTCTCCGAATAAAACTGTATTTTTCACGACAAAAAATATTTTATATCTCTGGAGATAAATTTATTCTGGTCAGAAAGCTGGAAACGTCTAAAAACGACCACTTTCGACGAATACAAGCGTTTTTAGACATTTTCGTACTTCTCGGACTAAAACTGCATTTTTCACGACAAAAAATATTTTATATCTTTGAAAATAAATTTATTAACGTCAGAGAGCTGGAAATGTCTAAAAACGTTCACTTTCAACGAATAAGATCGTTTTTAGGCATTTTCGTACTTCTCCGAATAAAACTGTATTTTTCACGACAAAAAATATTTTATATCTCTGGAAATAAATTTATTCTGGTCAGAAAGCTGGAAACGTCTAAAAACGACCACTTTCGACGAATACAAGCGTTTTTAGACATTTTCGTACTTCTCGGACTAAAACTGCATTTTTCACGACAAAAAATATTTTATATCTTTGAAAATAAATTTATTAACGTCAGAGAGCTGGAAATGCCTAAAAACGTTCACTTTCAACGAATACGATGCTTTTTGGGCATTTTCGTACTTCTCCGAATAAAACTGTATTTTTCACGACAAAAAATATTTTATATCTCTGGAAATAAATTTATTCTGGTCAGAAAGCTGGAAACGTCTAAAAACGACCACTTTCGACGAATACAAGCGTTTTTAGACATTTTCGTACTTCTCGGACTAAAACTGCATTTTTCACGACAAAAAATATTTTATATCTTTGAAAATAAATTTATTAACGTCAGAGAGCTGGAAATGTCTAAAAACGTTCACTTTCAACGAATACGATCGTTTTTAGGCATTTTTGTACTTCTCGGAATAAAACTGTATTTTTCACGACAAAAAATATTTTTTATCTCTGAAAATCAATTTATTCAGGTCAGAAAGCTGGAAACGTCTAAAAACGACCACTTTCGACGAATACAAGCGTTTTTAGACATTTTCGTATTTCTCGGACTAAAACTGCATTTTTCACGACAAAAAATATTTTATATCTTTGAAAATAAATTTATTAACGTCAGAGAGCTGGAAATGTCTAAAAACGTTCACTTTCAACGAATACGAGCGTTTTTAGGCATTTTCGTACTTCTCCGAATAAAACTGTATTTTTCACGACAAAAAATATTTTATATCTCTGGAAATAAATTTATTCTGGTCAGAAAGCTGGAAACGACTAAAAACGACCACTTTCGACGAATACAAGCGTTTTTAGACATTTTCGTACTTCTCGGACTAAAACTGCATTTTTCACGACAAAAAATATTTTATATCTTTGAAAATAAATTTATTAACGTCAGAGAGCTGGAAATGTCTAAAAACGTTTACTTTCAACGAATACGAGCGTTTTTAGGCATTTTCGTACTTCTCCGAATAAAACTGTATTTTTCACGACAAAAAATATTTTATATCTCTGGAAATAAATTTATTCTGGTCAGAAAGCTGGAAACGTCTAAAAACGATCACTTTCGACAAATACAAGCGTTTTTAGACATTTTCGTACTTCTCGGAATAAGACTGCATTTTTCACGACAAAAAAATATTTTATATCTCTGAAAATAAATTTATTAACGTCAGAGAGCTGGAAATGTCTAAAAACGTTCACTTTCAACGAATACGAGCGTTTTTAGGCATTTTTGTACTTCTCGGAATAAAACTGTATTTTTCACGACAAAAAATATTTTTTATCTCTGAAAATCAATTTATTCAGGTCAGAAAGCTGGAAACGTCTAAAAACGACCACTTTCGACGAATACAAGCGTTTTTAGACATTTTCGTACTTCTCGGACTAAAACTGCATTTTTCACGACAAAAAATATTTTATATCTTCGAAAATAAATTTATTAACGTCAGAGAGCTGGAAATGTCTAAAAACGTTCACTTTCAACGAATACGATCGTTTTTAGTCATTTTCGTACTTCTCCGAATAAAACTGTATTTTTCACGACAAAAAAATATTTTATATCTCTGAAAATAAATTTATTAACGTCAGAGAGCTGGAAATGTCTAAAAACGTTCACTTTCAACGAATACGAGCGTTTTTAGGCATTTTTGTACTTCTCGGAATAAAACTGTATTTTTCACGACAACAAATATTTTTTATCTCTGAAAATCAATTTATTCAGGTCAGAAAGCTGGAAACGTCTAAAAACGACCACTTTCGACGAATACAAGCGTTTTTAGACATTTTCGTACTTCTCGGACTAAAACTGCATTTCTCACGACAAAAAATATTTTATATCTTTGAAAATAAATTTATTAACGTCAGAGAGCTGGAAACGTCTAAAAACGACCACTTTCGACGAATACAAGCGTTTTTAGACATTTTCGTACTTCTCGGACTAAAACTGCATTTTTCACGACAAAAAATATTTTATATCTTTGAAAATAAATTTATTAACGTCAGAGAGCTGGAAATGTCTAAAAACGTTTACTTTCAACGAATACGAGCGTTTTTAGGCATTTTCGTACTTCTCCGAATAAAACTGTATTTTTCACGACAAAAAATATTTTATATCTCTGGAAATAAATTTATTCTGGTCAGAAAGCTGGAAACGTCTAAAAACGACCACTTTCGACGAATACAAGCGTTTTTAGGCATTTTCGTACTTCTCGGACTAAAACTGCATTTTTCACGACAAAAAATATTTTATATCTTTGAAAATAAATTTATTAACGTCAGAGAGCTGGAAATGTCTAAAAACGTTCACTTTCAACGAATACGAGCGTTTTTAGGCATTTTCGTACTTCTCCGAATAAAACTGTATTTTTCACGACAAAAAATATTTTATATCTCTGGAAATAAATTTATTCTGGTCAGAAAGCTGGAAACGACTAAAAACGACCACTTTCGACGAATACAAGCGTTTTTAGACATTTTCGTACTTCTCGGACTAAAACTGCATTTTTCACGACAAAAAATATTTTATATCTTTGAAAATAAATTTATTAACGTCAGAGAGCTGGAAATGTCTAAAAACGTTCACTTTCAACGAATAAGATCGTTTTTAGGCATTTTCGTACTTCTCCGAATAAAACTGTATTTTTCACGACAAAAAATATTTTATATCTCTGGAAATAAATTTATTCTGGTCAGAAAGCTGGAAACGTCTAAAAACGACCACTTTCGACGAATACAAGCGTTTTTAGACATTTTCGTACTTCTCGGACTAAAACTGCATTTTTCACGACAAAAAATATTTTATATCTTTGAAAATAAATTTATTAACGTCAGAGAGCTGGAAATGCCTAAAAACGTTCACTTTCAACGAATACGATGCTTTTTGGGCATTTTCGTACTTCTCCGAATAAAACTGTATTTTTCACGACAAAAAATATTTTATATCTCTGGAAATAAATTTATTCTGGTCAGAAAGCTGGAAACGTCTAAAAACGACCACTTTCGACGAATACAAGCGTTTTTAGACATTTTCGTACTTCTCGGACTAAAACTGCATTTTTCACGACAAAAAATATTTTATATCTTTGAAAATAAATTTATTAACGTCAGAGAGCTGGAAATGTCTAAAAACGTTCACTTTCAACGAATACGATCGTTTTTAGGCATTTTTGTACTTCTCGGAATAAAACTGTATTTTTCACGACAAAAAATATTTTTTATCTCTGAAAATCAATTTATTCAGGTCAGAAAGCTGGAAACGTCTAAAAACGACCACTTTCGACGAATACAAGCGTTTTTAGACATTTTCGTATTTCTCGGACTAAAACTGCATTTTTCACGACAAAAAATATTTTATATCTTTGAAAATAAATTTATTAACGTCAGAGAGCTGGAAATGTCTAAAAACGTTCACTTTCAACGAATACGAGCGTTTTTAGGCATTTTCGTACTTCTCCGAATAAAACTGTATTTTTCACGACAAAAAATATTTTATATCTCTGGAAATAAATTTATTCTGGTCAGAAAGCTGGAAACGACTAAAAACGACCACTTTCGACGAATACAAGCGTTTTTAGACATTTTCGTACTTCTCGGACTAAAACTGCATTTTTCACGACAAAAAATATTTTATATCTTTGAAAATAAATTTATTAACGTCAGAGAGCTGGAAATGTCTAAAAACGTTTACTTTCAACGAATACGAGCGTTTTTAGGCATTTTCGTACTTCTCCGAATAAAACTGTATTTTTCACGACAAAAAATATTTTATATCTCTGGAAATAAATTTATTCTGGTCAGAAAGCTGGAAACGTCTAAAAACGATCACTTTCGACAAATACAAGCGTTTTTAGACATTTTCGTACTTCTCGGAATAAGACTGCATTTTTCACGACAAAAAAATATTTTATATCTCTGAAAATAAATTTATTAACGTCAGAGAGCTGGAAATGTCTAAAAACGTTCACTTTCAACGAATACGAGCGTTTTTAGGCATTTTTGTACTTCTCGGAATAAAACTGTATTTTTCACGACAAAAAATATTTTTTATCTCTGAAAATCAATTTATTCAGGTCAGAAAGCTGGAAACGTCTAAAAACGACCACTTTCGACGAATACAAGCGTTTTTAGACATTTTCGTACTTCTCGGACTAAAACTGCATTTTTCACGACAAAAAATATTTTATATCTTCGAAAATAAATTTATTAACGTCAGAGAGCTGGAAATGTCTAAAAACGTTCACTTTCAACGAATACGATCGTTTTTAGTCATTTTCGTACTTCTCCGAATAAAACTGTATTTTTCACGACAAAAAAATATTTTATATCTCTGAAAATAAATTTATTAACGTCAGAGAGCTGGAAATGTCTAAAAACGTTCACTTTCAACGAATACGAGCGTTTTTAGGCATTTTTGTACTTCTCGGAATAAAACTGTATTTTTCACGACAACAAATATTTTTTATCTCTGAAAATCAATTTATTCAGGTCAGAAAGCTGGAAACGTCTAAAAACGACCACTTTCGACGAATACAAGCGTTTTTAGACATTTTCGTACTTCTCGGACTAAAACTGCATTTCTCACGACAAAAAATATTTTATATCTTTGAAAATAAATTTATTAACGTCAGAGAGCTGGAAACGTCTAAAAACGACCACTTTCGACGAATACAAGCGTTTTTAGACATTTTCGTACTTCTCGGACTAAAACTGCATTTTTCACGACAAAAAATATTTTATATCTTTGAAAATAAATTTATTAACGTCAGAGAGCTGGAAATGTCTAAAAACGTTTACTTTCAACGAATACGAGCGTTTTTAGGCATTTTCGTACTTCTCCGAATAAAACTGTATTTTTCACGACAAAAAATATTTTATATCTCTGGAAATAAATTTATTCTGGTCAGAAAGCTGGAAACGTCTAAAAACGACCACTTTCGACGAATACAAGCGTTTTTAGGCATTTTCGTACTTCTCGGACTAAAACTGCATTTTTCACGACAAAAAATATTTTATATCTTTGAAAATAAATTTATTAACGTCAGAGAGCTGGAAATGTCTAAAAACGTTCACTTTCAACGAATACGAGCGTTTTTAGGCATTTTCGTACTTCTCCGAATAAAACTGTATTTTTCACGACAAAAAATATTTTATATCTCTGGAAATAAATTTATTCTGGTCAGAAAGCTGGAAACGACTAAAAACGACCACTTTCGACGAATACAAGCGTTTTTAGACATTTTCGTACTTCTCGGACTAAAACTGCATTTTTCACGACAAAAAATATTTTATATCTTTGAAAATAAATTTATTAACGTCAGAGAGCTGGAAATGTCTAAAAACGTTTACTTTCAACGAATACGAGCGTTTTTAGGCATTTTCGTACTTCTCCGAATAAAACTGTATTTTTCACGACAAAAAATATTTTATATCTCTGGAAATAAATTTATTCTGGTCAGAAAGCTGGAAACGTCTAAAAACGATCACTTTCGACAAATACAAGCGTTTTTAGACATTTTCGTACTTCTCGGAATAAGACTGCATTTTTCACGACAAAAAAATATTTTATATCTCTGAAAATAAATTTATTAACGTCAGAGAGCTGGAAATGTCTAAAAACGTTCACTTTCAACGAATACGAGCGTTTTTAGGCATTTTTGTACTTCTCGGAATAAAACTGTATTTTTCACGACAAAAAATATTTTTTATCTCTGAAAATCAATTTATTCAGGTCAGAAAGCTGGAAACGTCTAAAAACGACCACTTTCGACGAATACAAGCGTTTTTAGACATTTTCGTACTTCTCGGACTAAAACTGCATTTTTCACGACAAAAAATATTTTATATCTTCGAAAATAAATTTATTAACGTCAGAGAGCTGGAAATGTCTAAAAACGTTCACTTTCAACGAATACGATCGTTTTTAGTCATTTTCGTACTTCTCCGAATAAAACTGTATTTTTCACGACAAAAAAATATTTTATATCTCTGAAAATAAATTTATTAACGTCAGAGAGCTGGAAATGTCTAAAAACGTTCACTTTCAACGAATACGAGCGTTTTTAGGCATTTTTGTATTTCTCGGAATAAAACTGTATTTTTCACGACAACAAATATTTTTTATCTCTGAAAATCAATTTATTCAGGTCAGAAAGCTGGAAACGTCTAAAAACGACCACTTTCGACGAATACAAGCGTTTTTAGACATTTTCGTACTTCTCGGACTAAAACTGCATTTCTCACGACAAAAAATATTTTATATCTTTGAAAATAAATTTATTAACGTCAGAGAGCTGGAAACGTCTAAAAACGACCACTTTCGACGAATACAAGCGTTTTTAGACATTTTCGTACTTCTCGGACTAAAACTGCATTTTTCACGACAAAAAATATTTTATATCTTTGAAAATAAATTTATTAACGTCAGAGAGCTGGAAATGTCTAAAAACGTTTACTTTCAACGAATACGAGCGTTTTTAGGCATTTTCGTACTTCTCCGAATAAAACTGTATTTTTCACGACAAAAAATATTTTATATCTCTGGAAATAAATTTATTCTGGTCAGAAAGCTGGAAACGTCTAAAAACGACCACTTTCGACGAATACAAGCGTTTTTAGGCATTTTCGTACTTCTCGGACTAAAACTGCATTTTTCACGACAAAAAATATTTTATATCTTTGAAAATAAATTTATTAACGTCAGAGAGCTGGAAATGTCTAAGAACGTTCACTTTCAACGAATACGATAGTTTTTAGGCATTTTCGTACTTCTCCGAATAAAACTGTATTTTTCACGACAAAAAATATTTTATATCTCTGGAAATAAATTTATTCTGGTCAGAAAGCTGGAAACGTCTAAAAACGACCACTTTCGACGAATACAAGCGTTTTTAGATATTTTCGTACTTCTCGGACTAAAACTGCATTTTTCACGACAAAAAATATTTTATATCTTTGAAAATAAATTTATTAACGTCAGAGAGCTGGAAATGTCTAAAAACGTTCACTTTCAACGAATACGATCGTTTTTAGGCATTTTCGTACTTCTCCGAATAAAACTGTATTTTTCACGACAAAAAATATTTTATATCTCTGGAAATAAATTTATTCTGGTCAGAAAGCTGGAAACGTCTAAAAACGATCACTTTCGACAAATACAAGCGTTTTTAGACATTTTCGTACTTCTCGGAATAAGACTGCATTTTTCACGACAAAAAAATATTTTATATCTCTGAAAATAAATTTATTAACGTCAGAGAGCTGGAAATGTCTAAAAACGTTCACTTTCAACGAATACGAGCGTTTTTAGGCATTTTTGTACTTCTCGGAATAAAACTGTATTTTTCACGACAAAAAATATTTTTTATCTCTGAAAATCAATTTATTCAGGTCAGAAAGCTGGAAACGTCTAAAAACGACCACTTTCGACGAATACAAGCGTTTTTAGACATTTTCGTACTTCTCGGACTAAAACTGCATTTTTCACGACAAAAAATATTTTATATCTTTGAAAATAAATTTATTAACGTCAGAGAGCTGGAAATGTCTAAAAACGTTCACTTTCAACGAATACGATCGTTTTTAGGCATTTTTGTACTTCTCGGAATAAAACTGTATTTTTCACGACAAAAAATATTTTTTATCTCTGAAAATCAATTTATTCAGGTCAGAAAGCTGGAAACGTCTAAAAACGATCACTTTCAACGAATACGATCGTTTTTAGGCATTTTCGTACTTCTCCGAATAAAACTGTATTTTTCACGACAAAAAATATTTTATATCTCTGAAAATAAATTTATTAACGTCACAGAGCTGGAAATGTCTAAAAAACGTTCACTTTCAACGAATACGAGCGTTTTTAGGCATTTTTGTACTTCTCGGAATAAAACTGTATTTTTCACGACAAAAAATATTTTTTATCTCTGAATATCAATTTATTCAGGTCAGAAAGCTGGAAACGTCTAAAAACGACCACTTTCGACGAATACAAGCGTTTTTAGACATTTTCGTACTTCTCGGACTAAAACTGCATTTTTCACGACAAAAAATATTTTATATCTTTGAAAATAAATTTATTAACGTCAGAGAGCTGGAAATGTCTAAAAACGTTCACTTTCAACGAATACGATCGTTTTTAGGCATTTTTGTACTTCTCGGAATAAAACTGTATTTTTCACGACAAAAAATATTTTTTATTTCTGAAAATCAATTTATTCAGGTCAGAAAGCTGGAAACGTCTAAAAACGACCACTTTCGACGAATACAAGCGTTTTTAGACATTTTCGTACTTCTCGGACTAAAACTGCATTTTTCACGACAAAAAATATTTTATATCTTTGAAAATAAATTTATTAACGTCAGAGAGCTGGAAATGTCTAAAAACGTTCACTTTCAACGAATACGATCGTTTTTAGGCATTTTTGTACTTCTCGGAATAAAACTGTATTTTTCACGACAAAAAATATTTTTTATCTCTGAAAATCAATTTATTCAGGTCAGAAAGCTGGAAACGTCTAAAAACGACCACTTTCGACGAATACAAGCGTTTTTAGACATTTTCGTACTTCTCGGACTAAAACTGCATTTTTCACGACAAAAAATATTTTATATCTTTGAAAATAAATTTATTAACGTCAGAGAGCTGGAAATGTCTAAAAACGTTCACTTTCAACGAATACGAGCGTTTTTAGGCATTTTCGTACTACTCCGAATAAAACTGTATTTTTCACGACAAAAAATATTTTATATCTCTGGAAATAAATTTATTAACGTCAGAGAGCTGGAAATGTCTAAAAACGTTCACTTTCAACGAATACGATCGTTTTTAGGCATTTTCGTACTTCTCCGAATAAAACTGTACTTTTCACGACAAAAAATATTTTATATCTCTGGAAATAAATTTATTCTGGTCAGAAAGCTGGAAACGACTAAAAACGACCACTTTCGACGAATACAAGCGTTTTTAGACATTTTCGTACTTCTCGGACTAAAACTGCATTTTTCACGACAAAAAATATTTTATATCTTTGAAAATAAATTTATTAACGTCAGAGAGCTGGAAATGTCTAAAAACGTTCACTTTCAACGAATACGATCGTTTTTAGGCATTTTTGTACTTCTCGGAATAAAACTGTATTTTTCACGACAAAAAATATTTTTTATCTCTGAAAATCAATTTATTCAGGTCAGAAAGCTGGAAACGTCTAAAAACGACCACTTTCGACGAATACAAGCGTTTTTAGACATTTTCGTACTTCGCGGAATAAGACTGCATTTTTCACGACAAAAAAATATTTTATATCTCTGGAAATAAATTTATTCTGGTCAGAAAGCTGGAAACGTCTAAAAACGATCACTTTCGACAAATACAAGCGTTTTTAGACATTTTCGTACTTCGCGGAATAAGACTGCATTTTTCACGACAAAAAAATATTTTATATCTCTGAAAATAAATTTATTAACGTCAGAGAGCTGGAAAGTCTAAAAACGTTCACTTTCAACGAATACGAGCGTTTTTAGGCATTTTTGTACTTCTCGGAATAAAACTGTATTTTTCACGACAAAAAATATTTTTTATCTCTGAAAATCAATTTATTCAGGTCAGAAAGCTGGAAACGTCTAAAAACGACCACTTTCGACGAATACAAGCGTTTTTAGACATTTTCGTACTTCTCGGACTAAAACTGCATTTTTCACGACAAAAAATATTTTATATCTTTGAAAATAAATTTATTAACGTCAGAGAGCTGGAAATGTCTAAAAACGTTCACTTTCAACGAATACGATCGTTTTTAGGCATTTTTGTACTTCTCGGAATAAAACTGTATTTTTCACGACAAAAAATATTTTTTATCTCTGAAAATCAATTTATTCAGGTCAGAAAGCTGGAAACGTCTAAAAACGACCACTTTCGACGAATACAAGCGTTTTTAGACATTTTCGTACTTCTCGGACTAAAACTGCATTTTTCACGACAAAAAATATTTTATATCTTTGAAAATAAATTTATTAACGTCAGAGAGCTGGAAATGTCTAAAAACGTTCACTTTCAACGAATACGAGCGTTTTTAGGCATTTTCGTACTTCTCCGAATAAAACTGTATTTTTCACGACAAAAAATATTTTATATCTCTGGAAATAAATTTATTCTGGTCAGAAAGCTGGAAACGTCTAAAAACGACCACTTTCGACGAATACAAGCGTTTTTAGACATTTTCGTACTTCTCGGACTAAAACTGCATTTTGCACGACAAAAAATATTTTATATCTTTGAAAATAAATTTATTAACGTCAGAGAGCTGGAAATGTCTAAAAACGTTCACTTTCAACGAATAAGATCGTTTTTAGGCATTTTCGTACTTCTCCGAATAAAACTGTATTTTTCACGACAAAAAATATTTTATATCTCTGGAAATAAATTTATTCTGGTCAGAAAGCTGGAAACGTCTAAAAACGACCACTTTCGACGAATACAAGCGTTTTTAGACATTTTCGTACTTCTCGGACTAAAACTGCATTTTTCACGACAAAAAATATTTTATATCTTTGAAAATAAATTTATTAACGTCAGAGAGCTGGAAATGTCTAAAAACGTTCACTTTCAACGAATACGATGCTTTTTGGGCATTTTCGTACTTCTCCGAATAAAACTGTATTTTTCACGACAAAAAATATTTTATATCTCTGGAAATAAATTTATTCTGGTCAGAAAGCTGGAAACGTCTAAAAACGACCACTTTCGACGAATAAGAGCGTTTTTAGACATTTTCGTACTTCTCGGACTAAAACTGCATTTTTCACGACAAAAAATATTTTATATCTTTGAAAATAAATTTATTAACGTCAGAGAGCTGGAAATGTCTAAAAACGTTCACTTTCAACGAATACGATCCTTTTTGGGCATTTTCGTACTTCTCCGAATAAAACTGTATTTTTCACGACAAAAAATATTTTATATCTCTGGAAATAAATTTATTCTGGTCAGAAAGCTGGAAACGTCTAAAAACGATCACTTTCGACAAATACAAGCGTTTTTAGACATTTTCGTACTTCTCGGACTAAAACTGCATTTTTCACGACAAAAAATATTTTATATCTTTGAAAATAAATTGATTAACGTCAGAGAGCTGGATATGTCTAAAAACGTTCACTTTCAACGAATACGATCGTTTTTAGGCATTTTCGTACTTCTCCGAATAAAACTGTATTTTTCACGACAAAAAATATTTTATATCTCTGGAAATAAATTTATTCTGGTCAGAAAGCTGGAAACGTCTAAAAACAATCACTTTCGACAAATACAAGCGTTTTTAGACATTTTCGTACTTCGCGGAATAAGACTGCATTTTTCACGACAAAAAAATATTTTATATCTCTGAAAATAAATTTATTAACGTCAGAGAGCTGGAAAGTCTAAAAACGTTCACTTTCAACGAATACGAGCGTTTTTAGGCATTTTTGTACTTCTCGGAATAAAACTGTATTTTTCACGACAAAAAATATTTTTTATCTCTGAAAATCAATTGTTTCAGGTCAGAAAGCTGGAAACGTCTAAAAACGACCACTTTCGACGAATACAAGCGTTTTTAGACATTTTCGTACTTCTCGGACTAAAACTGCATTTTTCACGACAAAAAATATTTTATATCTTTGAAAATAAATTTATTAACGTCAGAGAGCTGGAAATGTCTAAAAACGTTCACTTTCAACGAATACGATGCTTTTTGGGCATTTTCGTACTTCTCCGAATAAAACTGTATTTTTCACGACAAAAAATATTTTATATCTCTGGAAATAAATTTATTCTGGTCAGAAAGCTGGAAACGTCTAAAAACGACCACTTTCGACGAATACAAGCGTTTTTAGACATTTTCGTACTTCTCGGACTAAAACTGCATTTTTCACGACAAAAAATATTTTATATCTTTGAAAATAAATTTATTAACGTCAGAGAGCTGGAAATGTCTAAAAACGTTCACTTTCAACGAATACGATCCTTTTTGGGCATTTTCGTACTTCTCCGAATAAAACTATATTTTTCACGACAAAAAATATTTTATATCTCTGGAAATAAATTTATTCTGGTCAGAAAGCTGGAAACGTCTAAAAACGATCACTTTCGACAAATACAAGCGTTTTTAGACATTTTCGTACTTCTCGGAATAAGACTGCATTTTTCACGACAAAAAAATATTTTATATCTCTGAAAATAAATTTATTAACTTCAGAGAGCTGGAAATGTCTAAAAACGTTCACTTTCAACGAATACGAGCGTTTTTAGGCATTTTTGTACTTCTCGGAATAAAACTGTATTTTTCACGACAAAAAATATTTTTTATCTCTGAAAATCAATTTATTCAGGTCAGAAAGCTGCAAACGTCTAAAAACGACCACTTTCGACGAATACAAGCGTTTTTAGACATTTTCGTACTTCTCGGACTAAAACTGCATTTTTCACGACAAAAAATATTTTATATCTTTGAAAATAAATTTATTAACGTCAAAGAGCTGGAAATGTCTAAAAACGTTCACTTTCAACGAATACGAGCGTTTTTAGGCATTTTCGTACTTCTCCGAATAAAACTGTATTTTTCACGACAAAAAATATTTTATATCTCTGGAAATAAATTTATTCTGGTCAGAAAGCTGGAAACGTCTAAAAACGACCACTTTCGACGAATACAAGCGTTTTTAGACATTTTCGTACTTCTCGGACTAAAACTGCATTTTTCACGACAAAAAATATTTTATATCTTTGAAAATAAATTTATTAACGTCAGAGAGCTGCAAATGTCTAAAAACGTTCACTTTCAACGAATACGATCGTTTTTAGGCATTTTCGTACTTCTCCGAATAAAACTGTATTTTTCACGACAAAAAATATTTTATATCTCTGGAAATAAAATTATTTTGGTCAGAAAGCTGGAAACGTCTAAAAACGATCACTTTCGACAAATACAAGCGTTTTTAGACATTTTCGTACTTCTCGGAATAAGACTGCATTTTTCACGACAAAAAAATATTTTATATCTCTGAAAATAAATTTATTAACGTCAGAGAGCTGGAAATGTCTAAAAACGTTCACTTTCAACGAATACGAGCGTTTTTAGGCATTTTTGTACTTCTCGGAATAAAACTGTATTTTTCACGACAAAAAATATTTTTTATCTCTGAAAATCAATTTATTCAGGTCAGAAAGCTGGAAACGTCTAAAAACGACCACTTTCGACGAATACAAGCGTTTTTAGACATTTTCGTACTTCTCGGACTAAAACTGCATTTTTCACGACAAAAAATATTTTATATCTTTGAAAATAAATTTATTAACGTCAGAGAGCTGGAAATGTCTAAAAACGTTCACTTTCAACGAATACGATCGTTTCTAGGCATTTTTGTATTCTCGGAATAAAACTGTATTTTTCACGACAAAAAATATTTTTTATCTCTGGAAATAAATTTATTCTGGTCAGAAAGCTGGAAACGTCTAAAAACGATCACTTTCGACAAATACAAGCGTTTTTAGACATTTTCGTACTTCTCGGAATAAGACTGCATTTTTCACGACAAAAAAATATTTTATATCTCTGAAAATAAATTTATTAACGTCAGAGAGCTGGAAATGTCTAAAAACGTTCACTTTCAACGAATACGAGCGTTTTTAGGCATTTTTGTACTTCTCGGAATAAAACTGTATTTTTCACGACAAAAAATATTTTTTATCTCTGAAAATCAATTTATTCAGGTCAGAAAGCTGGAAACGTTTAAAAACAACCACTTTCGACGAATACAAGCGTTTTTAGACATTTTCGTACTTCTCGGACTAAAACTGCATTTTTCACGACAAAAAATATTTTATATCTTTGAAAATAAATTTATTAACGTCAGAGAGCTGGAAATGTCTAAAAACGTTCACTTTCAACGAATACGATAGTTTCTAGGCATTTTTGTACTTCTCGGAATAAAACTGTATTTTTCACGACAAAAAATATTTTTTATCTCTGAAAATCAATTTATTCAGGTCAGAAAGCTGGAAACGTCTAAAAACGACCACTTTCGACGAATACAAGCGTTTTTAGACATTTTCGTACTTCTCGGACTAAAACTGCATTTTTCACGACAAAAAATATTTTATATCTTTGAAAATAAATTTATTAACGTCAGAGAGCTGGAAATGTCTAAAAACGTTCACTTTCAACGAATACGAGCGTTTTTAGGCATTTTCGTACTTCTCCGAATAAAACTGTATTTTTCACGACAAAAAATATTTTATATCTCTGGAAATAAATTTATTCTGGTCAGAAAGCTGGAAACGTCTAAAAACGATCACTTTCGACAAATACAAGCGTTTTTAGACATTTTCGTACTTCTCGGAATAAGACTGCATTTTTCACGACAAAAAAATATTTTATATCTCTGAAAATAAATTTATTAACGTCAGAGAGCTGGAAATGTCTAAAAACGTTCACTTTCAACGAATACGAGCGTTTTTAGGCATTTTTGTACTTCTCGGAATAAAACTGTATTTTTCACGACAAAAAAAATTTTTATCTCTGAAAATCAATTTATTCAGGTCAGAAAGCTGGAAACGTCTAGAAACAACCACTTTCGACGAATACAAGCGTTTTTAGACATTTTCGTACTTCTCGGACTAAAACTGCATTTTTCACGACAAAAAATATTTTATATCTTTGAAAATAAATTTATTAACGTCAGAGAGCTGGAAATGTCTAAAAACGTTCACTTTCAACGAATACGAGCGTTTTTAGGCATTTTCGTACTTCTCCGAATAAAACTGTATTTTTCACGACAAAAAATATTTTATATCTCTGGAAATAAATTTATTCTGGTCAGAAAGCTGGAAACGTCTAAAAACGACCACTTTCGACGAATACAAGCGTTTTTAGACATTTTCGTACTTCTCGGACTAAAACTGCATTTTTCACGACAAAAAATATTTTATATCTTTGAAAATAAATTTATTAACGTCAGAGAGCTGGAAATGTCTCAAAACGTTCACTTTCAACGAATACGATCGTTTTTAGGCATTTTCGTACTTCTCCGAATAAAACTGTATTTTTCACGACAAAAAATATTTTTTTCTCTGGAAATAAATTTATTCTGGTCAGAAAGCTGGAAACGTCTAAAAACGACCACTTTCGACGAATACAAGCGTTTTTAGACATTTTCGTACTTCTCGGACTAAAACTGCATTTTTCACGACAAAAAATATTTTATATCTTTGAAAATAAATTTATTAACGTCAGAGAGCTGGAAATGTCTAAAAACGTTCACTTTCAACGAATACGATAGTTTTTAGGCATTTTCGTACTTCTCCGAATAAAACTGTATTTTTCACGACAAAAAATATTTTATATCTCTGGAAATAAATTTATTCTGGTCAGAAAGCTGGAAACGTCTAAAAACGATCACTTTCGACAAATACAAGCGTTTTTAGACATTTTCGTACTTCTCGGAATAAGACTGCATTTTTCACGACAAAAAAATATTTTATATCTCTGAAAATAAATTTATTAACGTCAGAGAGCTGGAAATGTCTAAAAACGTTCACTTTCAACGAATACGAGCGTTTTTAGGCATTTTTGTACTTCTCGGAATAAAACTGTATTTTTCACGACAAAAAATATTTTTTATCTCTGAAAATCAATTTATTCAGGTCAGAAAGCTGGAAACGTCTAAAAACGACCACTTTCGACGAATACAAGCGTTTTTAGACATTTTCGTACTTCTCGGACTAAAACTGCATTTTTCACGACAAAAAATATTTTATATCTTTGAAAATAAATTTATTAACGTCAGAGAGCTGGAAATGTCTAAAAACGTTCACTTTCAACGAATACGATCGTTTTTAGGCATTTTTGTACTTCTCGGAATAAAACTGTATTTTTCACGACAAAAAATATTTTTTATCTCTGAAAATCAATTTATTCAGGTCAGAAAGCTGGAAACGTCTAAAAACGACCACTTTCGACGAATACAAGCGTTTTTAGATATTTTCGTACTTCTCGGACTAAAACTGCATTTTTCACGACAAAAAATATTTTATATCTTTGAAAATAAATTTATTAACGTCAGAGAGCTGGAAATGTCTAAAAACGTTCACTTTCAACGAATACGAGCGTTTTTAGGCATTTTTGTACTTCTCCGAATAAAACTGTATTTTTCACGACAAAAAATATTTTATATCTCTGGAAATAAATTTATTCTGGTCAGAAAGCTGGAAACGTCTAAAAACGACCACTTTCGACGAATACAAGCGTTTTTAGACATTTTCGTACTTCTCGGACTAAAACTGCATTTTTCACGACAAAAAATATTTTATATCTTTGAAAATAAATTTATTAACGTCAGAGAGCTGGAAATGTCTAAAAACGTTCACTTTCAACGAATACGATCGTTTTTAGGCATTTTCGTACTTCTCCAAATAAAACTGTATTTTTCACGACAAAAAATATTTTATATCTCTGGAAATAAATTTATTCTGGTCAGAAAGCTGGAAACGTCTAAAAACGACCACTTTCGACGAATACAAGCGTTTTTAGACATTTTCGTATTTCTCGGACTAAAACTGCATTTTTCACGACAAAAAATATTTTATATCTTTGAAAATAAATTTATTAACGTCAGAGAGCTGGAAATGTCTAAAAACGTTCACTTTCAACGAATACGATCGTTTTTAGGCATTTTCGTACTTCTCCGAATAAAACTGTATTTTTCAAGACAAAAAATATTTTATATCTCTGGAAATAAAATTATTCTGGTCAGAAAGCAGGAAACGTCTAAAAACGATCACTTTCGACAAAACAAGCGTTTTTAGACATTTTCGTACTTCTCGGAATAAGACTGCATTTTTCACGACAAAAAAATATTTTATATCTCTGAAAATAAATTTATTAACGTCAGAGAGCTGGAAATGTCTAAAAACGTTCACTTTCAACGAATACGATCGTTTTTAGGCATTTTCGTACTTCTCCGAATAAAACTGTATTTTTCACGACAAAAAATATTTTATATCTCTGGAAATAAATTTATTCTGGTCAGAAAGCTGGAAACGTCTAAAAACGACCACTTTCGACGAATACAAGCGTTTTTAGACATTTTCGTACTTCTCGGAATAAGACTGCATTTTTCACGACAAAAAAATATTTTATATCTCTGAAAATAAATTTGTTAACGTCAGAGAGCTGGAAACGTCTAAAAACGATCACTTTCGACAAATACAAGCGTTTTTAGACATTTTCGTACTTCTCGGAATAAGACTGCATTTTTCACGACAAAAAAATATTTTATATCTCTGAAAATAAATTTGTTAACGTCAGAGAGCTGGAAATGTCTAAAAACGTTCACTTTCAACGAATACGAGCGTTTTTAGGCATTTTTGTACTTCTCAGAATAAAACTGTATTTTTCACGACAAAAAATATTTTTTATCTCTGAAAATCAATTTATTCAGGTCAGAAAGCTGGAAACGTCTAAAAACGACCACTTTCGACGAATACAAGCGTTTTTAGACATTTTCGTACTTCTCGGACTAAAACTGCATTTTTCACGACAAAAAATATTTTATATCTTTGAAAATAAATTTATTAACGTCAGAGAGCTGGAAATGTCTAAAAACGTTCACTTTCAATGAATACGATCGTTTTTAGGCATTTTTGTACTTCTCGGAATAAAACTGTATTTTTCACGACAAAAAATATTTTTTATCTCTGAAAATCAATTTATTCAGGTCAGAAAGCTGGAAACGTCTAAAAACGACCACTTTCGACGAATACAAGCGTTTTTAGACATTTTCGTACTTCCCGGACTAAAACTGCATTTTTCACGACAAAAAATATTCTATATCTTTGAAAATAAATTTATTAACGTCAGAGAGCTGGAAATGTCTAAAAACGTTCACTGTCAACGAATACGAGCGTTTTTAGGCATTTTCGTACTTCTCCGAATAAAACTGTATTTTTCACGACAAAAAATATTTTATATCTCTGGAAATAAATTTATTCTGGTCAGAAAGCTGGAAACGTCTAAAAACGACCAATTTCGACGAATACAAGCGTTTTTAGACATTTTTGTACTTCTCGGACTAAAACTGCATTTTTCACGACAAAAAATATTTTATATCTTTGAAAATAAATTTATTAACGTCAGAGAGCTGGAAATGTCTAAAAACGTTCACTTTCAACGAATACGATCGTTTTTAGGCATTTTCGTACTTCTCCGAATAAAACTGTATTTTTCACGACAAAAAATATTTTATATCTCTGGAAATAAATTTATTCTGGTCAGAAAGCTGGAAACGTCTAAAAACGACCACTTTCGACGAATACAAGCGTTTTTAGACATTTTCGTACTTCTCGGACTAAAACTGCATTTTTCACGACAAAAAATATTTTATATCTTTGAAAATAAATTTATTAACGTCAGAGAGCTGGAAATGTCTAAAAACGTTCACTTTCAACGAATACGATCGTTTTTAGGCATTTTCGTACTTCTCCGAATAAAACTGTATTTTTCAGACCAAAAAATATTTTATATCTCTGGAAATAAATTTATTCTGGTCAGAAAGCTGGAAACGTCTAAAAACGATCACTTTCGACAAATACAAGCGTTTTTAGACATTTTCGTACTTCTCGAACTAAAACTGCATTTTTCACGACAAAAAATATTTTATATCTTTGAAAATAAATTTGTTAACGTCAGAGAGCTGGAAATGTCTAAAAACGTTCACTTTCAACGAATACGATCGTTTTTAGGCATTTTCGTACTTCTCGGACTAAAACTGCATTTTTCACGACAAAAAATATTTTATATCTTTGAAAATAAATTTATTCAGGTCAGAAAGCTGGAAACGTCTAAAAACGACCACTTTCGACGAATACAAGCGTTTTTAGACATTTTCGTACTTCTCGGACTAAAACTGCATTTTTCACGACAAAAAATATTTTATATCTTTGAAAATAAATTTATTAACGTCAGAGAGCTGGAAATGTCTAAAAACGTTCACTTTCAACGAATACGAGCGTTTTTAGGCATTTTCGTACTTCTCCGAATAAAACTGTATTTTTCACGACAAAAAATATTTTATATCTCTGGAAATAAATTTATTCTGGTCAGAAAGCTGGAAACGTCTAAAAACGACCACTTTCGACGAATACAAGCGTTTTTAGACATTTTCGTACTTCTCGGACTAAAACTGCATTTTTCACGACAAAAAATATTTTATATCTTTGAAAATAAATTTATTAACGTCAGAGAGCTGGAAATGTCTAAAAACGTTCACTTTCAACGAATACGATCGGTTTTAGGCATTTTCGTACTTCTCCGAATAAAACTGTATTTTTCACGACAAAAAATATTTTATATCTCTGGAAATAAATTTATTCTGGTCAGAAAGCTGGAAACGTCTAAAAACGATCACTTTCGACAAATACAAGCGTTTTTAGACATTTTCGTACTTCTCGGAATAAGACTGCATTTTTCACGACAAAAAAATATTTTATATCTCTGAAAATAAATTTATTAACGTCAGAGAGCTGGAAATGTCTAAAAACGTTCACTTTCAACGAATACGAGCGTTTTTAGGCATTTTTGTACTTCTCAGAATAAAACTGTATTTTCCACGACAAAAAATATTTTATATCTCTGGAAATAAATTTATTCTGGTCAGAAAGCTGGAAACGTCTAAAAACGACCACTTTCGACGAATACAAGCGTTTTTAGACATTTTCGTACTTCTCGGACTAAAACTGCATTTTTCACGACAAAAAATATTTTATATCTTTGAAAATAAATTTATTAACGTCAGAGAGCTGGAAATGTCTAAAAACGTTCACTTTCAACGAATACGATCGTTTTTAGGCATTTTCGTACTTCTCCGAATAAAACTGTATTTTTCACGACAAAAAATATTTTATATCTCTGGAAATAAATTTATTCTGGTCAGAAAGCTGGAAACGTCTAAAAACGATCACTTTCGACAAATACAAGCGTTTTTAGACATTTTCGTACTTCTCGGAATAAGACTGCATTTTTCACGACAAAAAAATATTTTATATCTCTGAAAATAAATTTGTTAACGTCAGAGAGCTGGAAATGTCTAAAAACGTTCACTTTCAACGAATACGAGCGTTTTTAGGCATTTTTGTACTTCTCAGAATAAAACTGTATTTTTCACGACAAAAAATATTTTTTATCTCTGAAAATCAATTTATTCAGGTCAGAAAGCTGGAAACGTCTAAAAACGACCACTTTCGACGAATACAAGCGTTTTTAGACATTTTCGTACTTCTCGGACTAAAACTGCATTTTTCACGACAAAAAATATTTTATATCTTTGAAAATAAATTTATTAACGTCAGAGAGCTGGAAATGTCTAAAAACGTTCACTTTCAATGAATACGATCGTTTTTAGGCATTTTTGTACTTCTCGGAATAAAACTGTATTTTTCACGACAAAAAATATTTTTTATCTCTGAAAATCAATTTATTCAGGTCAGAAAGCTGGAAACGTCTAAAAACGACCACTTTCGACGAATACAAGCGTTTTTAGACATTTTCGTACTTCCCGGACTAAAACTGCATTTTTCACGACAAAAAATATTTTATATCTTTGAAAATAAATTTATTAACGTCAGAGAGCTGGAAATGTCTAAAAACGTTCACTTTCAACGAATACGAGCGTTTTTAGGCATTTTCGTACTTCTCCGAATAAAACTGTATTTTTCACGACAAAAAATATTTTATATCTCTGGAAATAAATTTATTCTGGTCAGAAAGCTGGAAACGTCTAAAAACGACCAATTTCGACGAATACAAGCGTTTTTAGACATTTTTGTACTTCTCGGACTAAAACTGCATTTTTCACGACAAAAAATATTTTATATCTTTGAAAATAAATTTATTAACGTCAGAGAGCTGGAAATGTCTAAAAACGTTCACTTTCAACGAATACGATCGTTTTTAGGCATTTTCGTGCTTCTCCGAATAAAACTGTATTTTTCACGACAAAAAATATTTTATATCTCTGGAAATAAATTTATTCTGGTCAGAAAGCTGGAAACGTCTAAAAACGACCACTTTCGACGAATACAAGCGTTTTTAGACATTTTCGTACTTCTCGGAATAAGACTGCATTTTTCACGACAAAAAAATATTTTATATCTCTGAAAATAAATTTGTTAACGTCAGAGAGCTGGAAACGTCTAAAAACGATCACTTTCGACAAATACAAGCGTTTTTAGACATTTTCGTACTTCTCGGAATAAGACTGCATTTTTCACGACAAAAAAATATTTTATATCTCTGAAAATAAATTTGTTAACGTCAGAGAGCTGGAAATGTCTAAAAACGTTCACTTTCAACGAATACGAGCGTTTTTAGGCATTTTTGTACTTCTCAGAATAAAACTGTATTTTTCACGACAAAAAATATTTTTTATCTCTGAAAATCAATTTATTCAGGTCAGAAAGCTGGAAACGTCTAAAAACGACCACTTTCGACGAATACAAGCGTTTTTAGACATTTTCGTACTTCTCGGACTAAAACTGCATTTTTCACGACAAAAAATATTTTATATCTTTGAAAATAAATTTATTAACGTCAGAGAGCTGGAAATGTCTAAAAACGTTCACTTTCAATGAATACGATCGTTTTTAGGCATTTTTGTACTTCTCGGAATAAAACTGTATTTTTCACGACAAAAAATATTTTTTATCTCTGAAAATCAATTTATTCAGGTCAGAAAGCTGGAAACGTCTAAAAACGACCACTTTCGACGAATACAAGCGTTTTTAGACATTTTCGTACTTCCCGGACTAAAACTGCATTTTTCACGACAAAAAATATTTTATATCTTTGAAAATAAATTTATTAACGTCAGAGAGCTGGAAATGTCTAAAAACGTTCACTTTCAACGAATACGAGCGTTTTTAGGCATTTTCGTACTTCTCCGAATAAAACTGTATTTTTCACGACAAAAAATATTTTATATCTCTGGAAATAAATTTATTCTGGTCAGAAAGCTGGAAACGTCTAAAAACGACCAATTTCGACGAATACAAGCGTTTTTAGACATTTTTGTACTTCTCGGACTAAAACTGCATTTTTCACGACAAAAAATATTTTATATCTTTGAAAATAAATTTATTAACGTCACAGAGCTGGAAATGTCTAAAAACGTTCACTTTCAACGAATACGATCGTTTTTAGGCATTTTCGTACTTCTCCGAATAAAACTGTATTTTTCACGACAAAAAATATTTTATATCTCTGGAAATAAATTTATTCTGGTCAGAAAGCTGGAAACGTCTAAAAACGACCACTTTCGACGAATACAAGCGTTTTTAGACATTTTCGTACTTCTCGGACTAAAACTGCATTTTTCACGACAAAAAATATTTTATATCTTTGAAAATAAATTTATTAACGTCAGAGAGCTGGAAATGTCTAAAAACGTTCACTTTCAACGAATACGATCGTTTTTAGGCATTTTCGTACTTCTCCGAATAAAACTGTATTTTTCAGGACAAAAAATATTTTATATCTCTGGAAATAAATTTATTCTGGTCAGAAAGCTGGAAACTTCTAAAAACGATCACTTTCGACAAATACAAGCGTTTTTAGACATTTTCGTACTTCTCGGACTAAAACTGCATTTTTCACGACAAAAAATATTTTATATCTTTGAAAATAAATTTGTTAACGTCAGAGAGAGATATATTTAATTAACGTGCTCCGCCAGAGGCACTACACGATTATCACAACTGTACAATTTACATCTATCCCTATATATGCTACTTAAAATACTTCAACTTATTTTTAAAGAGGGATTTAGTTATGGCCGGCGCCTTTATTTTCCCGTAATACTATTTACATGTCTTCCTTATTCTAACATGCAAACTTTATTGATAAATGCTTGTTTCTATATTTACATTCTAAATATATTATGTTCATATCCTTAGCATTTAATTCGTCATATTGCAAACGGCTCTAAATCTTTTATGCTGCTGTCATCCTGCATAGTCAAGTTGACCGTTGTCTACAGCGCTGCTTCTGCAAAGAAAGGAAAGCATTTCCTCTTTATTGGAGTGCAGTAGCATCTGTCAATATTTATACATGCCTCTCTATTTTAAACTTCTTCGTTTTAGTTACAAAACGTTGAAGCTCCAACCACCACTTCTCTTCTGCAGCCAGCCCGGTCACCTCCTCCATGTTGCGCGGCCACTGCAGTCCTCTCAGCTGCATTCTCTGCGATGCCGACTGCCTTGATAGATCGTAGATGCCACACTCGAACAGGTAATGTTCGGTATCGTCCGTCCCCTCGCCACACGCGCAACGACTGCTGTCGCTCATCCCGAACCTATAAAGATAAGCGTTAAACTTACCATGCCCTGTCACCACTTGAACCGTCTGGTAGTCCAATCTTTGCTTCAGTTTCGCGCGTATATCGAGCGCAGGAAGAAACGCTGCCGTCTGCCGCCCTGTCGCAGCCGACCGCCAACGCCCATCCCATCGTTCGAGAAGGCGTTGCTTCAGCTCATACTTTACCAAGGATCTAGGTACTCCAACGAATACCGTCTCGCCGTCTGCATCCCCCGCTGCAGCCTTGGCTAGCGCATCCGCGCGCTCGTTACCTCTCGTCCCGACGTGCGCACGTACCCACTTCCAGGTCAGCCTGGTCGTCTCCGATGCCTGCCGCGCAAGTGCCCAGATCTCCAGCTGCAGTGTCGTTGGTCGCCTCGTCCCAAACAGTGACTCCAAGGCCGATCTACTGTCTGTCAGGATGGTGCAGCAATCATAGGCGTAACGATGGTCCAAGATGTATCGAAGCGCACCGCGGATGGCTACCAGCTCGCTCTGGAAAACACTACACCACTTACCTAACCTAAGCTTCGTGTAGGACCTCTCATCTTCGCCGTTGTAAACGACGAATGAAGCCCCTGTACCGTTCTCACTCTTGGAGCCGTCGGTGTAGATGCGGTTCCTCGCAACGGTGTCGTCGCCGCCATCGTTGTCCGAGCTCCGCATACCTACCACTCCCCACTCTGCTGGGTGTATTGCCAGCGACTCGTGCAAGGACGGTGTACTCTCCACTCTGCCGCCGTCCCCGACAAGCTGCTCCATTAAGGTGCCGCCAGCCGGGCTGCACGCTTTGCGGTACTGCGCCAACTCGCCGATGCGTAGGTCCACCGGAGGAAGATCGGCCAAGACAAGAACTGCCTCAGTCGATGTTGTCCGGTAGGCCGCCGCCGCTCCAATAGCCGCGAATCTCTGCACAGTTAACGTCAGAGAGCTGGAAATGTCTAAAAACGTTCACTTTCAACGAATACGATCGTTTTTAGGCATTTTCGTACTTCTCGGACTAAAACTGCATTTTTCACGACAAAAAATATTTTATATCTTTGAAAATAAATTTATTCAGGTCAGAAAGCTGGAAACGTCTAAAAACGACCACTTTCGACGAATACAAGCGTTTTTAGACATTTTCGTACTTCTCGGACTAAAACTGCATTTTTCACGACAAAAAATATTTTATATCTTTGAAAATAAATTTATTAACGTCAGAGAGCTGGAAATGTCTAAAAACGTTCACTTTCAACGAATACGAGCGTTTTTAGGCATTTTCGTACTTCTCCGAATAAAACTGTATTTTTCACGACAAAAAATATTTTATATCTCTGGAAATAAATTTATTCTGGTCAGAAAGCTGGAAACGTCTAAAAACGACCACTTTCGACGAATACAAGCGTTTTTAGACATTTTCGTACTTCTCGGACTAAAACTGCATTTTTCACGACAAAAAATATTTTATATCTTTGAAAATAAATTTATTAACGACAGAGAGCTGGAAATGTCTAAAAACTTCACTTTCAACGAATACGAGCGTTTTTAGGCATTTTCGTACTTCTCCGAATAAAACTGTATTTTTCGCGACAAAAAATATTTTATATCTCTGGAAATAAATTTATTCTGGTCAGAAAGCTGGAAACGTCTAAAAACGACCACTTTCGACGAATACAAGCGTTTTTAGACATTTTCGTACTTCTCGGACTAAAACTGCATTTTTCACGACAAAAAATATTTTATATCTTTGAAAATAAATTTATTAACGTCAGAGAGCTGGAAATGTCTAAAAACGTTCACTTTCAACGAATACGATCGGTTTTAGGCATTTTCGTACTTCTCCGAATAAAACTGTATTTTTCACGACAAAAAATATTTTATATCTCTGGAAATAAATTTATTCTGGTCAGAAAGCTGGAAACGTCTAAAAACGATCACTTTCGACAAATACAAGCGTTTTTAGACATTTTCGTACTTCTCGGAATAAGACTGCATTTTTCACGACAAAAAAATATTTTATATCTCTGAAAATAAATTTGTTAACGTCAGAGAGCTGGAAATGTCTAAAAACGTTCACTTTCAACGAATACGAGCGTTTTTAGGCATTTTTGTACTTCTCAGAATAAAACTGTATTTTTCACGACAAAAAATATTTTTTATCTCTGAAAATCAATTTATTCAGGTCAGAAAGCTGGAAACGTCTAAAAACGACCACTTTCGACGAATACAAGCGTTTTTAGACATTTTCGTACTTCTCGGACTAAAACTGCATTTTTCACGACAAAAAATATTTTATATCTTTGAAAATAAATTTATTAATGTCAGAGAGCTGGAAATGTCTAAAAACGTTCACTTTCAACGAATACGATCGTTTTTAGGCATTTTCGTACTTCTCCGAATAAAACTGTATTTTTCACGACAAAAAATATTTTATATCTCTGGAAATAAATTTATTCTGGTCAGAAAGCTGGAAACGTCTAAAAACGATCACTTTCGACAAATACAAGCGTTTTTAGACATTTTCGTACTTCTCGGAATAAGACTGCATTTTTCACGACAAAAAAATATTTTATATCTCTGAAAATAAATTTGTTAACGTCAGAGAGCTGGAAATGTCTAAAAACGTTCACTTTCAACGAATACGAGCGTTTTTAGGCATTTTTGTACTTCTCAGAATAAAACTGTATTTTTCACGACAAAAAAATTTTTTTATCTCTGAAAATCAATTTATTCAGGTCAGAAAGCTGGAAACGTCTAAAAACGACCACTTTCGACGAATACAAGCGTTTTTAGACATTTTCGTACTTCTCGGACTAAAACTGCATTTTTCACGACAAAAAATATTTTATATCTTTGAAAATAAATTTATTAACGTCAGAGAGCTGGAAATGTCTAAAAACGTTCACTTTCAATGAATTCGATCGTTTTTAGGCATTTTTGTACTTCTCGGAATAAAACTGTATTTTTCACGACAAAAAATATTTTTTATCTCTGAAAATCAATTTATTCAGGTCAGAAAGCTGGAAACGTCTAAAAACGACCACTTTCGACGAATACAAGCGTTTTTAGACATTTTCGTACTTCCCGGACTAAAACTGCATTTTTCACGACAAAAAATATTTTATATCTTTGAAAATAAATTTATTAACGTCAGAGAGCTGGAAATGTCTAAAAACGTTCACTTTCAACGAATACGAGCGTTTTTAGGCATTTTCGTACTTCTCCGAATAAAACTGTATTTTTCACGACAAAAAATATTTTATATCTCTGGAAATAAATTTATTCTGGTCAGAAAGCTGGAAACGTCTAAAAACGACCAATTTCGACGAATACAAGCGTTTTTAGACATTTTTGTACTTCTCGGACTAAAACTGCATTTTTCACGACAAAAAATATTTTATATCTTTGAAAATAAATTTATTAACGTCAGAGAGCTGGAAATGTCTAAAAACGTTCACTTTCAACGAATACGATCGTTTTTAGGCATTTTCGTACTTCTCCGAATAAAACTGTATTTTTCACGACAAAAAATATTTTATATCTCTGGAAATAAATTTATTCTGGTCAGAAAGCTGGAAACGTCTAAAAACGACCACTTTCGACGAATACAAGCGTTTTTAGACATTTTCGTACTTCTCGGACTAAAACTGCATTTTTCACGACAAAAAATATTTTATATCTTTGAAAATAAATTTATTAACGTCAGAGAGCTGGAAATGTCTAAAAACGTTCACTTTCAACGAATACGATCGTTTTTAGGCATTTTCGTACTTCTCCGAATAAAACTGTATTTTTCAGGACAAAAAATATTTTATATCTCTGGAAATAAATTTATTCTGGTCAGAAAGCTGGAAACGTCTAAAAACGATCACTTTCGACAAATACAAGCGTTTTTAGACATTTTCGTACTTCTCGGACTAAAACTGCATTTTTCACGACAAAAAATATTTTATATCTTTGAAAATAAATTTGTTAACGTCAGAGAGCCGGAAATGTCTAAAAACGTTCACTTTCAACGAATACGATCGTTTTTAGGCATTTTCGTACTTCTCGGACTAAAACTGCATTTTTCACGACAAAAAATATTTTATATCTTTGAAAATAAATTTATTAACGTCAGAGAGCTGGAAATGTCTAAAAACGTTCACTTTCAACGAATACGAGCGTTTTTGGGCATTTTCGTACTTCTCCGAATAAAACTGTATTTTTCACGACAAAAAATATTTTATATCTCTGGAAATAAATTTATTCTGGTCAGAAAGCTGGAAACGTCTAAAAACGATCACTTTCGACAAATACAAGCGTTTTTAGACATTTTCGTACTTCTCGGAATAAGACTGCATTTTTCACGACAAAAAAATATTTTATATCTCTGAAAATAAATTTATTAACGTCAGAGAGCTGGAAATGTCTAAAAACGTTCACTTTCAACGAATACGAGCGTTTTTAGGCATTTTTGTACTTCTCAGAATAAAACTGTATTTTCCACGACAAAAAATATTTTATATCTCTGGAAATAAATTTATTCTGGTCAGAAAGCTGGAAACGTCTAAAAACGACCACTTTCGACGAATACAAGCGTTTTTAGACATTTTCGTACTTCTCGGACTAAAACTGCATTTTTCACGACAAAAAATATTTTATATCTTTGAAAATAAATTTATTAACGTCAGAGAGCTGGAAATGTCTAAAAACGTTCACTTTCAACGAATACGATCGTTTTTAGGCATTTTCTTACTTCTCCGAATAAAACTGTATTTTTCACGACAAAAAATATTTTATATCTCTGGAAATAAATTTATTCTGGTCAGAAAGCTGGAAACGTCTAAAAACGATCACTTTCGACAAATACAAGCGTTTTTAGACATTTTCGTACTTCTCGGAATAAGACTGCATTTTTCACGACAAAAAAATATTTTATATCTCTGAAAATAAATTTGTTAACGTCAGAGAGCTGGAAATGTCTAAAAACGTTCACTTTCAACGAATACGAGCGTTTTTAGGCATTTTTGTACTTCTCAGAATAAAACTGTATTTTTCACGACAAAAAAAATTTTTTATCTCTGAAAATCAATTTATTCAGGTCAGAAAGCTGGAAACGTCTAAAAACGACCACTTTCGACGAATACAAGCGTTTTTAGACATTTTCGTACTTCTCGGACTAAAACTGCATTTTTCACGACAAAAAATATTTTATATCTTTGAAAATAAATTTATTAACGTCAGAGAGCTGGAAATGTCTAAAAACGTTCACTTTCAATGAATTCGATCGTTTTTAGGCATTTTTGTACTTCTCGGAATAAAACTGTATTTTTCACGACAAAAAATATTTTTTATCTCTGAAAATCAATTTATTCAGGTCAGAAAGCTGGAAACGTCTAAAAACGACCACTTTCGACGAATACAAGCGTTTTTAGACATTTTCGTACTTCCCGGACTAAAACTGCATTTTTCACGACAAAAAATATTTTATATCTTTGAAAATAAATTTATTAACGTCAGAGAGCTGGAAATGTCTAAAAACGTTCACTTTCAACGAATACGAGCGTTTTTAGGCATTTTCGTACTTCTCCGAATAAAACTGTATTTTTCACGACAAAAAATATTTTATATCTCTGGAAATAAATTTATTCTGGTCAGAAAGCTGGAAACGTCTAAAAACGACCAATTTCGACGAATACAAGCGTTTTTAGACATTTTTGTACTTCTCGGACTAAAACTGCATTTTTCACGACAAAAAATATTTTATATCTTTGAAAATAAATTTATTAACGTCAGAGAGCTGGAAATGTCTAAAAACGTTCACTTTCAACGAATACGATCGTTTTTAGGCATTTTCGTACTTCTCCGAATAAAACTGTATTTTTCACGACAAAAAATATTTTATATCTCTGGAAATAAATTTATTCTGGTCAGAAAGCTGGAAACGTCTAAAAACGACCACTTTCGACGAATACAAGCGTTTTTAGACATTTTCGTACTTCTCGGACTAAAACTGCATTTTTCACGACAAAAAATATTTTATATCTTTGAAAATAAATTTATTAACGTCAGAGAGCTGGAAATGTCTAAAAACGTTCACTTTCAACGAATACGATCGTTTTTAGGCATTTTCGTACTTCTCCGAATAAAACTGTATTTTTCAGGACAAAAAATATTTTATATCTCTGGAAATAAATTTATTCTGGTCAGAAAGCTGGAAACGTCTAAAAACGATCACTTTCGACAAATACAAGCGTTTTTAGACATTTTCGTACTTCTCGGACTAAAACTGCATTTTTCACGACAAAAAATATTTTATATCTTTGAAAATAAATTTGTTAACGTCAGAGAGCTGGAAATGTCTAAAAACGTTCACTTTCAACGAATACGATCGTTTTTAGGCATTTTCGTACTTCTCGGACTAAAACTGCATTTTTCACGACAAAAAATATTTTATATCTCTGGAAATAAATTTATTCTGGTCAGAAAGCTGGAAACATCTAAAAACGACCACTTTCGACGAATACAAGCGTTTTTAGACATTTTTGTACTTCTCGGACTAAAACTGCATTTTTCACGACAAAAAATATTTTATATCTTTGAAAATAAATTTATTAATGTCAGAGAGCTGGAAATGTCTAAAAACGTTCACTTTCAACGAATACGATCGTTTTTAGGCATTTTCGTACTTCTCCGAATAAAACTGTATTTTTCACGACAAAAAATATTTTATATCTCTGGAAATAAATTTATTCTGGTCAGAAAGCTGGAAACGTCTAAAAACGATCACTTTCGACAAATACAAGCGTTTTTAGACATTTTCGTACTTCTCGGAATAAGACTGCATTTTTCACGACAAAAAAATATTTTATATCTCTGAAAATAAATTTGTTAACGTCAGAGAGCTGGAAATGTCTAAAAACGTTCACTTTCAACGAATACGAGCGTTTTTAGGCATTTTTGTACTTCTCAGAATAAAACTGTATTTTTCACGACAAAAAAATTTTTTTATCTCTGAAAATCAATTTATTCAGGTCAGAAAGCTGGAAACGTCTAAAAACGACCACTTTCGACGAATACAAGCGTTTTTAGACATTTTCGTACTTCTCGGACTAAAACTGCATTTTTCACGACAAAAAATATTTTATATCTTTGAAAATAAATTTATTAACGTCAGAGAGCTGGAAATGTCTAAAAACGTTCACTTTCAATGAATTCGATCGTTTTTAGGCATTTTTGTACTTCTCGGAATAAAACTGTATTTTTCACGACAAAAAATATTTTTTATCTCTGAAAATCAATTTATTCAGGTCAGAAAGCTGGAAACGTCTAAAAACGACCACTTTCGACGAATACAAGCGTTTTTAGACATTTTCGTACTTCCCGGACTAAAACTGCATTTTTCACGACAAAAAATATTTTATATCTTTGAAAATAAATTTATTAACGTCAGAGAGCTGGAAATGTCTAAAAACGTTCACTTTCAACGAATACGAGCGTTTTTAGGCATTTTCGTACTTCTCCGAATAAAACTGTATTTTTCACGACAAAAAATATTTTATATCTCTGGAAATAAATTTATTCTGGTCAGAAAGCTGGAAACGTCTAAAAACGACCAATTTCGACGAATACAAGCGTTTTTAGACATTTTTGTACTTCTCGGACTAAAACTGCATTTTTCACGACAAAAAATATTTTATATCTTTGAAAATAAATTTATTAACGTCAGAGAGCTGGAAATGTCTAAAAACGTTCACTTTCAACGAATACGATCGTTTTTAGGCATTTTCGTACTTCTCCGAATAAAACTGTATTTTTCACGACAAAAAATATTTTATATCTCTGGAAATAAATTTATTCTGGTCAGAAAGCTGGAAACGTCTAAAAACGACCACTTTCGACGAATACAAGCGTTTTTAGACATTTTCGTACTTCTCGGACTAAAACTGCATTTTTCACGACAAAAAATATTTTATATCTTTGAAAATAAATTTATTAACGTCAGAGAGCTGGAAATGTCTAAAAACGTTCACTTTCAACGAATACGATCGTTTTTAGGCATTTTCGTACTTCTCCGAATAAAACTGTATTTTTCAGGACAAAAAATATTTTATATCTCTGGAAATAAATTTATTCTGGTCAGAAAGCTGGAAACGTCTAAAAACGATCACTTTCGACAAATACAAGCGTTTTTAGACATTTTCGTACTTCTCGGACTAAAACTGCATTTTTCACGACAAAAAATATTTTATATCTTTGAAAATAAATTTGTTAACGTCAGAGAGCTGGAAATGTCTAAAAACGTTCACTTTCAACGAATACGATCGTTTTTAGGCATTTTCGTACTTCTCGGACTAAAACTGCATTTTTCACGACAAAAAATATTTTATATCTTTGAAAATAAATTTATTAACGTCAGAGAGCTGGAAATGTCTAAAAACGTTCACTTTCAACGAATACGAGCGTTTTTGGGCATTTTCGTACTTCTCCGAATAAAACTGTATTTTTCACGACAAAAAATATTTTATATCTCTGGAAATAAATTTATTCTGGTCAGAAAGCTGGAAACGTCTAAAAACGATCACTTTCGACAAATACAAGCGTTTTTAGACATTTTCGTACTTCTCGGAATAAGACTGCATTTTTCACGACAAAAAAATATTTTATATCTCTGAAAATAAATTTATTAACGTCAGAGAGCTGGAAATGTCTAAAAACGTTCACTTTCAACGAATACGAGCGTTTTTAGGCATTTTTGTACTTCTCAGAATAAAACTGTATTTTCCACGACAAAAAATATTTTATATCTCTGGAAATAAATTTATTCTGGTCAGAAAGCTGGAAACGTCTAAAAACGACCACTTTCGACGAATACAAGCGTTTTTAGACATTTTCGTACTTCTCGGACTAAAACTGCATTTTTCACGACAAAAAATATTTTATATCTTTGAAAATAAATTTATTAACGTCAGAGAGCTGGAAATGTCTAAAAACGTTCACTTTCAACGAATACGATCGTTTTTAGGCATTTTCTTACTTCTCCGAATAAAACTGTATTTTTCACGACAAAAAATATTTTATATCTCTGGAAATAAATTTATTCTGGTCAGAAAGCTGGAAACGTCTAAAAACGATCACTTTCGACAAATACAAGCGTTTTTAGACATTTTCGTACTTCTCGGAATAAGACTGCATTTTTCACGACAAAAAAATATTTTATATCTCTGAAAATAAATTTGTTAACGTCAGAGAGCTGGAAATGTCTAAAAACGTTCACTTTCAACGAATACGAGCGTTTTTAGGCATTTTTGTACTTCTCAGAATAAAACTGTATTTTTCACGACAAAAAAAATTTTTTATCTCTGAAAATCAATTTATTCAGGTCAGAAAGCTGGAAACGTCTAAAAACGACCACTTTCGACGAATACAAGCGTTTTTAGACATTTTCGTACTTCTCGGACTAAAACTGCATTTTTCACGACAAAAAATATTTTATATCTTTGAAAATAAATTTATTAACGTCAGAGAGCTGGAAATGTCTAAAAACGTTCACTTTCAATGAATTCGATCGTTTTTAGGCATTTTTGTACTTCTCGGAATAAAACTGTATTTTTCACGACAAAAAATATTTTTTATCTCTGAAAATCAATTTATTCAGGTCAGAAAGCTGGAAACGTCTAAAAACGACCACTTTCGACGAATACAAGCGTTTTTAGACATTTTCGTACTTCCCGGACTAAAACTGCATTTTTCACGACAAAAAATATTTTATATCTTTGAAAATAAATTTATTAACGTCAGAGAGCTGGAAATGTCTAAAAACGTTCACTTTCAACGAATACGAGCGTTTTTAGGCATTTTCGTACTTCTCCGAATAAAACTGTATTTTTCACGACAAAAAATATTTTATATCTCTGGAAATAAATTTATTCTGGTCAGAAAGCTGGAAACGTCTAAAAACGACCAATTTCGACGAATACAAGCGTTTTTAGACATTTTTGTACTTCTCGGACTAAAACTGCATTTTTCACGACAAAAAATATTTTATATCTTTGAAAATAAATTTATTAACGTCAGAGAGCTGGAAATGTCTAAAAACGTTCACTTTCAACGAATACGATCGTTTTTAGGCATTTTCGTACTTCTCCGAATAAAACTGTATTTTTCACGACAAAAAATATTTTATATCTCTGGAAATAAATTTATTCTGGTCAGAAAGCTGGAAACGTCTAAAAACGACCACTTTCGACGAATACAAGCGTTTTTAGACATTTTCGTACTTCTCGGACTAAAACTGCATTTTTCACGACAAAAAATATTTTATATCTTTGAAAATAAATTTATTAACGTCAGAGAGCTGGAAATGTCTAAAAACGTTCACTTTCAACGAATACGATCGTTTTTAGGCATTTTCGTACTTCTCCGAATAAAACTGTATTTTTCAGGACAAAAAATATTTTATATCTCTGGAAATAAATTTATTCTGGTCAGAAAGCTGGAAACGTCTAAAAACGATCACTTTCGACAAATACAAGCGTTTTTAGACATTTTCGTACTTCTCGGACTAAAACTGCATTTTTCACGACAAAAAATATTTTATATCTTTGAAAATAAATTTGTTAACGTCAGAGAGCTGGAAATGTCTAAAAACGTTCACTTTCAACGAATACGATCGTTTTTAGGCATTTTCGTACTTCTCGGACTAAAACTGCATTTTTCACGACAAAAAATATTTTATATCTTTGAAAATAAATTTATTAACGTCAGAGAGCTGGAAATGTCTAAAAACGTTCACTTTCAACGAATACGAGCGTTTTTGGGCATTTTCGTACTTCTCCGAATAAAACTGTATTTTTCACGTCAAAAAATATTTTATATCTCTGGAAATAAATTTATTCTGGTCAGAAAGCTGGAAACATCTAAAAACGACCACTTTCGACGAATACAAGCGTTTTTAGACATTTTTGTACTTCTCGGACTAAAACTGCATTTTTCACGACAAAAAATATTTTATATCTTTGAAAATAAATTTATTAACGTCAGAGAGCTGGAAATGTCTAAAAACGTTCACTTTCAACGAATACGATCGTTTTTAGGCATTTTCGTACCTCTCCGAGTAAAACTGTATTTTTCACGACAAAAAATATTTTATATCTCTGGAAATAAATTTATTCTGGTCAGAAAGCTGGAAACGTCTAAAAACGACCACTTTCGACGAATACAAGCGTTTTTAGACATTTTCGTACTTCTCGGACTAAAACTGCATTTTTCACGACAAAAAATATTTTATATCTTTGAAAATAAATTTATTAACGTCAGAGAGCTGGAAATGTCTAAAAACGTTCACTTTCAACGAATACGATCGTTTTTAGGCATTTTCGTACTTCTCCGAATAAAACTGTATTTTTCAGGACAAAAAATATTTTATATCTCTGGAAATAAATTTATTCTGGTCAGAAAGCTGGAAACGTCTAAAAACGATCACTTTCGACAAATACAAGCGTTTTTAGACATTTTCGTACTTCTCGGACTAAAACTGCATTTTTCACGACAAAAAATATTTTATATCTTTGAAAATAAATTTGTTAACGTCAGAGAGCTGGAAATGTCTAAAAACGTTCACTTTCAACGAATACGATCGTTTTTAGGCATTTTTGTACTTCTCGGAATAAAACTGTATTTTTCACGACAAAAAATATTTTTTATCTCTGAAAATCAATTTATTCAGGTCAGAAAGCTGGAAACGTCTAAAAACGACCACTTTCGACGAATACAAGCGTTTTTAGACATTTTCGTACTTCTCGGACTAAAACTGCATTTTTCACGACAAAAAATATTTTTTATCTCTGAAAATCAATTTATTCAGGTCAGAAAGCTGGAAACGTCTAAAAACGACCACTTTCGACGAATACAAGCGTTTTTAGACATTTTCGTACTTCTCGGACTAAAACTGCATTTTTCACGACAAAAAATATTTTATATCTTTGAAAATAAATTTATTAACGTCAGAGAGCTGGAAATGTCTAAAAACGTTCACTTTCAACGAATACGATCGTTTTTAGGCATTTTCGTACTTCTCCGAATAAAACTGTATTTTTCACGACAAAAAATATTTTATATCTCTGGAAATAAATTTATTCTGGTCAGAAAGCTGGAAACGTCTAAAAACGATCACTTTCGACAAATACAAGCGTTTTTAGACATTTTCGTACTTCTCGGAATAAAACTGCATTTTTCACGACAAAAAATATTTTATATCTCTGAAAATAAATTTATTAACGTCAGAGAGCTGGAAATGTCTAAAAACGTTCACTTTCAACGAATACGATCGTTTTTAGGCATTTTTGTACTTCTCGGAATAAAACTGTATTTTTCACGACAAAAAATATTTTTTATCTCTGAAAATCAATTTATTCAGGTCAGAAAGCTGGAAACGTCTAAAAACGACCACTTTCGACGAATACAAGCGTTTTTAGACATTTTCGTATTTCTCGGACTAAAACTGCATTTTTCACGACAAAAAATATTTTATATCTTTGAAAATAAATTTATTAACGTCAGAGAGCTGGAAATGTCTAAAAACGTTCACTTTCAACGAATACGAGCGTTTTTAGGCATTTTCGTACTTCTCGGAATAAAACTGTATTTTTCACGACAAAAAATATTTTATATCTCTGGAAATAAATTTATTCTGGTCAGAAAGCTGGAAACGTCTAAAAACGACCACTTTCGACGAATACAAGCGTTTTTAGACATTTTCGTACTTCTCGGACTAAAACTGCATTTTTCACAACAAAAAATATTTTATATCTTTGAAAATAAATTTATTAACGTCAGAGAGCTGGAAATGTCTAAAAACGTTTACTTTCAACGAATACGAGCGTTTTTAGGCATTTTCGTACTTCTCCGAATAAAACTGTATTTTTCACGACAAAAAATATTTTATATCTCTGGAAATAAATTTATTCTGGTCAGAAAGCTGGAAACGTCTAAAAACGATCACTTTCGACAAATACAAGCGTTTTTAGACATTTTCGTACTTCTCGGAATAAGACTGCATTTTTCACGACAAAAAAATATTTTATATCTCTGAAAATAAATTTATTAACGTCAGAGAGCTGGAAATGTCTAAAAACGTTCACTTTCAACGAATACGAGCGTTTTTAGGCATTTTTGTACTTCTCGGAATAAAACTGTATTTTTCACGACAAAAAATATTTTTTATCTCTGAAAATCAATTTATTCAGGTCAGAAAGCTGGAAACGTCTAAAAACGACCACTTTCGACGAATACAAGCGTTTTTAGACATTTTCGTACTTCTCGGACTAAAACTGCATTTTTCACGACAAAAAATATTTTATATCTTCGAAAATAAATTTATTAACGTCAGAGAGCTGGAAATGTCTAAAAACGTTCACTTTCAACGAATACGATCGTTTTTAGGCATTTTTGTACTTCTCGGAATAAAACTGTATTTTTCACGACAAAAAATATTTTTTATCTCTGAAAATCAATTTATTCAGGTCAGAAAGCTGGAAACGTCTACAAACGACCACTTTCGACGAATACAAGCGTTTTTAGACATTTTCGTACTTCTCGGACTAAAACTGCATTTTGCACGACAAAAATATTTTATATCTTTGAAAATAAATTTATTAACGTCAGAGAGCTGGAAATGTCTAAAAACGTTCACTTTCAACGAATACGATCGTTTTTAGGCATTTTCGTACTTCTCCGAATAAAACTGTACTTTTCACGACAAAAAATATTTTATATCTCTGGAAATAAATTTATTCTGGTCAGAAAGCTGGAAACGTCTAAAAACGATCACTTTCGACAAATACAAGCGTTTCTAGACATTTTCGTACTTCTCGGACTAAAACTGCATTTTTCACAACAAAAAATATATTTTATCTCTGAAAATAAATTTAGTAACGTCAGAAAGCTGGAAACGTCTAAAAACGATCACTTTCGACGAATACAAGCGTTTTTAGACATTTTCGTACTTCTCGGAATAAAACTGCATTTTCACGACAAAAAATATTTTATATCTCTGAAAATAAATTTATTAACGTCAGAGAGCTGGAAATGTCTAAAAACGTTCAGTTTCAACGAATACGAGCATTTTTAGGCATTTTCGTACTTCTCCGAATAAAACTGTATTTTTCACGACAAAAAATATTTTATATCTCTGGAAATAAATTTGTTCTGGTCAGAAAGCTGGAAACGTCTAAAAACGATCAATTTCGACAAATACAAGCGTTTTTAGACATTTTCGTACTTCTCGGAATAAAACTGCATTTTTCACGACAAAAAATATTTTATATCTCTGAAAATAAATTTATTAACGTCAGAAAGCTGGAAACGTCTTAAAACGATCACTTTCGACGAATACAAGCGTTTTTAGACATTTTCGTACTTCTCGGAATAAAACTGTATTTTTCACGACAAAAAATATTCTATATCTTTGAAAATAAATTTATTAACGTCAGAGAGCTGGAAATGTCTAAAAACGTTCACTTTTAACGAATACAAGCGTTTTTAGACATTTTCGTACTTCTCGGAATAAAACTGTATTTTTCACGACAAAAAATATTTTTTATCTCTGAAAATCAATTTATTATCGTCAGAGAGCTGGAAATGTCTAAAAACGTACACTTTCAACGAATACGAGCGTTTTTAGGCATTTTCGTACTTCCCGAATAAAACTGTATTTTTAACGACAAAAAATATTTTTTATCTCTGAAAATAAATTTATTAACGTCAGAAAGCTGGAAACGGCTAAAAACGATCACTTTCGACAAATACAAGCGTTTTTAGGCATTTTCGTACTTCTCGGAATAAAACTGTATTTTTCACGACAAAAAATATTTTTTATCTCTGAAAATCAATTTATTCAGGTCAGAAAGCTGGAAACGTCTAAAAACGACCACTTTCGACGAATACAAGCGTTTTTAGACATTTTCGTACTTCTCGGACTAAAACTGCATTTTTCACGACAAAAAATATTTTATATCTCTGAAAATAAATTTATTAACGTCAGAGAGCTGGAAATGTCTAAAAACGTTCACTTTCAACGAATACGATCGTTTTTAGGCATTTTTGTACTTCTCGGAATAAAACTGTATTTTTCACGACAAAAAATATTTTTTATCTCTGAAAATCAATTTATTCAGGTCAGAAAGCTGGAAACGTCTAAAAACGACCACTTTCGACGAATACAAGCGTTTTTAGACATTTTCGTATTTCTCGGACTAAAACTGCATTTTTCACGACAAAAAATATTTTATATCTTTGAAAATAAATTTATTAACGTCAGAGAGCTGGAAATGTCTAAAAACGTTCACTTTCAACGAATACGAGCGTTTTTAGGCATTTTCGTACTTCTCGGAATAAAACTGTATTTTTCACGACAAAAAATATTTTATATCTCTGGAAATAAATTTATTCTGGTCAGAAAGCTGGAAACGTCTAAAAACGACCACTTTCGACGAATACAAGCGTTTTTAGACATTTTCGTACTTCTCGGACTAAAACTGCATTTTTCACGACAAAAAATATTTTATATCTTTGAAAATAAATTTATTAACGTCAGAGAGCTGGAAATGTCTAAAAACGTTTACTTTCAACGAATACGAGCGTTTTTAGGCATTTTCGTACTTCTCCGAATAAAACTGTATTTTTCACGACAAAAAATATTTTATATCTCTGGAAATAAATTTATTCTGGTCAGAAAGCTGGAAACGTCTAAAAACGATCACTTTCGACAAATACAAGCGTTTTTAGACATTTTTGTACTTCTCGGAATAAGACTGCATTTTTCACGACAAAAAAATATTTTATATCTCTGAAAATAAATTTATTAACGTCAGAGAGCTGGAAATGTCTAAAAACGTTCACTTTCAACGAATACGAGCGTTTTTAGGCATTTTTGTACTTCTCGGAATAAAACTGTATTTTTCACGACAAAAAATATTTTTTATCTCTGAAAATCAATTTATTCAGGTCAGAAAGCTGGAAACGTCTAAAAACGACCACTTTCGACGAATACAAGCGTTTTTAGACATTTTCGTACTTCTCGGACTAAAACTGCATTTTTCACGTAAAAAAATATTTTATATCTTCGAAAATAAATTTATTAACGTCAGAGAGCTGGAAATGTCTAAAAACGTTCACTTTCAGCGAATACGATCGTTTTTAGGCATTTTTGTACTTCTCGGAATAAAACTGTATTTTTCACGACAAAAAATATTTTTTATCTCTGAAAATCAATTTATTCAGGTCAGAAAGCTGGAAACGTCTACAAACGACCACTTTCGACGAATACAAGCGTTTTTAGACATTTTCGTACTTCTCGGACTAAAACTGCATTTTGCACGACAAAAATATTTTATATCTTTGAAAATAAATTTATTAACGTCAGAGAGCTGGAAATGTCTAAAAACGTTCACTTTCAACGAATACGATCGTTTTTAGGCATTTTCGTACTTCTCCGAATAAAACTGTACTTTTCACGACAAAAAATATTTTATATCTCTGGAAATAAATTTATTCTGGTCAGAAAGCTGGAAACGTCTAAAAACGATCACTTTCGACAAATACAAGCGTTTCTAGACATTTTCGTACTTCTCGGACTAAAACTGCATTTTTCACAACAAAAAATATATTTTATCTCTGAAAATAAATTTAGTAACGTCAGAAAGCTGGAAACGTCTAAAAACGATCACTTTCGACGAATACAAGCGTTTTTAGACATTTTCGTACTTCTCGGAATAAAACTGCATTTTCACGACAAAAAATATTTTATATCTCTGAAAATAAATTTATTAACGTCAGAGAGCTGGAAATGTCTAAAAACGTTCACTTTCAACGAATACGAGCATTTTTAGGCATTTTCGTACTTCTCCGAATAAAACTGTATTTTTCACGACAAAAAATATTTTATATCTCTGGAAATAAATTTGTTCTGGTCAGAAAGCTGAAAACGTCTAAAAACGATCAATTTCGACAAATACAAGCGTTTTTAGACATTTTCGTACTTCTCGGAATAAAACTGCATTTTTCACGACAAAAAATATTTTATATCTCTGAAAATAAATTTATTAACGTCAGAAAGCTGGAAACGTCTTAAAACGATCACTTTCGACGAATACAAGCGTTTTTAGACATTTTCGTACTTCTCGGAATAAAACTGTATTTTTCACGACAAAAAATATTCTATATCTTTGAAAATAAATTTATTAACGTCAGAGAGCTGGAAATGTCTAAAAACGTTCACTTTTAACGAATACAAGCGTTTTTAGACATTTTCGTACTTCTCGGAATAAAACTGTATTTTTCACGACAAAAAATATTTTTTATCTCTGAAAATCAATTTATTATCGTCAGAGAGCTGGAAATGTCTAAAAACGTACACTTTCAACGAATACGAGCGTTTTTAGGCATTTTCGTACTTCCCGAATAAAACTGTATTTTTAACGACAAAAAATATTTTTTATCTCTGAAAATAAATTTATTAACGTCAGAAAGCTGGAAACGGCTAAAAACGATCACTTTCGACAAATACAAGCGTTTTTAGGCATTTTCGTACTTCTCGGAATAAAACTGTATTTTTCACGACAAAAAATATTTTTTATCTCTGAAAATCAATTTATTCAGGTCAGAAAGCTGGAAACGTCTAAAAACGACCACTTTCGACGAATACAAGCGTTTTTAGACATTTTCGTACTTCTCGGACTAAAACTGCATTTTTCACGACAAAAAATATTTTATATCTTTGAAAATAAATTTATTAACGTCAGAGAGCTGGAAATGTCTAAAAACGTTCACTTTCAACGAATACGAGCGTTTTTAGGCATTTTCGTACTTCTCCGAATAAAACTGTATTTTTCACGACAAAAAATATTTTATATCTCTGGAGATAAATTTATTCTGGTCAGAAAGCTGGAAACGTCTAAAAACGACCACTTTCGACGAATACAAGCGTTTTTAGACATTTTCGTACTTCTCGGACTAAAACTGCATTTTTCACGACAAAAAATATTTTATATCTTTGAAAATAAATTTATTAACGTCAGAGAGCTGGAAATGTCTAAAAACGTTCACTTTCAACGAATAAGATCGTTTTTAGGCATTTTCGTACTTCTCCGAATAAAACTGTATTTTTCACGACAAAAAATATTTTATATCTCTGGAAATAAATTTATTCTGGTCAGAAAGCTGGAAACGTCTAAAAACGACCACTTTCGACGAATACAAGCGTTTTTAGACATTTTCGTACTTCTCGGACTAAAACTGCATTTTTCACGACAAAAAATTTTTTATATCTTTGAAAATAAATTTATTAACGTCAGAGAGCTGGAAATGCCTAAAAACGTTCACTTTCAACGAATACGATGCTTTTTTAGACATTTTCGTACTTCTCGGACTAAAACTGCATTTTTCACGACAAAAAATATTTTATATCTTTGAAAATAAATTTATTAACGTCAGAGAGCTGGAAATGTCTAAAAACGTTCACTTTCAACGAATACGATCGTTTTTAGGCATTTTTGTACTTCTCGGAATAAAACTGTATTTTTCACGACAAAAAATATTTTTTATCTCTGAAAATCAATTTATTCAGGTCAGAAAGCTGGAAACGTCTAAAAACGACCACTTTCGACGAATACAAGCGTTTTTAGACATTTTCGTACTTCTCGGATTAAAACTGCATTTTTCACGACAAAAAATATTTTATATCTTTGAAAATAAATTTATTAACGTCAGAGAGCTGGATATGTCTAAAAACGTTCACTTTCAACGAATACGATCGTTTTTAGGCATTTTCGTACTTCTCCGAATAAAACTGTATTTTTCACGACAAAAAATATTTTATATCTCTGGAAATAAATTTATTCTGGTCAGAAAGCTGGAAACGTCTAAAAACGATCACTTTCGACAAATACAAGCGTTTTTAGACATTTTCGTACTTCGCGGAATAAGACTGCATTTTTCACGACAAAAAAATATTTTATATCTCTGAAAATAAATTTATTAACGTCAGAGAGCTGGAAATGTCTAAAAACGTTCACTTTCAACGAATACGATCGTTTTTAGGCATTTTCGTACTTCTCCGAATAAAACTGTACTTTTCACGACAAAAAATATTTTATATCTCTGGAAATAAATTTATTCTGGTCAGAAAGCTGGAAACGTCTAAAAACGATCACTTTCGACAAATACAAGCGTTTCTAGACATTTTCGTACTTCTCGGACTAAAACTGCATTTTTCACAACAAAAAATATATTTTATCTCTGAAAATAAATTTAGTAACGTCAGAAAGCTGGAAACGTCTAAAAACGATCACTTTCGACGAATACAAGCGTTTTTAGACATTTTCGTACTTCTCGGAATAAAACTGCATTTTCACGACAAAAAATATTTTATATCTCTGAAAATAAATTTATTAACGTCAGAGAGCTGGAAATGTCTAAAAACGTTCACTTTCAACGAATACGAGCATTTTTAGGCATTTTCGTACTTCTCCGAATAAAACTGTATTTTTCACGACAAAAAATATTTTATATCTCTGGAAATAAATTTGTTCTGGTCAGAAAGCTGGAAACGTCTAAAAACGATCAATTTCGACAAATACAAGCGTTTTTAGACATTTTCGTACTTCTCGGAATAAAACTGCATTTTTCACGACAAAAAATATTTTATATCTCTGAAAATAAATTTATTAACGTCAGAAAGCTGGAAACGTCTTAAAACGATCACTTTCGACGAATACAAGCGTTTTTAGACATTTTCGTACTTCTCGGAATAAAACTGTATTTTTCACGACAAAAAATATTCTATATCTTTGAAAATAAATTTATTAACGTCAGAGAGCTGGAAATGTCTAAAAACGTTCACTTTTAACGAATACAAGCGTTTTTAGACATTTTCGTACTTCTCGGAATAAAACTGTATTTTTCACGACAAAAAATATTTTTTATCTCTGAAAATCAATTTATTATCGTCAGAGAGCTGGAAATGTCTAAAAACGTACACTTTCAACGAATACGAGCGTTTTTAGGCATTTTCGTACTTCCCGAATAAAACTGTATTTTTAACGACAAAAAATATTTTTTATCTCTGAAAATAAATTTATTAACGTCAGAAAGCTGGAAACGGCTAAAAACGATCACTTTCGACAAATACAAGTGTTTTTAGGCATTTTCGTACTTCTCGGAATAAAACTGTATTTTTCACGACAAAAAATATTTTTTATCTCTGAAAATCAATTTATTCAGGTCAGAAAGCTGGAAACGTCTAAAAACGACCACTTTCGACGAATACAAGCGTTTTTAGACATTTTCGTACTTCTCGGACTAAAACTGCATTTTTCACGACAAAAAATATTTTATATCTTTGAAAATAAATTTATTAACGTCAGAGAGCTGGAAATGTCTAAAAACGTTCACTTTCAACGAATACGAGCGTTTTTAGGCATTTTCGTACTTCTCCGAATAAAACTGTATTTTTCACGACAAAAAATATTTTATATCTCTGGAGATAAATTTATTCTGGTCAGAAAGCTGGAAACGTCTAAAAACGACCACTTTCGACGAATACAAGCGTTTTTAGACATTTTCGTACTTCTCGGACTAAAACTGCATTTTTCACGACAAAAAATATTTTATATCTTTGAAAATAAATTTATTAACGTCAGAGAGCTGGAAATGCCTAAAAACGTTCACTTTCAACGAATACGATGCTTTTTTAGACATTTTCGTACTTCTCGGACTAAAACTGCATTTTTCACGACAAAAAATATTTTATATCTTTGAAAATAAATTTATTAACGTCAGAGAGCTGGAAATGTCTAAAAACGTTCACTTTCAACGAATACGATCGTTTTTAGGCATTTTTGTACTTATCGGAATAAAACTGTATTTTTCACGACAAAAAATATTTTTTATCTCTGAAAATCAATTTATTCAGGTCAGAAAGCTGGAAACGTCTAAAAACGACCACTTTCGACGAATACAAGCGTTTTTAGACATTTTCGTACTTCTCGGATTAAAACTGCATTTTTCACGACAAAAAATATTTTATATCTTTGAAAATAAATTTATTAACGTCAGAGAGCTGGATATGTCTAAAAACGTTCACTTTCAACGAATACGATCGTTTTTAGGCATTTTCGTACTTCTCCGAATAAAACTGTATTTTTCACGACAAAAAATATTTTATATCTCTGGAAATAAATTTATTCTGGTCAGAAAGCTGGAAACGTCTAAAAACGATCACTTTCGACAAATACAAGCGTTTTTAGACATTTTCGTACTTCGCGGAATAAGACTGCATTTTTCACGACAAAAAAATATTTTATATCTCTGAAAATAAATTTATTAACGTCAGAGAGCTGGAAAGTCTAAAAACGTTCACTTTCAACGAATACGAGCGTTTTTAGGCATTTTTGTACTTCTCGGAATAAAACTGTATTTTTCACGACAAAAAATATTTTTTATCTCTGAAAATCAATTTATTCAGGTCAGAAAGCTGGAAACGTCTAAAAACGACCACTTTCGACGAATACAAGCGTTTTTAGACATTTTCGTACTTCTCGGACTAAAACTGCATTTTTCACGACAAAAAATATTTTATATCTTTGAAAATAAATTTATTAACGTCAGAGAGCTGGAAATGTCTAAAAACGTTCACTTTCAACGAATACGATCGTTTTTAGGCATTTTTGTACTTCTCGGAATAAAACTGTATTTTTCACGACAAAAAATATTTTTTATCTCTGAAAATCAATTTATTCAGGTCAGAAAGCTGGAAACGTCTAAAAACGACCACTTTCGACGAATACAAGCGTTTTTAGACATTTTCGTACTTCTCGGACTAAAACTGCATTTTTCACGACAAAAAATATTTTATATCTTTGAAAATAAATTTATTAACGTCAGAGAGCTGGAAATGTCTAAAAACGTTCACTTTCAACGAATACGAGCGTTTTTAGGCATTTTCGTACTTCTCCGAATAAAACTGTATTTTTCACGACAAAAAATATTTTATATCTCTGGAGATAAATTTATTCTGGTCAGAAAGCTGGAAACGTCTAAAAACGACCACTTTCGACGAATACAAGCGTTTTTAGACATTTTCGTACTTCTCGGACTAAAACTGCATTTTTCACGACAAAAAATATTTTATATCTTTGAAAATAAATTTATTAACGTCAGAGAGCTGGAAATGTCTAAAAACGTTCACTTTCAACGAATAAGATCGTTTTTAGGCATTTTCGTACTTCTCCGAATAAAACTGTATTTTTCACGACAAAAAATATTTTATATCTCTGGAAATAAATTTATTCTGGTCAGAAAGCTGGAAACGTCTAAAAACGACCACTTTCGACGAATACAAGCGTTTTTAGACATTTTCGTACTTCTCGGACTAAAACTGCATTTTTCACGACAAAAAATATTTTATATCTTTGAAAATAAATTTATTAACGTCAGAGAGCTGGAAATGCCTAAAAACGTTCACTTTCAACGAATACGATGCTTTTTGGGCATTTTCGTACTTCTCCGAATAAAACTGTATTTTTCACGACAAAAAATATTTTATATCTCTGGAAATAAATTTATTCTGGTCAGAAAGCTGGAAACGTCTAAAAACGACCACTTTCGACGAATACAAGCGTTTTTAGACATTTTCGTACTTCTCGGACTAAAACTGCATTTTTCACGACAAAAAATATTTTATATCTTTGAAAATAAATTTATTAACGTCAGAGAGCTGGAAATGTCTAAAAACGTTCACTTTCAACGAATACGATCGTTTTTAGGCATTTTTGTACTTCTCGGAATAAAACTGTATTTTTCACGACAAAAAATATTTTTTATCTCTGAAAATCAATTTATTCAGGTCAGAAAGCTGAAAATAGAAAATAAAGTAGAGGAAAGGCTAGGAGAAGATCAGTTTGGTTTTAGGAAAAACAGAGGGACGAGGGAGGCGATTCTAGCACTAAGAACGGTAGTAGAAAAAAGAAATAGGGTAGGAAAGGTAACTTGCATAGCTTTTGTAGACTTAGAAAAGGCATTTGACAATGTAGATTGGGACATAATGTTTAGAATTTTAAAAGAAACGGGTATAGATTATAAGGATAGGAGAATAATTTTTAATTTATATAAACACCAAACTGCCTTAGTTAGAATTGAGGGGGAAGAAGAGGTAGCAAAAATAGGGAAGGGAGTTCGGCAGGGATGTACACTCTCACCGTTATTATTTAATCTATATATAGAAGATGCAATAAACAAAGTAAAAGAAGAGTATAGTGTAGGTGTGAATGTACAGGGAGAGAAAATATATATGCTGAGATTCGCCGACGATATAGCTATATTGGAAGAAAGCGAAAAGAAATTAGAAAGGGTATTGAATGGTATGCAGGCAGTATTGACTAGGGATTTTAACATGAAAATAAATATAGGTAAAACTAAAGTGATGAGGTGTGACAAAAAGGAATGCAGTAGAAAAATGAGGATCACAATAGGAGATAATAGAATCGAAGAAGTGTCAGATTTTTGTTATTTAGGCAGTAGAATCACAAAAGATAATCGAAGCAAGGTAGATATAAAGTGTAGGATAGCACAGGGTAGGAAGGCATTCGTAGAAAAAGAACAGATTTTAAGATCAAATATTGACTTGGGTATTAGAAAAAGATTACTGAAGGTATATGTTTGGAGTGTAGCACTGTACGGGTGTGAGGCGTGGACTATAGGAAAGGAAGAGAAGCGTAGATTAGAAGCACTTGAAATGTGGTGTTATAGGAGGATGATGAGGATTGGTTGGGAAGATAAAGTAACAAATGAAGCTGTACTAGAGTTAGTAGGGGAGAAGAGAAGTATTTGGAGAGTGTTACAACGTAGGAGAGACAGATTAGTAGGGCATATTCTTAGGCATGGGGGGATTATGCAATTGATCATAGAAGGTAGAGTGGAGGGAAAGAGAGGGGTAGGTAGGCCTAGATTGGAGTATGTGAGTCAGATAGTTGAAGACGTTGAGATGAATAGCTATAGGGAGATGAAGGGATTAGCTCAGGATAGATCGGCATGGCGTGCTGTTTCCAACCAATCTTTAGGATTGCGGACTCTTTAACTAACAGAAAGCTGGAAACGTCTAAAAACGACCACTTTCGACGAATACAAGCGTTTTTAGACATTTTCGTATTTCTCGGACTAAAACTGCATTTTTCACGACAAAAAATATTTTATATCTTTGAAAATAAATTTATTAACGTCAGAGAGCTGGAAATGTCTAAAAACGTTCACTTTCAACGAATACGAGCGTTTTTAGGCATTTTCGTACTTCTCCGAATAAAACTGTATTTTTCACGACAAAAAATATTTTATATCTCTGGAAATAAATTTATTCTGGTCAGAAAGCTGGAAATGACTAAAAACGACCACTTTCGACGAATACAAGCGTTTTTAGACATTTTCTTACTTCTCGGACTAAAACTGCATTTTTCACGACAAAAAATATTTTATATCTTTGAAAATAAATTTATTAACGTCAGAGAGCTGGAAATGTCTAAAAACGTTTACTTTCAACGAATACGAGCGTTTTTAGGCATTTTCGTACTTCTCCGAATAAAACTGTATTTTTCACGACAAAAAATATTTTATATCTCTGGAAATAAATTTATTCTGGTCAGAAAGCTGGAAACGTCTAAAAACGATCACTTTCGACAAATACAAGCGTTTTTAGACATTTTCGTACTTCTCGGAATAAGACTGCATTTTTCACGACAAAAAAATATTTTATATCTCTGAAAATAAATTTATTAACGTCAGAGAGCTGGAAATGTCTAAAAACGTTCACTTTCAACGAATACGAGCGTTTTTAGGCATTTTTGTACTTCTCGGAATAAAACTGTATTTTTCATGACAAAAAATATTTTTTATCTCTGAAAATCAATTTATTCAGGTCAGAAAGCTGGAAACGTCTAAAAACGACCACTTTCGACGAATACAAGCGTTTTTAGACATTTTCGTACTTCTCGGACTAAAACTGCATTTTTCACGACAAAAAATATTTTATATCTTCGAAAATAAATTTATTAACGTCAGAGAGCTGGAAATGTCTAAAAACGTTCACTTTCAACGAATACGATCGTTTTTAGGCATTTTTGTACTTCTCGGAATAAAACTGTATTTTTCACGACAAAAAATATTTTTTATCTCTGAAAATCAATTTATTCAGGTCAGAAAGCTGGAAACGTCTACAAACGACCACTTTCGACGAATACAAGCGTTTTTAGACATTTTCGTACTTCTCGGACTAAAACTGCATTTTTCACGACAAAAATATTTTATATCTTTGAAAATAAATTTATTAACGTCAGAGAGCTGGAAATGTCTAAAAACGTTCACTTTCAACGAATACGATCGTTTTTAGGCATTTTCGTACTTCTCCGAATAAAACTGTATTTTTCACGACAAAAAAATATTTTATATCTCTGAAAATAAATTTATTAACGTCAGAGAGCTGGAAATGTCTAAAAACGTTCACTTTCAACGAATACGAGCGTTTTTAGGCATTTTTGTACTTCTCGGAATAAAACTGTATTTTTCACGACAACAAATATTTTTTATCTCTGAAAATCAATTTATTCAGGTCAGAAAGCTGGAAACGTCTAAAAACGACCACTTTCGACGAATACAAGCGTTTTTAGACATTTTCGTACTTCTCGGACTAAAACTGCATTTCTCACGACAAAAAATATTTTATATCTTTGAAAATAAATTTATTAACGTCAGAGAGCTGGAAATGTCTAAAAACGTTTACTTTCAACGAATACGAGCGTTTTTAGGCATTTTCGTACTTCTCCGAATAAAACTGTATTTTTCACGACAAAAAATATTTTATATCTCTGGAAATAAATTTATTCTGGTCAGAAAGCTGGAAACGTCTAAAAACGACCACTTTCGACGAATACAAGCGTTTTTAGGCATTTTCGTACTTCTCGGACTAAAACTGCATTTTTCACGACAAAAAATATTTTATATCTTTGAAAATAAATTTATTAACGTCAGAGAGCTGGAAATGTCTAAAAACGTTCACTTTCAACGAATACGATAGTTTTTAGGCATTTTCGTACTTCTCCGAATAAAACTGTATTTTTCACGACAAAAAATATTTTATATCTCTGGAAATAAATTTATTCTGGTCAGAAAGCTGGAAACGTCTAAAAACGACCACTTTCGACGAATACAAGCGTTTTTAGACATTTTCGTACTTCTCGGACTAAAACTGCATTTTTCACGACAAAAAATATTTTATATCTTTGAAAATAAATTTATTAACGTCAGAGAGCTGGAAATGTCTAAAAACGTTCACTTTCAACGAATACGATCGTTTTTAGGCATTTTCGTACTTCTCCGAATAAAACTGTATTTTTCACGACAAAAAATATTTTATATCTCTGGAAATAAAATTATTCTGGTCAGAAAGCTGGAAACGTCTAAAAACGATCACTTTCGACAAATACAAGCGTTTTTAGACATTTTCGTACTTCTCGGAATAAGACTGCATTTTTCACGACAAAAAAATATTTTATATCTCTGAAAATAAATTTATTAACGTCAGAGAGCTGGAAATGTCTAAAAACGTTCACTTTCAACGAATACGAGCGTTTTTAGGCATTTTTGTACTTCTCGGAATAAAACTGTATTTTTCACGACAAAAAATATTTTTTATCTCTGAAAATCAATTTATTCAGGTCAGAAAGCTGGAAACGTCTAAAAACGACCACTTTCGACGAATACAAGCGTTTTTAGACATTTTCGTACTTCTCGGACTAAAACTGCATTTTTCACGACAAAAAATATTTTATATCTTTGAAAATAAATTTATTAACGTCAGAGAGCTGGAAATGTCTAAAAACGTTCACTTTCAACGAATACGATCGTTTTTAGGCATTTTTGTACTTCTCGGAATAAAACTGTATTTTTCACGACAAAAAATATTTTTTATCTCTGAAAATCAATTTATTCAGGTCAGAAAGCTGGAAACGTCTAAAAACGATCACTTTCAACGAATACGATCGTTTTTAGGCATTTTCGTACTTCTCCGAATAAAACTGTATTTTTCACGACAAAAAATATTTTATATCTCTGAAAATAAATTTATTAACGTCACAGAGCTGGAAATGTCTAAAAAACGTTCACTTTCAACGAATACGAGCGTTTTTAGGCATTTTTGTACTTCTCGGAATAAAACTGTATTTTTCACGACAAAAAATATTTTTTATCTCTGAATATCAATTTATTCAGGTCAGAAAGCTGGAAACGTCTAAAAACGACCACTTTCGACGAATACAAGCGTTTTTAGACATTTTCGTACTTCTCGGACTAAAACTGCATTTTTCACGACAAAAAATATTTTATATCTTTGAAAATAAATTTATTAACGTCAGAGAGCTGGAAATGTCTAAAAACGTTCACTTTCAACGAATACGATCGTTTTTAGGCATTTTTGTACTTCTCGGAATAAAACTGTATTTTTCACGACAAAAAATATTTTTTATCTCTGAAAATCAATTTATTCAGGTCAGAAAGCTGGAAACGTCTAAAAACGACCACTTTCGACGAATACAAGCGTTTTTAGACATTTTCGTACTTCTCGGACTAAAACTGCATTTTTCACGACAAAAAATATTTTATATCTTTGAAAATAAATTTATTAACGTCAGAGAGCTGGAAATGTCTAAAAACGTTCACTTTCAACGAATACGAGCGTTTTTAGGCATTTTCGTACTACTCCGAATAAAACTGTATTTTTCACGACAAAAAATATTTTATATCTCTGGAAATAAATTTATTAACGTCAGAGAGCTGGAAATGTCTAAAAACGTTCACTTTCAACGAATACGATCGTTTTTAGGCATTTTCGTACTTCTCCGAATAAAACTGTACTTTTCACGACAAAAAATATTTTATATCTCTGGAAATAAATTTATTCTGGTCAGAAAGCTGGAAACGACTAAAAACGACCACTTTCGACGAATACAAGCGTTTTTAGACATTTTCGTACTTCTCGGACTAAAACTGCATTTTTCACGACAAAAAATATTTTATATCTCTGAAAATAAATTTATTAACGTCAGAGAGCTGGAAATATCTAAAAACGTTTACTTTCAACGAATACGAGCGTTTTTAGGCATTTTCGTACTTCTCCGAATAAAACTGTATTTTTCACGACAAAAAATATTTTATATCTCTGGAAATAAATTTATTCTGGTCAGAAAGCTGGAAACGTCTAAAAACGATCACTTTCGACAAATACAAGCGTTTTTAGACATTTTCGTACTTCTCGGAATAAGACTGCATTTTTCACGACAAAAAAATATTTTATATCTCTGAAAATAAATTTATTAACGTCAGAGAGCTGGAAATGTCTAAAAACGTTCACTTTCAACGAATACGATCGTTTTTAGGCATTTTCGTACTTCTCCGAATAAAACTGTATTTTTCACGACAAAAAAATATTTTATATCTCTGAAAATAAATTTATTAACGTCAGAGAGCTGGAAATGTCTAAAAACGTTCACTTTCAACGAATACGAGCGTTTTTAGGCATTTTTGTACTTCTCGGAATAAAACTGTATTTTTCACGACAACAAATATTTTTTATCTCTGAAAATCAATTTATTCAGGTCAGAAAGCTGGAAACGTCTAAAAACGACCACTTTCGACGAATACAAGCGTTTTTAGACATTTTCGTACTTCTCGGACTAAAACTGCATTTCTCACGACAAAAAATATTTTATATCTTTGAAAATAAATTTATTAACGTCAGAGAGCTGGAAATGTCTAAAAACGTTTACTTTCAACGAATACGAGCGTTTTTAGGCATTTTCGTACTTCTCCGAATAAAACTGTATTTTTCACGACAAAAAATATTTTATATCTCTGGAAATAAATTTATTCTGGTCAGAAAGCTGGAAACGTCTAAAAACGACCACTTTCGACGAATACAAGCGTTTTTAGGCATTTTCGTACTTCTCGGACTAAAACTGCATTTTTCACGACAAAAAATATTTTATATCTTTGAAAATAAATTTATTAACGTCAGAGAGCTGGAAATGTCTAAAAACGTTCACTTTCAACGAATACGATAGTTTTTAGGCATTTTCGTACTTCTCCGAATAAAACTGTATTTTTCACGACAAAAAATATTTTATATCTCTGGAAATAAATTTATTCTGGTCAGAAAGCTGGAAACGTCTAAAAACGACCACTTTCGACGAATACAAGCGTTTTTAGACATTTTCGTACTTCTCGGACTAAAACTGCATTTTTCACGACAAAAAATATTTTATATCTTTGAAAATAAATTTATTAACGTCAGAGAGCTGGAAATGTCTAAAAACGTTCACTTTCAACGAATACGATCGTTTTTAGGCATTTTCGTACTTCTCCGAATAAAACTGTATTTTTCACGACAAAAAATATTTTATATCTCTGGAAATAAAATTATTCTGGTCAGAAAGCTGGAAACGTCTAAAAACGATCACTTTCGACAAATACAAGCGTTTTTAGACATTTTCGTACTTCTCGGAATAAGACTGCATTTTTCACGACAAAAAAATATTTTATATCTCTGAAAATAAATTTATTAACGTCAGAGAGCTGGAAATGTCTAAAAACGTTCACTTTCAACGAATACGAGCGTTTTTAGGCATTTTTGTACTTCTCGGAATAAAACTGTATTTTTCACGACAAAAAATATTTTTTATCTCTGAAAATCAATTTATTCAGGTCAGAAAGCTGGAAACGTCTAAAAACGACCACTTTCGACGAATACAAGCGTTTTTAGACATTTTCGTACTTCGCGGACTAAAACTGCATTTTTCACGACAAAAAATATTTTATATCTTTGAAAATAAATTTATTAACGTCAGAGAGCTGGAAATGTCTAAAAACGTTCACTTTCAACGAATACGATCGTTTTTAGGCATTTTTGTACTTCTCGGAATAAAACTGTATTTTTCACGACAAAAAATATTTTTTATCTCTGAAAATCAATTTATTCAGGTCAGAAAGCTGGAAACGTCTAAAAACGATCACTTTCAACGAATACGATCGTTTTTAGGCATTTTCGTACTTCTCCGAATAAAACTGTATTTTTCACGACAAAAAATATTTTATATCTCTGAAAATAAATTTATTAACGTCACAGAGCTGGAAATGTCTAAAAAACGTTCACTTTCAACGAATACGAGCGTTTTTAGGCATTTTTGTACTTCTCGGAATAAAACTGTATTTTTCACGACAAAAAATATTTTTTATCTCTGAATATCAATTTATTCAGGTCAGAAAGCTGGAAACGTCTAAAAACGACCACTTTCGACGAATACAAGCGTTTTTAGACATTTTCGTACTTCTCGGACTAAAACTGCATTTTTCACGACAAAAAATATTTTATATCTTTGAAAATAAATTTATTAACGTCAGAGAGCTGGAAATGTCTAAAAACGTTCACTTTCAACGAATACGATCGTTTTTAGGCATTTTTGTACTTCTCGGAATAAAACTGTATTTTTCACGACAAAAAATATTTTTTATCTCTGAAAATCAATTTATTCAGGTCAGAAAGCTGGAAACGTCTAAAAACGACCACTTTCGACGAATACAAGCGTTTTAGACATTTTCGTACTTCTCGGACTAAAACTGCATTTTTCACGACAAAAAATATTTTATATCTTTGAAAATAAATTTATTAACGTCAGAGAGCTGGAAATGTCTAAAAACGTTCACTTTCAACGAATACGAGCGTTTTTAGGCATTTTCGTACTACTCCGAATAAAACTGTATTTTTCACGACAAAAAATATTTTATATCTCTGGAAATAAATTTATTAACGTCAGAGAGCTGGAAATGTCTAAAAACGTTCACTTTCAACGAATACGATCGTTTTTAGGCATTTTCGTACTTCTCCGAATAAAACTGTACTTTTCACGACAAAAAATATTTTATATCTCTGGAAATAAATTTATTCTGGTCAGAAAGCTGGAAACGACTAAAAACGACCACTTTCGACGAATACAAGCGTTTTTAGACATTTTCGTACTTCTCGGACTAAAACTGCATTTTTCACGACAAAAAATATTTTATATCTTTGAAAATAAATTTATTAACGTCAGAGAGCTGGAAATGTCTAAAAACGTTCACTTTCAACGAATACGATCGTTTTTAGGCATTTTTGTACTTCTCGGAATAAAACTGTATTTTTCACGACAAAAAATATTTTTTATCTCTGAAAATCAATTTATTCAGGTCAGAAAGCTGGAAACGTCTAAAAACGACCACTTTCGACGAATACAAGCGTTTTTAGACATTTTCGTACTTCTCGGATTAAAACTGCATTTTTCACGACAAAAAATATTTTATATCTTTGAAAATAAATTTATTAACGTCAGAGAGCTGGATATGTCTAAAAACGTTCACTTTCAACGAATACGATCGTTTTTAGGCATTTTCGTACTTCTCCGAATAAAACTGTATTTTTCACGACAAAAAATATTTTATATCTCTGGAAATAAATTTATTCTGGTCAGAAAGCTGGAAACGTCTAAAAACGATCACTTTCGACAAATACAAGCGTTTTTAGACATTTTCGTACTTCGCGGAATAAGACTGCATTTTTCACGACAAAAAAATATTTTATATCTCTGAAAATAAATTTATTAACGTCAGAGAGCTGGAAAGTCTAAAAACGTTCACTTTCAACGAATACGAGCGTTTTTAGGCATTTTTGTACTTCTCGGAATAAAACTGTATTTTTCACGACAAAAAATATTTTTTATCTCTGAAAATCAATTTATTCAGGTCAGAAAGCTGGAAACGTCTAAAAACGACCACTTTCGACGAATACAAGCGTTTTTAGACATTTTCGTACTTCTCGGACTAAAACTGCATTTTTCACGACAAAAAATATTTTATATCTTTGAAAATAAATTTATTAACGTCAGAGAGCTGGAAATGTCTAAAAACGTTCACTTTCAACGAATACGATCGTTTTTAGGCATTTTTGTACTTCTCGGAATAAAACTGTATTTTTCACGACAAAAAATATTTTTTATCTCTGAAAATCAATTTATTCAGGTCAGAAAGCTGGAAACGTCTAAAAACGACCACTTTCGACGAATACAAGCGTTTTTAGACATTTTCGTACTTCTCGGACTAAAACTGCATTTTTCACGACAAAAAATATTTTATATCTTTGAAAATAAATTTATTAACGTCAGAGAGCTGGAAATGTCTAAAAACGTTCACTTTCAACGAATACGAGCGTTTTTAGGCATTTTCGTACTTCTCCGAATAAAACTGTATTTTTCACGACAAAAAATATTTTATATCTCTGGAAATAAATTTATTCTGGTCAGAAAGCTGGAAACGTCTAAAAACGACCACTTTCGACGAATACAAGCGTTTTTAGACATTTTCGTACTTCTCGGACTAAAACTGCATTTTTCACGACAAAAAATATTTTATATCTTTGAAAATAAATTTATTAACGTCAGAGAGCTGGAAATGTCTAAAAACGTTCACTTTCAACGAATAAGATCGTTTTTAGGCATTTTCGTACTTCTCCGAATAAAACTGTATTTTTCACGACAAAAAATATTTTATATCTCTGGAAATAAATTTATTCTGGTCAGAAAGCTGGAAACGTCTAAAAACGACCACTTTCGACGAATACAAGCGTTTTTAGACATTTTCGTACTTCTCGGACTAAAACTGCATTTTTCACGACAAAAAATATTTTATATCTTTGAAAATAAATTTATTAACGTCAGAGAGCTGGAAATGTCTAAAAACGTTCACTTTCAACGAATACGATGCTTTTTGGGCATTTTCGTACTTCTCCGAATAAAACTGTATTTTTCACGACAAAAAATATTTTATATCTCTGGAAATAAATTTATTCTGGTCAGAAAGCTGGAAACGTCTAAAAACGACCACTTTCGACGAATAAGAGCGTTTTTAGACATTTTCGTACTTCTCGGACTAAAACTGCATTTTTCACGACAAAAAATATTTTATATCTTTGAAAATAAATTTATTAACGTCAGAGAGCTGGAAATGTCTAAAAACGTTCACTTTCAACGAATACGATCCTTTTTGGGCATTTTCGTACTTCTCCGAATAAAACTGTATTTTTCACGACAAAAAATATTTTATATCTCTGGAAATAAATTTATTCTGGTCAGAAAGCTGGAAACGTCTAAAAACGATCACTTTCGACAAATACAAGCGTTTTTAGACATTTTCGTACTTCTCGGACTAAAACTGCATTCTTCACGACAAAAAATATTTTATATCTTTGAAAATAAATTGATTAACGTCAGAGAGCTGGATATGTCTAAAAACGTTCACTTTCAACGAATACGATCGTTTTTAGGCATTTTCGTACTTCTCCGAATAAAACTGTATTTTTCACGAAAAAAAATATTTTATATCTCTGGAAATAAATTTATTCTGGTCAGAAAGCTGGAAACGTCTAAAAACGATCACTTTCGACAAATACAAGCGTTTTTAGACATTTTCGTACTTCGCGGAATAAGACTGCATTTTTCACGACAAAAAAATATTTTATATCTCTGAAAATAAATTTATTAACGTCAGAGAGCTGGAAAGTCTAAAAACGTTCACTTTCAACGAATACGAGCGTTTTTAGGCATTTTTGTACTTCTCGGAATAAAACTGTATTTTTCACGACAAAAAATATTTTTTATCTCTGAAAATCAATTGTTTCAGGTCAGAAAGCTGGAAACGTCTAAAAACGACCACTTTCGACGAATACAAGCGTTTTTAGACATTTTCGTACTTCTCGGACTAAAACTGCATTTTTCACGACAAAAAATATTTTATATCTTTGAAAATAAATTTATTAACGTCAGAGAGCTGGAAATGTCTAAAAACGTTCACTTTCAACGAATACGATCGTTTTTAGGCATTTTTGTACTTCTCGGAATAAAACTGTATTTTTCACGACAAAAAATATTTTTTATCTCTGAAAATCAATTTATTCAGGTCAGAAAGCTGGAAACGTCTAAAAACGACCACTTTCGACGAATACAAGCGTTTTTAGACATTTTCGTACTTCTCGGACTAAAACTGCATTTTTCACGACAAAAAATATTTTATATCTTTGAAAATAAATTTATTAACGTCAGAGAGCTGGAAATGTCTAAAAACGTTCACTTTCAACCAATACGAGCGTTTTTAGGCATTTTCGTACTTCTCCGAATAAAACTGTATTTTTCACGACAAAAAATATTTTATATCTCTGGAAATAAATTTATTCTGGTCAGAAAGCTGGAAACGTCTAAAAACGACCACTTTCGACGAATACAAGCGTTTTTAGACATTTTCGTACTTCTCGGACTAAAACTGCATTTTTCACGACAAAAAATATTTTATATCTTTGAAAATAAATTTATTAACGTCAGAGAGCTGGAAATGTCTAAAAACGTTCACTTTCAACGAATAAGATCGTTTTTAGGCATTTTCGTACTTCTCCGAATAAAACTGTATTTTTCACGACAAAAAATATTTTATATCTCTGGAAATAAATTTATTCTGGTCAGAAAGCTGGAAACGTCTAAAAACGACCACTTTCGACGAATACAAGCGTTTTTAGACATTTTCGTACTTCTCGGACTAAAACTGCATTTTTCACGACAAAAAATATTTTATATCTTTGAAAATAAATTTATTAACGTCAGAGAGCTGGAAATGTCTAAAAACGTTCACTTTCAACGAATACGATGCTTTTTGGGCATTTTCGTACTTCTCCGAATAAAACTGTATTTTTCACGACAAAAAATATTTTATATCTCTGGAAATAAATTTATTCTGGTCAGAAAGCTGGAAACGTCTAAAAACGACCACTTTCGACGAATACAAGCGTTTTTAGACATTTTCGTACTTCTCGGACTAAAACTGCATTTTTCACGACAAAAAATATTTTATATCTTTGAAAATAAATTTATTAACGTCAGAGAGCTGGAAATGTCTAAAAACGTTCACTTTCAACGAATACGATCCTTTTTGGGCATTTTCGTACTTCTCCGAATAAAACTATATTTTTCACGACAAAAAATATTTTATATCTCTGGAAATAAATTTATTCTGGTCAGAAAGCTGGAAACGTCTAAAAACGATCACTTTCGACAAATACAAGCGTTTTTAGACATTTTCGTACTTCTCGGAATAAGACTGCATTTTTCACGACAAAAAAATATTTTATATCTCTGAAAATAAATTTATTAACTTCAGAGAGCTGGAAATGTCTAAAAACGTTCACTTTCAACGAATACGAGCGTTTTTAGGCATTTTTGTACTTCTCGGAATAAAACTGTATTTTTCACGACAAAAAATATTTTTTATCTCTGAAAATCAATTTATTCAGGTCAGAAAGCTGCAAACGTCTAAAAACGACCACTTTCGACGAATACAAGCGTTTTTAGACATTTTCGTACTTCTCGGACTAAAACTGCATTTTTCACGACAAAAAATATTTTATATCTTTGAAAATAAATTTATTAACGTCAGAGAGCTGGAAATGTCTAAAAACGTTCACTTTCAACGAATACGAGCGTTTTTAGGCATTTTCGTACTTCTCCGAATAAAACTGTATTTTTCACGACAAAAAATATTTTATATCTCTGGAAATAAATTTATTCTGGTCAGAAAGCTGGAAACGTCTAAAAACGACCACTTTCGACGAATACAAGCGTTTTTAGACATTTTCGTACTTCTCGGACTAAAACTGCATTTTTCACGACAAAAAATATTTTATATCTTTGAAAATAAATTTATTAACGTCAGAGAGCTGCAAATGTCTAAAAACGTTCACTTTCAACGAATACGATCGTTTTTAGGCATTTTCGTACTTCTCCGAATAAAACTGTATTTTTCACGACAAAAAATATTTTATATCTCTGGAAATAAAATTATTTTGGTCAGAAAGCTGGAAACGTCTAAAAACGATCACTTTCGACAAATACAAGCGTTTTTAGACATTTTCGTACTTCTCGGAATAAGACTGCATTTTTCACGACAAAAAAATATTTTATATCTCTGAAAATAAATTTATTAACGTCAGAGAGCTGGAAATGTCTAAAAACGTTCACTTTCAACGAATACGAGCGTTTTTAGGCATTTTTGTACTTCTCGGAATAAAACTGTATTTTTCACGACAAAAAATATTTTTTATCTCTGAAAATCAATTTATTCAGGTCAGAAAGCTGGAAACGTCTAAAAACGACCACTTTCGACGAATACAAGCGTTTTTAGACATTTTCGTACTTCTCGGACTAAAACTGCATTTTTCACGACAAAAAATATTTTATATCTTTGAAAATAAATTTATTAACGTCAGAGAGCTGGAAATGTCTAAAAACGTTCACTTTCAACGAATACGATCGTTTCTAGGCATTTTTGTATTCTCGGAATAAAACTGTATTTTTCACGACAAAAAATATTTTTTATCTCTGGAAATAAATTTATTCTGGTCAGAAAGCTGGAAACGTCTAAAAACGATCACTTTCGACAAATACAAGCGTTTTTAGACATTTTCGTACTTCTCGGAATAAGACTGCATTTTTCACGACAAAAAAATATTTTATATCTCTGAAAATAAATTTATTAACGTCAGAGAGCTGGAAATGTCTAAAAACGTTCACTTTCAACGAATACGAGCGTTTTTAGGCATTTTTGTACTTCTCGGAATAAAACTGTATTTTTCACGACAAAAAATATTTTTTATCTCTGAAAATCAATTTATTCAGGTCAGAAAGCTGGAAACGTCTAAAAACAACCACTTTCGACGAATACAAGCGTTTTTAGACATTTTCGTACTTCTCGGACTAAAACTGCATTTTTCACGACAAAAAATATTTTATATCTTTGAAAATAAATTTATTAACGTCAGAGAGCTGGAAATGTCTAAAAACGTTCACTTTCAACGAATACGATAGTTTCTAGGCATTTTTGTACTTCTCGGAATAAAACTGTATTTTTCACGACAAAAAATATTTTTTATCTCTGAAAATCAATTTATTCAGGTCAGAAAGCTGGAAACGTCTAAAAACGACCACTTTCGACGAATACAAGCGTTTTTAGACATTTTCGTACTTCTCGGACTAAAACTGCATTTTTCACGACAAAAAATATTTTATATCTTTGAAAATAAATTTATTAACGTCAGAGAGCTGGAAATGTCTAAAAACGTTCACTTTCAACGAATACGAGCGTTTTTAGGCATTTTCGTACTTCTCCGAATAAAACTGTATTTTTCACGACAAAAAATATTTTATATCTCTGGAAATAAATTTATTCTGGTCAGAAAGCTGGAAACGTCTAAAAACGATCACTTTCGACAAATACAAGCGTTTTTAGACATTTTCGTACTTCTCGGAATAAGACTGCATTTTTCACGACAAAAAAATATTTTATATCTCTGAAAATAAATTTATTAACGTCAGAGAGCTGGAAATGTCTAAAAACGTTCACTTTCAACGAATACGAGCGTTTTTAGGCATTTTTGTACTTCTCGGAATAAAACTGTATTTTTCACGACAAAAAATATTTTTTATCTCTGAAAATCAATTTATTCAGGTCAGAAAGCTGGAAACGTCTAGAAACAACCACTTTCGACGAATACAAGCGTTTTTAGACATTTTCGTACTTCTCGGACTAAAACTGCATTTTTCACGACAAAAAATATTTTATATCTTTGAAAATAAATTTATTAACGTCAGAGAGCTGGAAATGTCTAAAAACGTTCACTTTCAACGAATACGAGCGTTTTTAGGCATTTTCGTACTTCTCCGAATAAAACTGTATTTTTCACGACAAAAAATATTTTATATCTCTGGAAATAAATTTATTCTGGTCAGAAAGCTGGAAACGTCTAAAAACGACCACTTTCGACGAATACAAGCGTTTTTAGACATTTTCGTACTTCTCGGACTAAAACTGCATTTTTCACGACAAAAAATATTTTATATCTTTGAAAATAAATTTATTAACGTCAGAGAGCTGGAAATGTCTCAAAACGTTCACTTTCAACGAATACGATCGTTTTTAGGCATTTTCGTACTTCTCCGAATAAAACTGTATTTTTCACGACAAAAAATATTTTTTTCTCTGGAAATAAATTTATTCTGGTCAGAAAGCTGGAAACGTCTAAAAACGACCACTTTCGACGAATACAAGCGTTTTTAGACATTTTCGTACTTCTCGGACTAAAACTGCATTTTTCACGACAAAAAATATTTTATATCTTTGAAAATAAATTTATTAACGTCAGAGAGCTGGAAATGTCTAAAAACGTTCACTTTCAACGAATACGATCGTTTTTAGGCATTTTTGTACTTCTCGGAATAAAACTGTATTTTTCACGACAAAAAATATTTTTTATCTCTGAAAATCAATTTATTCAGGTCAGAAAGCTGGAAACGTCTAAAAACGACCACTTTCGACGAATACAAGCGTTTTTAGATATTTTCGTACTTCTCGGACTAAAACTGCATTTTTCACGACAAAAAATATTTTATATCTTTGAAAATAAATTTATTAACGTCAGAGAGCTGGAAATGTCTAAAAACGTTCACTTTCAACGAATACGAGCGTTTTTAGGCATTTTTGTACTTCTCCGAATAAAACTGTATTTTTCACGACAAAAAATATTTTATATCTCTGGAAATAAATTTATTCTGGTCAGAAAGCTGGAAACGTCTAAAAACGACCACTTTCGACGAATACAAGCGTTTTTAGACATTTTCGTACTTCTCGGACTAAAACTGCATTTTTCACGACAAAAAATATTTTATATCTTTGAAAATAAATTTATTAACGTCAGAGAGCTGGAAATGTCTAAAAACGTTCACTTTCAACGAATACGATCGTTTTTAGGCATTTTCGTACTTCTCCAAATAAAACTGTATTTTTCACGACAAAAAATATTTTATATCTCTGGAAATAAATTTATTCTGGTCAGAAAGCTGGAAACGTCTAAAAACGACCACTTTCGACGAATACAAGCGTTTTTAGACATTTTCGTACTTCTCGGACTAAAACTGCATTTTTCACGACAAAAAATATTTTATATCTTTGAAAATAAATTTATTAACGTCAGAGAGCTGGAAATGTCTAAAAACGTTCACTTTCAACGAATACGATCGTTTTTAGGCATTTTCGTACTTCTCCGAATAAAACTGTATTTTTCAAGACAAAAAATATTTTATATCTCTGGAAATAAAATTATTCTGGTCAGAAAGCAGGAAACGTCTAAAAACGACCACTTTCGACGAATACAAGCGTTTTTAGACATTTTCGTACTTCTCGGACTAAAACTGCATTTTTCACGACAAAAAATATTTTATATCTTTGAAAATAAATTTATTAACGTCAGAGAGCTGGAAATGTCTAAAAACGTTCACTTTCAACGAATACGATCGTTTTTAGGCATTTTTGTACTTCTCGGAATAAAACTGTTTTTTTCACGACAAAAAATATTTTTTATCTCTGAAAATCAATTTATTCAGGTCAGAAAGCTGGAAACGTCTAAAAACGACCACTTTCGACGAATACAAGCGTTTTTAGACATTTTCGTACTTCTCGGACTAAAACTGCATTTTTCACGACAAAAAATATTTTATATCTTTGAAAATAAATTTATTAACGTCAGAGAGCTGGAAATGTCTAAAAACGTTCACTTTCAACGAATACGATCGTTTTTAGGCATTTTCGTACTTCTCCGAATAAAACTGTATTTTTCAAGACAAAAAATATTTTATATCTCTGGAAATAAAATTATTCTGGTCAGAAAGCAGGAAACGTCTAAAAACGATCACTTTCGACAAAACAAGCGTTTTTAGACATTTTCGTACTTCTCGGAATAAGACTGCATTTTTCACGACAAAAAAATATTTTATATCTCTGAAAATAAATTTGTTAACGTCAGAGAGCTGGAAATGTCTAAAAACGTTCACTTTCAACGAATACGAGCGTTTTTAGGCATTTTTGTACTTCTCCGAATAAAACTGTATTTTTCACGACAAAAAATATTTTATATCTCTGGAAATAAATTTATTCTGGTCAGAAAGCTGGAAACGTCTAAAAACGACCACTTTCGACGAATACAAGCGTTTTTAGACATTTTCGTACTTCTCGGACTAAAACTGCATTTTTCACGACAAAAAATATTTTATATCTTTGAAAATAAATTTATTAACGTCAGAGAGCTGGAAATGTCTAAAAACGTTCACTTTCAACGAATACGATCGTTTTTAGGCATTTTCGTACTTCTCCAAATAAAACTGTATTTTTCACGACAAAAAATATTTTATATCTCTGGAAATAAATTTATTCTGGTCAGAAAGCTGGAAACGTCTAAAAACGACCACTTTCGACGAATACAAGCGTTTTTAGACATTTTCGTACTTCTCGGACTAAAACTGCATTTTTCACGACAAAAAATATTTTATATCTTTGAAAATAAATTTATTAACGTCAGAGAGCTGGAAATGTCTAAAAACGTTCACTTTCAACGAATACGATCGTTTTTAGGCATTTTCGTACTTCTCCGAATAAAACTGTATTTTTCAAGACAAAAAATATTTTATATCTCTGGAAATAAAATTATTCTGGTCAGAAAGCAGGAAACGTCTAAAAACGATCACTTTCGACAAAACAAGCGTTTTTAGACATTTTCGTACTTCTCGGAATAAGACTGCATTTTTCACGACAAAAAAATATTTTATATCTCTGAAAATAAATTTATTAACGTCAGAGAGCTGGAAATGTCTAAAAACGTTCACTTTCAACGAATACGAGCGTTTTTAGGCATTTTTGTACTTCTCGGAATAAAACTGTATTTTTCACGACAAAAAATATTTTTTATCTCTGAAAATAAATTTATTCAGGTCAGAAAGCTGGAAACGTCTAAAAACGACCACTTTCGACGAATACAAGCGTTTTTAGACATTTTCGTACTTCTCGGACTAAAACTGCATTTTTCACGACAAAAAATATTTTATATCTTTGAAAATAAATTTATTAACGTCAGAGAGCTGGAAATGTCTAAAAACGTTCACTTTCAACGAATACGATCGTTTTTAGGCATTTTTGTACTTCTCGGAATAAAACTGTTTTTTTCACGACAAAAAATATTTTTTATCTCTGAAAATCAATTTATTCAGGTCAGAAAGCTGGAAACGTCTAAAAACGACCACTTTCGACGAATACAAGCGTTTTTAGACATTTTCGTACTTCTCGGACTAAAACTGCATTTTTCACGACAAAAAATATTTTATATCTTTGAAAATAAATTTATTAACGTCAGAGAGCTGGAAATGTCTAAAAACGTTCACTTTCAACGAATACGAGCGTTTTTAGGCATTTTCGTACTTCTCCGAATAAAACTGTATTTTTCACGACAAATAATATTTTATATCTCTGGAAATAAATTTATTCTGGTCAGAAAGCTGGAAACGTCTAAAAACGACCACTTTCGACGAATACAAGCGTTTTTAGACATTTTCGTACTGCTCGGACTAAAACTGCATTTTTCACGACAAAAAATATTTTATGTCTTTGAAAATAAATTTATTAACGTCGGAGAGCTGGAAATGTCTAAAAACGTTCACTTTCAACGAATACGATCGTTTTTAGGCATTTTCGTACTTCTCCGAATAAAACTGTATTTTTCACGACAACAAATATTTTATATCTCTGGAAATAAATTTATTCTGGTCAGAAAGCTGGAAACGTCTAAAAACGACCACTTTCGACGAATACAAGCGTTTTTAGACATTTTCGTACTTCTCGGACTAAAACTGCATTTTTCACGACAAAAAATATTGTATATCTTTGAAAATAAATTTATTAACGTCAGAGAGCTGGAAATGTCTAAAAACGTTCACTTTCAACGAATACGATCGTTTTTAGGCATTTTCGTACTTCTCCGAATAAAACTGTATTTTTCACGACAAAAAATATTTTATATCTCTGGAAATAAATTTATTCTGGTCAGAAAGCTGGAAACGTCTAAAAACGATCACTTTCGACAAATACAAGCGTTTTTAGACATTTTCGTACTTCTCGGAATAAGACTGCATTTTTCACGACAAAAAAATATTTTATATCTCTGAAAATAAATTTATTAACGTCGGAGAGCTGGAAATGTCGAAAAACGTTCACTTTCAACGAATACGAGCGTTTTTAGGCATTTTTGTACTTCTCGGAATAAAACTGTATTTTTCACAACAAAAAATATTTTTTATCTCTGAAAATCAATTTATTCAGGTCAGAAAGCTGGAAACGTCTAAAAACGACCACTTTCGACGAATACAAGCGTTTTTAGACATTTTCGTACTTCTCGGACTAAAACTGCATTTTTCACGACAAAAAATATTTTATATCTTTGAAAATAAATTTGTTAACGTCAGAGAGCTGGAAATGTCCAAAAACATTCACTTTCAACGAATACGATCGTTTTTAGGCATTTTCGTACTTCTCCGAATAAAACTGTATTTTTCACGACAAAAAATATTTTATATCTCTGGAAATAAATTTATTCTGGTCAGAAAGCTGGAAACGTCTAAAAACGATCACTTTCGACAAATACAAGCGTTTTTAGACATTTTCGTACTTCTCGGAATAAGACTGCATTTTTCACGACAAAAAATATTTTATATCTTTGAAAATAAATTTATTAACGTCAGAGAGCTGGAAATGTCTGAAAACGTTCACTTTCAACGAATACGAGAGTTTTTAGGCATTTTCGTACTTCTCCGAATAAAACTGTATTTTTCACGACAAAAAATATTTTATATCTCTGGAAATAAATTTATTCTGGTCAGAAAGCTGGAAACGTCTAAAAACGACCACTTTCGACGAATACAAGCGTTTTTAGACATTTTCGTACTTCTCGGAATAAGACTGCATTTTTCACGACAAAAAAATATTTTATATCTCTGAAAATAAATTTATTAACGTCAGAGAGCTGGAAATGTCTAAAAACGTTCACTTTCAACGAATACGAGCGTTTTTAGGCATTTTTGTACTTCTCGGAATAAAACTGTATTTTTCACGACAAAAAATATTTTTTATCTCTGAAAATCAATTTATTCAGGTCAGAAAGCTGGAAACGTCTAAAAACGACCACTTTCGACGAATACAAGCGTTTTTAGACATTTTCGTACTTCTCGGACTAAAACTGCATTTTTCACGACAAAAAATATTTTATATCTTTGAAAATAAATTTCTTAACGTCAGAGAGCTGGAAATGTCTAAAAACGTTCACTTTCAACGAATAAGATCGTTTTTAGGCATTTTCGTACTTCTCCGAATAAAACTGTATTTTTCACGACAAAAAATATTTTATATCTCTGGAAATAAATTTATTCTGGTCAGAAAGCTGGAAACGTCTAAAAACGACCACTTTCGACGAATACAAGCGTTTTTAGACATTTTCGTACTTCTCGGACTAAAACTGCATTTTTCACGACAAAAAATATTTTATATCTTTCAAAATAAATTTATTAACGTCAGAGAGCTGGAAATGTCTAAAAACGTTCACTTTCAACGAATACGATCGTTTTTAGGCATTTTTGTACTTCTCGGAATAAAACTGTATTTTTCACGACAAAAAATATTTTTGATCTCTGAAAATCAATTTATTCAGGTCAGAAACCTGGAAACGTCTAAAAGCGACCACTTTCGACGAATACAAGCGTTTTTAGATATTTTCGTACTTCTCGGACTAAAACTGCATTTTTCACGACAAAAAATATTTTATATCTTTGAAAATAAATTTATTAACGTCAGAGAGCTGGAAATGTCTAAAAACGTTCACTTTCAACGAATACGATCGTTTTTAGGCATTTTCGTACTTCTCCAAATAAAACTGTATTTTTTACGACAAAAAATATTTTATATCTCTGGAAATAAATTTATTCTGGTCAGAAAGCTGGAAACGTCTAAAAACGACCACTTTCGACGAATACAAGCGTTTTTAGACATTTTCGTACTTCTCGGACGAAAACTGCATTTTTCACGACAACAAATATTTTATATCTTTGAAAATAAATTTATTAACGTCAGAGAGCTGGAAATGTCTAAAAACGTTCACTTTCGACAAATACAAGCGTTTTTAGACATTTTCGTACTTCTCGGAATAAGACTGCATTTTTCACGACAAAAAAATATTTTATATCTCTGAAAATAAATTTATTAACGTCAGAGAGCTGGAAATGTCTAAAAACGTTCACTTTCAACGAATACGAGCGTTTTTAGGCATTTTTGTACTTCTCGGAATAAAACTGTATTTTTCACGACAAAAAATATTTTTTATCTCTGAAAATCAATTTATTCAGGTCAGAAAGCTGGAAACGTCTAAAAACGACCACTTTCGACGAATACAAGCGTTTTTAGACATTTTCGTACTTCTCGGACTAAAACTGCATTTTTCACGACAAAAAATATTTTATATCTTTGAAAATAAATTTCTTAACGTCAGAGAGCTGGAAATGTCTAAAAACGTTCACTTTCAACGAATAAGATCGTTTTTAGGCATTTTCGTACTTCTCCGAATAAAACTGTATTTTTCACGACAAAAAATATTTTATATCTCTGGAAATAAATTTATTCTGGTCAGAAAGCTGGAAACGTCTAAAAACGACCACTTTCGACGAATACAAGCGTTTTTAGACATTTTCGTACTTCTCGGACTAAAACTGCATTTTTCACGACAAAAAATATTTTATATCTTTGAAAATAAATTTATTAACGTCAGAGAGCTGGAAATGTCTAAAAACGTTCACTTTCAACGAATACGATCGTTTTTAGGCATTTTCGTACTTCTCCGAATAAAACTGTATTTTTCACGACAAAAAATATTTTATATCTCTGGAAATAAATTTATTCTGGTCAGAAAGCTGGAAACGTCTAAAAACGATCACTTTCGACAAATACAAGCGTTTTTAGACATTTTCGTACTTCTCGGAATAAGACTGCATTTTTCACGACAAAAAAATATTTTATATCTCTGAAAATAAATTTATTAACGTCAGAGAGCTGGAAATGTCTAAAAACGTTCACTTTCAACGAATACGAGCGTTTTTAGGCATTTTTGTACTTCTCCGAATAAAACTGTATTTTTCACGACAAAAAATATTTTATATCTCTGGAAATAAATTTATTCTGGTCAGAAAGCTGGAAACGTCTAAAAACGATCACTTTCGACAAATACAAGCGTTTTTAGACATTTTCGTACTTCTCGGAATAAGACTGCATTTTTCACGACAAAAAAATATTTTATATCTCTGAAAATAAATTTATTAACGTCAGAGAGCTGGAAATGTCTAAAAACGTTCACTTTCAACGAATACGAGCGTTTTTAGGCATTTTTGTACTTCTCGGAATAAAACTGTATTTTTCACGACAAAAAATATTTTTTATCTCTGAAAATAAATTTATTCAGGTCAGAAAGCTGGAAACGTCTAAAAACGACCACTTTCGACGAATACAAGCGTTTTTAGACATTTTCGTACTTCTCGGACTAAAACTGCATTTTTCACGACAAAAAATATTTTATATCTTTGAAAATAAATTTATTAACGTCAGAGAGCTGGAAATGTCTAAAAACGTTCACTTTCAACGAATACGATCGTTTTTAGGCATTTTTGTACTTCTCGGAATAAAACTGTTTTTTTCACGACAAAAAATATTTTTTATCTCTGAAAATCAATTTATTCAGGTCAGAAAGCTGGAAACGTCTAAAAACGACCACTTTCGACGAATACAAGCGTTTTTAGACATTTTCGTACTTCTCGGACTAAAACTGCATTTTTCACGACAAAAAATATTTTATATCTTTGAAAATAAATTTATTAACGTCAGAGAGCTGGAAATGTCTAAAAACGTTCACTTTCAACGAATACGAGCGTTTTTAGGCATTTTCGTACTTCTCCGAATAAAACTGTATTTTTCACGACAAATAATATTTTATATCTCTGGAAATAAATTTATTCTGGTCAGAAAGCTGGAAACGTCTAAAAACGACCACTTTCGACGAATACAAGCGTTTTTAGACATTTTCGTACTGCTCGGACTAAAACTGCATTTTTCACGACAAAAAATATTTTATGTCTTTGAAAATAAATTTATTAACGTCAGAGAGCTGGAAATGTCTAAAAACGTTCACTTTCAACGAATACGATCGTTTTTAGGCATTTTCGTACTTCTCCGAATAAAACTGTATTTTTCACGACAACAAATATTTTATATCTCTGGAAATAAATTTATTCTGGTCAGAAAGCTGGAAACGTCTAAAAACGACCACTTTCGACGAATACAAGCGTTTTTAGACATTTTCGTACTTCTCGGACTAAAACTGCATTTTTCACGACAAAAAATATTGTATATCTTTGAAAATAAATTTATTAACGTCAGAGAGCTGGAAATGTCTAAAAACGTTCACTTTCAACGAATACGATCGTTTTTAGGCATTTTCGTACTTCTCCGAATAAAACTGTATTTTTCACGACAAAAAATATTTTATATCTCTGGAAATAAATTTATTCTGGTCAGAAAGCTGGAAACGTCTAAAAACGATCACTTTCGACAAATACAAGCGTTTTTAGACATTTTCGTACTTCTCGGAATAAGACTGCATTTTTCACGACAAAAAAATATTTTATATCTCTGAAAATAAATTTATTAACGTCGGAGAGCTGGAAATGTCGAAAAACGTTCACTTTCAACGAATACGAGCGTTTTTAGGCATTTTTGTACTTCTCGGAATAAAACTGTATTTTTCACAACAAAAAATATTTTTTATCTCTGAAAATCAATTTATTCAGGTCAGAAAGCTGGAAACGTCTAAAAACGACCACTTTCGACGAATACAAGCGTTTTTAGACATTTTCGTACTTCTCGGACTAAAACTGCATTTTTCACGACAAAAAATATTTTATATCTTTGAAAATAAATTTGTTAACGTCAGAGAGCTGGAAATGTCCAAAAACATTCACTTTCAACGAATACGATCGTTTTTAGGCATTTTCGTACTTCTCCGAATAAAACTGTATTTTTCACGACAAAAAATATTTTATATCTCTGGAAATAAATTTATTCTGGTCAGAAAGCTGGAAACGTCTAAAAACGATCACTTTCGACAAATACAAGCGTTTTTAGACATTTTCGTACTTCTCGGAATAAGACTGCATTTTTCACGACAAAAAATATTTTATATCTTTGAAAATAAATTTATTAACGTCAGAGAGCTGGAAATGTCTGAAAACGTTCACTTTCAACGAATACGAGCGTTTTTAGGCATTTTCGTACTTCTCCGAATAAAACTGTATTTTTCACGACAAAAAATATTTTATATCTCTGGAAATAAATTTATTCTGGTCAGAAAGCTGGAAACGTCTAAAAACGACCACTTTCGACGAATACAAGCGTTTTTAGACATTTTCGTACTTCTCGGAATAAGACTGCATTTTTCACGACAAAAAAATATTTTATATCTCTGAAAATAAATTTATTAACGTCAGAGAGCTGGAAATGTCTAAAAACGTTCACTTTCAACGAATACGATCGTTTTTAGGCATTTTTGTACTTCTCGGAATAAAACTGTATTTTTCACGACAAAAAATATTTTTGATCTCTGAAAATCAATTTATTCAGGTCAGAAACCTGGAAACGTCTAAAAGCGACCACTTTCGACGAATACAAGCGTTTTTAGATATTTTCGTACTTCTCGGACTAAAACTGCATTTTTCACGACAAAAAATATTTTATATCTTTGAAAATAAATTTATTAACGTCAGAGAGCTGGAAATGTCTAAAAACGTTCACTTTCAACGAATACGATCGTTTTTAGGCATTTTCGTACTTCTCCAAATAAAACTGTATTTTTTACGACAAAAAATATTTTATATCTCTGGAAATAAATTTATTCTGGTCAGAAAGCTGGAAACGTCTAAAAACGACCACTTTCGACGAATACAAGCGTTTTTAGACATTTTCGTACTTCTCGGACGAAAACTGCATTTTTCACGACAACAAATATTTTATATCTTTGAAAATAAATTTATTAACGTCAGAGAGCTGGAAATGTCTAAAAACGTTCACTTTCGACAAATACAAGCGTTTTTAGACATTTTCGTACTTCTCGGAATAAGACTGCATTTTTCACGACAAAAAAATATTTTATATCTCTGAAAATAAATTTATTAACGTCAGAGAGCTGGAAATGTCTAAAAACGTTCACTTTCAACGAATACGAGCGTTTTTAGGCATTTTTGTACTTCTCGGAATAAAACTGTATTTTTCACGACAAAAAATATTTTTTATCTCTGAAAATCAATTTATTCAGGTCAGAAAGCTGGAAACGTCTAAAAACGACCACTTTCGACGAATACAAGCGTTTTTAGACATTTTCGTACTTCTCGGACTAAAACTGCATTTTTCACGACAAAAAATATTTTATATCTTTGAAAATAAATTTCTTAACGTCAGAGAGCTGGAAATGTCTAAAAACGTTCACTTTCAACGAATAAGATCGTTTTTAGGCATTTTCGTACTTCTCCGAATAAAACTGTATTTTTCACGACAAAAAATATTTTATATCTCTGGAAATAAATTTATTCTGGTCAGAAAGCTGGAAACGTCTAAAAACGACCACTTTCGACGAATACAAGCGTTTTTAGACATTTTCGTACTTCTCGGACTAAAACTGCATTTTTCACGACAAAAAATATTTTATATCTTTGAAAATAAATTTATTAACGTCAGAGAGCTGGAAATGTCTAAAAACGTTCACTTTCAACGAATACGATCGTTTTTAGGCATTTTCGTACTTCTCCGAATAAAACTGTATTTTTCACGACAAAAAATATTTTATATCTCTGGAAATAAATTTATTCTGGTCAGAAAGCTGGAAACGTCTAAAAACGATCACTTTCGACAAATACAAGCGTTTTTAGACATTTTCGTACTTCTCGGAATAAGACTGCATTTTTCACGACAAAAAAATATTTTATATCTCTGAAAATAAATTTATTAACGTCAGAGAGCTGGAAATGTCTAAAAACGTTCACTTTCAACGAATACGAGCGTTTTTAGGCATTTTTGTACTTCTCCGAATAAAACTGTATTTTTCACGACAAAAAATATTTTATATCTCTGGAAATAAATTTATTCTGGTCAGAAAGCTGGAAACGTCTAAAAACGATCACTTTCGACAAATACAAGCGTTTTTAGACATTTTCGTACTTCTCGGAATAAGACTGCATTTTTCACGACAAAAAAATATTTTATATCTCTGAAAATAAATTTATTAACGTCAGAGAGCTGGAAATGTCTAAAAACGTTCACTTTCAACGAATACGAGCGTTTTTAGGCATTTTTGTACTTCTCGGAATAAAACTGTATTTTTCACGACAAAAAATATTTTTTATCTCTGGAAATAAATTTATTCTGGTCAGAAAGCTGGAAACGTCTAAAAACGACCACTTTCGACGAATACAAGCGTTTTTAGATATTTTCGTACTTCTCGGACTAAAACTGCATTTTTCACGACAAAAAATATTTTATATCTTTGAAAATAAATTTATTAACGTCAGAGAGCTGGAAATGTCTAAAAACGTTCACTTTCAACGAATACGATCGTTTTTAGGCATTTTCGTACTTCTCCAAATAAAACTGTATTTTTCACGACAAAAAATATTTTATATCTCTGGAAATAAATTTATTCTGGTCAGAAAGCTGGAAACGTCTAAAAACGACCACTTTCGACGAATACAAGCGTTTTTAGACATTTTCGTACTTCTCGGACGAAAACTGCATTTTTCACGACAAAAAATATTTTATATCTTTGAAAATAAATTTATTAACGTCAGAGAGCTGGAAATGTCTAAAAACGTTCACTTTCGACAAATACAAGCGTTTTTAGACATTTTCGTACTTCTCGGAATAAGACTGCATTTTTCACGACAAAAAAATATTTTATATCTCTGAAAATAAATTTATTAACGTCAGAGAGCTGGAAATGTCTAAAAACGTTCAATTTCAACGAATACGAGCGTTTTTAGGCATTTTTGTACTTCTCGGAATAAAACTGTATTTTTCACGACAAAAAATATTTTTTATCTCTGAAAATCAATTTATTCAGGTCAGAAAGCTGGAAACGTCTAAAAACGACCACTTTCGACGAATACAAGCGTTTTTAGACATTTTCGTACTTCTCGGACTAAAACTGCATTTTTCACGACAAAAAATATTTTATATCTTTGAAAATAAATTTCTTAACGTCAGAGAGCTGGAAATGTCTAAAAACGTTCACTTTCAACGAATAAGATCGTTTTTAGGCATTTTCGTACTTCTCCGAATAAAACTGTATTTTTCACGACAAAAAATATTTTATATCTCTGGAAATAAATTTATTCTGGTCAGAAAGCTGGAAACGTCTAAAAACGACCACTTTCGACGAATACAAGCGTTTTTAGACATTTTCGTACTTCTCGGACTAAAACTGCATTTTTCACGACAAAAAATATTTTATATCTTTGAAAATAAATTTATTAACGTCAGAGAGCTGGAAATGTCTAAAAACGTTCACTTTCAACGAATACGATCGTTTTTAGGCATTTTCGTACTTCTCCGAATAAAACTGTATTTTTCACGACAAAAAATATTTTATATCTCTGGAAATAAATTTATTCTGGTCAGAAAGCTGGAAACGTCTAAAAACGATCACTTTCGACAAATACAAGCGTTTTTAGACATTTTCGTACTTCTCGGAATAAGACTGCATTTTTCACGACAAAAAAATATTTTATATCTCTGAAAATAAATTTATTAACGTCAGAGAGCTGGAAATGTCTAAAAACGTTCACTTTCAACGAATACGAGCGTTTTTAGGCATTTTTGTACTTCTCCGAATAAAACTGTATTTTTCACGACAAAAAATATTTTATATCTCTGGAAATAAATTTATTCTGGTCAGAAAGCTGGAAACGTCTAAAAACGATCACTTTCGACAAATACAAGCGTTTTTAGACATTTTCGTACTTCTCGGAATAAGACTGCATTTTTCACGACAAAAAAATATTTTATATCTCTGAAAATAAATTTATTAACGTCAGAGAGCTGGAAATGTCTAAAAACGTTCACTTTCAACGAATACGAGCGTTTTTAGGCATTTTTGTACTTCTCGGAATAAAACTGTATTTTTCACGACAAAAAATATTTTTTAACTCTGGAAATAAATTTATTCTGGTCAGAAAGCTGGAAACGTCTAAAAACGACCACTTTCGACGAATACAAGCGTTTTTAGACATTTTCGTACTTCTCGGACGAAAACTGCATTTTTCACGACAAAAAATATTTTATATCTTTGAAAATAAATTTATTAACGTCAGAGAGCTGGAAATGTCTAAAAACGTTCACTTTCAACGAATACGATCGTTTTTAGGCATTTTTGTACTTCTCGGAATAAAACTGTATTTTTCACGACAAAAAATATTTTTTATCTCTGAAAATCAATTTATTCAGGTCAGAAAGCTGGAAACGTCTAAAAACGACCACTTTCGACGAATACAAGCGTTTTTAGATATTTTCGTACTTCTCGGACTAAAACTGCATTTTTCACGACAAAAAATATTTTATATCTTTGAAAATAAATTTATTAACGTCAGAGAGCTGGAAATGTCTAAAAACGTTCACTTTCGACAAATACAAGCGTTTTTAGACATTTTCGTACTTCTCGGAATAAGACTGCATTTTTCACGACAAAAAAATATTTTATATCTCTGAAAATAAATTTATTAACGTCAGAGAGCTGGAAATGTCTAAAAACGTTCACTTTCAACGAATACGAGCGTTTTTAGGCATTTTTGTACTTCTCGGAATAAAACTGTATTTTTCACGACAAAAAATATTTTATATCTTTGAAAATAAATTTATTAACGTCAGAGAGCTGGAAATGTCTAAAAACGTTCACTTTCAACGAATACGATCGTTTTTAGGCATTTTCGTACTTCTCCGAATAAAACTGTATTTTTCACGACAAAAAATATTTTATATCTCTGGAAATAAATTTATTCTGGTCAGAAAGCTGGAAACGTCTAAAAACGATCACTTTCGACAAATACAAGCGTTTTTAGACATTTTCGTACTTCTCGGAATAAGACTGCATTTTTCACGACAAAAAAATATTTTATATCTCTGAAAATAAATTTATTAACGTCAGAGAGCTGGAAATGTCTAAAAACGTTCACTTTCAACGAATACGAGCGTTTTTAGGCATTTTTGTACTTCTCCGAATAAAACTGTATTTTTCACGACAAAAAATATTTTATATCTCTGGAAATAAATTTATTCTGGTCATTCGGCTGGAAACGTCTAAAAACGATCACTTTCGACAAATACAAGCGTTTTTAGACATTTTCGTACTTCTCGGAATAAGACTGCATTTTTCACGACAAAAAAATATTTTATATCTCTGAAAATAAATTTATTAACGTCAGAGAGCTGGAAATGTCTAAAAACGTTCACTTTCAACGAATACGAGCGTTTTTAGGCATTTTTGTACTTCTCGGAATAAAACTGTATTTTTCACGACAAAAAATATTTTTTATCTCTGAAAATCAATTTATTCAGGTCAGAAAGCTGGAAACGTCTAAAAACGACCACTTTCGACGAATACAAGCGTTTTTAGACATTTTCGTACTTCTCGGACTAAAACTGCATTTTTCACGACAAAAAATATTTTATATCTTTGAAAATAAATTTATTAACGTCAGAGAGCTGGAAATGTCTAAAAACGTTCACTTTCAACGAATACGATCGTTTTTAGGCATTTTTGTACTTCTCGGAATAAAACTGTATTTTTCACGACAAAAAATATTTTTTATCTCTGAAAATCAATTTATTCAGGTCAGAAAGCTGGAAACGTCTAAAAACGACCACTTTCGACGAATACAAGCGTTTTTAGATATTTTCGTACTTCTCGGACTAAAACTGCATTTTTCACGACAAAAAATATTTTATATCTTTGAAAATAAATTTATTAACGTCAGAGAGCTGGAAATGTCTAAAAACGTTCACTTTCAACGAATACGATCGTTTTTAGGCATTTTCGTACTTCTCCAAATAAAACTGTATTTTTCACGACAAAAAATATTTTATATCTCTGGAAATAAATTTATTCTGGTCAGAAAGCTGGAAACGTCTAAAAACGACCACTTTCGACGAATACAAGCGTTTTTAGACATTTTCGTACTTCTCGGACGAAAACTGCATTTTTCACGACAAAAAATATTTTATATCTTTGAAAATAAATTTATTAACGTCAGAGAGCTGGAAATGTCTAAAAACGTTCACTTTCAACGAATACGATCGTTTTTAGGCATTTTCGTACTTCTCCGAATAAAACTGTATTTTTCAAGACAAAAAATATTTTATATCTCTGGAAATAAATTTATTCTGGTCAGAAAGCAGGAAACGTCTAAAAACGATCACTTTCGACAAATACAAGCGTTTTTAGACATTTTCGTACTTCTCGGAATAAGACTGCATTTTTCACGACAAAAAAGTATTTTATATCTCTGAAAATAAATTTATTAACGTCAGAGAGCTGGAAATGTCTAAAAACGTTCACTTTCAACGAATACGAGCGTTTTTAGGCATTTTTGTACTTCTCGGAATAAAACTGTATTTTTCACGACAAAAAATATTTTTTATCTCTGAAAATAAATTTATTCAGGTCAGAAAGCTGGAAACGTCTAAAAACGACCACTTTCGACGAATACAAGCGTTTTTAGACATTTTCGTACTTCTCGGACTAAAACTGCATTTTTCACGACAAAAAATATTTTATATCTTTGAAAATAAATTTATTAACGTCAGAGAGCTGGAAATGTCTAAAAACGTTCACTTTCAACGAATACGATCGTTTTTAGGCATTTTTGTACTTCTCGGAATAAAACTGTATTTTTCACGACAAAAAATATTTTTTATCTCTGAAAATCAATTTATTCAGGTCAGAAAGCTGGAAACGTCTAAAAACGACCACTTTCGAGGAATACAAGCGTTTTTAGACATTTTCGTACTTCTCGGACTAAAACTGCATTTTTCACGACAAAAAATATTTTATATCTTTGAAAATAAATTTATTAACGTCAGAGAGCTGGAAATGTCTAAAAACGTTCACTTTCAACGAATACGAGCGTTTTTAGGCATTTTCGTACTTCTCCGAATAAAACTGTATTTTTCACGACAAAAAATATTTTATATCTCTGGAAATAAATTTATTCTGGTCAGAAAGCTGGAAACGTCTAAAAACGACCACTTTCGACGAATACAAGCGTTTTTAGACATTTTCGTACTGCTCGGACTAAAACTGCATTTTTCACGACAAAAAATATTTTATGTCTTTGAAAATAAATTTATTAACGTCAGAGAGCTGGAAATGTCTAAAAACGTTCACTTTCAACGAATACGATCGTTTTTAGGCATTTTCGTACTTCTCCGAATAAAACTGTATTTTTCACGACAAAAAATATTTTATATCTCTGGAAATAAATTTATTCTGGTCAGAAAGCTGGAAACGTCTAAAAACGACCACTTTCGACGAATACAAGCGTTTTTAGACATTTTCGTACTTCTCGGACTAAAACTGCATTTTTCACGACAAAAAATATTTTATATCTTTGAAAATAAATTTATTAACGTCAGAGAGCTGGAAATGTCTAAAAACGTTCACTTTCAACGAATACGATCGTTTTTAGGCATTTTCGTACTTCTCCGAATAAAACTGTATTTTTCACGACAAAAAATATTTTATATCTCTGGAAATAAATTTATTCTGGTCAGAAAGCTGGAAACGTCTAAAAACGATCACTTTCAACAAATACAAGCGTTTTTAGACATTTTCGTACTTCTCGGAATAAGACTGCATTTTTCACGACAAAAAAATATTTTATATCTCTGAAAATAAATTTATTAACGTCAGAGAGCTGGAAATGTCTAAAAACGTTCACTTTCAACGAATACGAGCGTTTTTAGGCATTTTTGTACTTCTCGGAATAAAACTGTATTTTTCACGACAAAAAATATTTTTTATCTCTGAAAATCAATTTATTCAGGTCAGAAAGCTGGAAACGTCTAAAAACGACCACTTTCGACGAATACAAGCGTTTTTAGACATTTTCGTACTTCTCGGACTAAAACTGCATTTTTCACGACAAAAAATATTTTATATCTTTGAAAATAAATTTATTAACGTCAGAGAGCTGGAAATGTCTAAAAACGATCACTTTCGACAAATACAAGCGTTTTTAGGCATTTTTGTACTTCTCGGAATAAAACTGTATTTTTCACGACAAAAAATATTTTTTATCTCTGAAAATCAATTTATTCAGGTCAGAAAGCTGGAAACGTCTAAAAACGACCACTTTCGACGAATACAAGCGTTTTTAGACATTTTCGTACTTCTCGGACTAAAACTGCATTTTTCACGACAAAAAATATTTTATATCTTTGAAAATAAATTTATTAACGTCAGAGAGCTGGAAATGTCTAAAAACGTTCACTTTCAACGAATACGAGCGTTTTTAGGAATTTTCGTACTTCTCCGAATAAAACTGTATTTTTCACGACAAAAAATATTTTATATCTCTGGAAATAAATTTATTCTGGTCAGAAAGCTGGAAACGTCTAAAAACGACCACTTTCGACGAATACAAGCGTTTTTAGACATTTTCGTACTGCTCGGACTAAAACTGCATTTTTCACGACAAAAAATATTTTATGTCTTTGAAAATAAATTTATTAACGTCAGAGAGCTGGAAATGTCTAAAAACGTTCACTTTCAACGAATACGACCGTTTTTAGGCATTTTCGTACTTCTCCGAATAAAACTGTATTTTTCACGACAAAAAATATTTTATATCTCTGGAAATAAATTTATTCTGGTCAGAAAGCTGGAAACGTCTAAAAACGATCACTTTCGACAAATACAAGCGTTTTTAGACATTTTCGTACTTCTCGGAATAAGACTGCATTTTTCACGACAAAAAAATATTTTTTATCTCTGAAAATAAATTTATTAACGTCAGAGAGCTGGAAATGTCTAAAAACGTTCACTTTCAACGAATACGAGCGTTTTTAGGAATTTTTGTACTTCTCCGAATAAAACTGTATTTTTCACGACAAAAAATATTTTATATCTCTGGAAATAAATTTATTCTGGTCAGAAAGCTGGAAACGTCTAAAAACGATCACTTTCGACAAATACAAGCGTTTTTAGACATTTTCGTACTTCTCGGAATAAGACTGCATTTTTCACGACAAAAAAATATTTTATATCTCTGAAAATAAATTTATTAACGTCAGAGAGCTGGAAATGTCTAAAAAGGTTCACTTTCAACGAATACGAGCGTTTTTAGGCATTTTTGTACTTCTCGGAATAAAACTGTATTTTTCACGACAAAAAATATTTTTTATCTCTGAAAATCAATTTATTCAGGTCAGAAAGCTGGAAACGTCTAAAAACGACCACTTTCGACGAATACAAGCGTTTTTAGATATTTTCGTACTTCTCGGACTAAAACTGCATTTTTCACGACAAAAAATATTTTATATCTTTGAAAATAAATTTATTAACGTCAGAGAGCTGGAAATGTCTAAAAACGTTCACTTTCAACGAATACGATCGTTTTTAGGCATTTTCGTACTTCTCCAAATAAAACTGTATTTTTCACGACAAAAAATATTTTATATCTCTGGAAATAAATTTATTCTGGTCAGAAAGCTGGAAACGTCTAAAAACGACCACTTTCGACGAATACAAGCGTTTTTAGACATTTTCGTACTTCTCGGACGAAAACTGCATTTTTCACGACAAAAAATATTTTATATCTTTGAAAATAAATTTATTAACGTCAGAGAGCTGGAAATGTCTAAAAACGTTCACTTTCAACGAATACGATCGTTTTTAGGCATTTTCGTACTTCTCCGAATAAAACTGTATTTTTCAAGACAAAAAATATTTTATATCTCTGGAAATAAATTTATTCTGGTCAGAAAGCAGGAAACGTCTAAAAACGATCACTTTCGACAAATACAAGCGTTTTTAGACATTTTCGTACTTCTCGGAATAAGACTGCATTTTTCACGACAAAAAAATATTTTATATCTCTGAAAATAAATTTATTAACGTCAGAGAGCTGGAAATGTCTAAAAACGTTCACTTTCAACGAATACGAGCGTTTTTAGGCATTTTTGTACTTCTCGGAATAAAACTGTATTTTTCACGACAAAAAATATTGTTTATCTCTGAAAATAAATTTATTCAGGTCAGAAAGCTGGAAACGTCTAAAAACGACCACTTTCGACGAATACAAGCGTTTTTAGACATTTTCGTACTTCTCGGACTAAAACTGCATTTTTCACGACAAAAAATATTTTATATCTTTGAAAATAAATTTATTAACGTCAGAGAGCTGGAAATGTCTAAAAACGTTCACTTTCAACGAATACGATCGTTTTTAGGCATTTTTGTACTTCTCGGAATAAAACTGTATTTTTCACGACAAAAAATATTTTTTATCTCTGAAAATCAATTTATTCAGGTCAGAAAGCTGGAAACGTCTAAAAACGACCACTTTCGAGGAATACAAGCGTTTTTAGACATTTTCGTACTTCTCGGACTAAAACTGCATTTTTCACGACAAAAAATATTTTATATCTTTGAAAATAAATTTATTAACGTCAGAGAGCTGGAAATGTCTAAAAACGTGCACTTTCAACGAATACGAGCGTTTTTAGGCATTTTCGTACTTCTCCGAATAAAACTGTATTTTTCACGACAAAAAATATTTTATATCTCTGGAAATAAATTTATTCTGGTCAGAAAGCTGGAAACGTCTAAAAACGACCACTTTCGACGAATACAAGCGTTTTTAGACATTTTCGTACTGCTCGGACTAAAACTGCATTTTTCACGACAAAAAATATTTTATGTCTTTGAAAATAAATTTATTAACGTCAGAGAGCTGGAAATGTCTAAAAACGTTCACTTTCAACGAATACGATCGTTTTTAGGCATTTTCGTACTTCTCCGAATAAAACTGTATTTTTCACGACAAAAAATATTTTATATCTCTGGAAATAAATTTATTCTGGTCAGAAAGCTGGAAACGTCTAAAAACGACCACTTTCGACGAATACAAGCGTTTTTAGACATTTTCGTACTTCTCGGACTAAAACTGCATTTTTCACGACAAAAAATATTTTATATCTTTGAAAATAAATTTATTAACGTCAGAGAGCTGGAAATGTCTAAAAACGTTCACTTTCAACGAATACGATCGTTTTTAGGCATTTTCGTACTTCTCCGAATAAAACTGTATTTTTCACGACAAAAAATATTTTATATCTCTGGAAATAAATTTATTCTGGTCAGAAAGCTGGAAACGTCTAAAAACGATCACTTTCAACAAATACAAGCGTTTTTAGACATTTTCGTACTTCTCGGAATAAGACTGCATTTTTCACGACAAAAAAATATTTTATATCTCTGAAAATAAATTTATTAACGTCAGAGAGCTGGAAATGTCTAAACACGTTCACTTTCAACGAATACGAGCGTTTTTAGGCATTTTTGTACTTCTCGGAATAAAACTGTATTTTTCACGACAAAAAATATTTTTTATCTCTGAAAATCAATTTATTCAGGTCAGAAAGCTGGAAACGTCTAAAAACGACCACTTTCGACGAATACAAGCGTTTTTAGACATTTTCGTACTTCTCGGACTAAAACTGCATTTTTCACGACAAAAAATATTTTATATCTTTGAAAATAAATTTATTAACGTCAGAGAGCTGGAAATGTCTAAAAACGATCACTTTCGACAAATACAAGCGTTTTTAGGCATTTTTGTACTTCTCGGAATAAAACTGTATTTTTCACGACAAAAAATATTTTTTATCTCTGAAAATCAATTTATTCAGGTCAGAAAGCTGGAAACGTCTAAAAACGACCACTTTCGACGAATACAAGCGTTTTTAGACATTTTCGTACTTCTCGGACTAAAACTGCATTTTTCACGACAAAAAATATTTTATATCTTTGAAAATAAATTTATTAACGTCAGAGAGCTGGAAATGTCTAAAAACGTTCACTTTCAACGAATACGATCGTTTTTAGGCATTTTCGTACTTCTCCGAATAAAACTGTATTTTTCAAGACAAAAAATATTTTATATCTCTGGAAATAAATTTATTCTGGTCAGAAAGCAGGAAACGTCTAAAAACGATCACTTTCGACAAATACAAGCGTTTTTAGACATTTTCGTACTTCTCGGAATAAGACTGCATTTTTCACGACAAAAAAATATTTTATATCTCTGAAAATAAATTTATTAACGTCAGAGAGCTGGAAATGTCTAAAAACGTTCACTTTCAACGAATACGAGCGTTTTTAGGCATTTTTGTACTTCTCGGAATAAAACTGTATTTTTCACGACAAAAAATATTGTTTATCTCTGAAAATAAATTTATTCAGGTCAGAAAGCTGGAAACGTCTAAAAACGACCACTTTCGACGAATACAAGCGTTTTTAGACATTTTCGTACTTCTCGGACTAAAACTGCATTTTTCACGACAAAAAATATTTTATATCTTTGAAAATAAATTTATTAACGTCAGAGAGCTGGAAATGTCTAAAAACGTTCACTTTCAACGAATACGATCGTTTTTAGGCATTTTTGTACTTCTCGGAATAAAACTGTATTTTTCACGACAAAAAATATTTTTTATCTCTGAAAATCAATTTATTCAGGTCAGAAAGCTGGAAACGTCTAAAAACGACCACTTTCGAGGAATACAAGCGTTTTTAGACATTTTCGTACTTCTCGGACTAAAACTGCATTTTTCACGACAAAAAATATTTTATATCTTTGAAAATAAATTTATTAACGTCAGAGAGCTGGAAATGTCTAAAAACGTTCACTTTCAACGAATACGAGCGTTTTTAGGCATTTTCGTACTTCTCCGAATAAAACTGTATTTTTCACGACAAAAAATATTTTATATCTCTGGAAATAAATTTATTCTGGTCAGAAAGCTGGAAACGTCTAAAAACGACCACTTTCGACGAATACAAGCGTTTTTAGACATTTTCGTACTGCTCGGACTAAAACTGCATTTTTCACGACAAAAAATATTTTATGTCTTTGAAAATAAATTTATTAACGTCAGAGAGCTGGAAATGTCTAAAAACGTTCACTTTCAACGAATACGATCGTTTTTAGGCATTTTCGTACTTCTCCGAATAAAACTGTATTTTTCACGACAAAAAATATTTTATATCTCTGGAAATAAATTTATTCTGGTCAGAAAGCTGGAAACGTCTAAAAACGACCACTTTCGACGAATACAAGCGTTTTTAGACATTTTCGTACTTCTCGGACTAAAACTGCATTTTTCACGACAAAAAATATTTTATATCTTTGAAAATAAATTTATTAACGTCAGAGAGCTGGAAATGTCTAAAAACGTTCACTTTCAACGAATACGATCGTTTTTAGGCATTTTCGTACTTCTCCGAATAAAACTGTATTTTTCACGACAAAAAATATTTTATATCTCTGGAAATAAATTTATTCTGGTCAGAAAGCTGGAAACGTCTAAAAACGATCACTTTCAACAAATACAAGCGTTTTTAGACATTTTCGTACTTTTCGGAATAAGACTGCATTTTTCACGACAAAAAAATATTTTATATCTCTGAAAATAAATTTATTAACGTCAGAGAGCTGGAAATGTCTAAACACGTTCACTTTCAACGAATACGAGCGTTTTTAGGCATTTTTGTACTTCTCGGATTAAAACTGTATTTTTCACGACAAAAAATATTTTTTATCTCTGAAAATCAATTTATTCAGGTCAGAAAGCTGGAAACGTCTAAAAACGACCACTTTCGACGAATACAAGCGTTTTTAGACATTTTCGTACTTCTCGGACTAAAACTGCATTTTTCACGACAAAAAATATTTTATATCTTTGAAAATAAATTTATTAACGTCAGAGAGCTGGAAATGTCTAAAAACGATCACTTTCGACAAATACAAGCGTTTTTAGGCATTTTTGTACTTCTCGGAATAAAACTGTATTTTTCACGACAAAAAATATTTTTTATCTCTGAAAATCAATTTATTCAGGTCAGAAAGCTGGAAACGTCTAAAAACGACCACTTTCGACGAATACAAGCGTTTTTAGACATTTTCGTACTTCTCGGACTAAAACTGCATTTTTCACGACAAAAAATATTTTATATCTTTGAAAATAAATTTATTAACGTCATAGAGCTGGAAATGCCTAAAAACGTTCACTTTCAACGAATACGAGCGTTTTTAGGCATTTTCGTACTTCTCCGAATAAAACTGTATTTTTCACGACAAAAAATATTTTTTATCTCTGAAAATCAATTTATTCAGGTCAGAAAGCTGGAAACGTCTAAAAACGACCACTTTCGACGAATACAAAAATTTTTAGACATTTTCGTACTTCTCGGACTAAAACTGCATTTTTCACGACAAAAAATATTTTATATCTTTGAAAATAAATTTATTAACGTCAGAGAGCTGGAAATGTCTAAAAACGATCACTTTCGACAAATACAAGCGTTTTTAGGCATTTTTGTACTTCTCGGAATAAAACTGTATTTTTCACGACAAAAAATATTTTTTATCTCTGAAAATCAATTTATTCAGGTCAGAAAGCTGGAAACGTCTAAAAACGACCACTTTCGACGAATACAAGCGTTTTTAGACATTTTCGTACTTCTCGGACTAAAACTGCATTTTTCACGACAAAAAATATTTTATATCTTTGAAAATAAATTTATTAACGTCAGAGAGCTGGAAATGTCTAAAAACGTTCACTTTCAACGAATACGAGCGTTTTCAGGCATTTTCGTACTTCTCCGAATAAAACTGTATTTTTCACGACAAAAAATATTTTATATCTCTGGAAATAAATTTATTAACGTCAGAGAGCTGGAAATGTCTAAAAACGTTCACTTTCGACAAATACAAGCGTTTTTAGGCATTTTCGTACTTCTCCGAATAAAACTGTATTTTTCACGACAAAAAATATTTTATATCTCTGGAAATAAATTTATTAACGTCAGAGAGCTGGAAATATCTAAAAACGTTCACTTTCAACGAATACGAGCGTTTTTAGGCATTTTCGTACTTCTCCGAATAAAACTGTATTCTTCACGACAAAAAATATTTTATATCTCTGGAAATAAATTTATTAACGTCAGAGAGCTGGAAACGTCTAAAAACGACCACTTTCGACGAATACAAGCGTTTTTAGACATTTTCGTACTTCTCGGAATAAGACTGCATTTTTCACGACAAAAAAATATTTTATATCTCTGAAAATAAATTTATTAACGTCAGAGAGCTGGAAATGTCTAAAAACGTTCACTTTCAACGAATACGAGCGTTTTTAGGCATTTTTGTACTTCTCGGAATAAAACTGTATTTTTCACGACAAAAAATATTTTTTATCTCTGAAAATCAATTTATTCAGGTCAGAAAGCTGGAAACGTCTAAAAACGACCACTTTCGACGAATACAAGCGTTTTTAGACATTTTCGTACTTCTCGGACTAAAACTGCATTTTTCACGACAAAAAATATTTTATATCTTTGAAAATAAATTTATTAACGTCAGAGAGCTGGAAATGTCTAAAAACGATCACTTTCGACAAATACAAGCGTTTTTAGGCATTTTTGTACTTCTCGGAATAAAACTGTATTTTTCACGACAAAAAAATATTTTTTATCTCTGAAAATCAATTTATTCAGGTCAGAAAGCTGGAAACGTCTAAAACGACCACTTTCGACGAATACAAGCGTTTTTAGACATTTTCGTACTTCTCGAACTAAAACTGCATTTTTCACGACAAAAAATATTTTATATCTTTGAAAATAAATTTATTAACGTCAGAGAGCTGGAAATGTCTAAAAACGATCACTTTCGACAAATACAAGCGTTTTTAGGCATTTTTGTACTTCTCGGAATAAAACTGTATTTTTCACGACAAAAAATATTTTTTATCTCTGAAAATCAATTTATTCAGGTCAGAAAGCTGGAAACGTCTAAAAACGACCACTTTCGACGAATACAAGCGTTTTTAGACATTTTCGTACTTCTCGGACTAAAACTGCATTTTTCACGACAAAAAATATTTTATATCTTTGAAAATAAATTTATTCTGGTCAGAAAGCAGGAAACGTCTAAAAACGACCACTTTCGACGAATACAAGCGTTTTTAGACATTTTCGTACTTCTCGGAATAAGACTGCATTTTTCACGACAAAAAAATATTTTATATCTCTGAAAATAAATTTATTAACGTCAGAGAGCTGGAAATGTCTAAAAACGTTCACTTTCAACGAATACGAGCGTTTTTAGGCATTTTTGTACTTCTCGGAATAAAACTGTATTTTTCACGACAAAAAATATTGTTTATCTCTGAAAATAAATTTATTCAGGTCAGAAAGCTGGAAACGTCTAAAAACGACCACTTTCGACGAATACAAGCGTTTTTAGACATTTTCGTACTTCTCGGACTAAAACTGCATTTTTCACGACAAAAAATATTTTATATCTTTGAAAATAAAATTATTAACGTCAGAGAGCTGGAAATGTCTAAAAACGTTCACTTTCAACGAATACGATCGTTTTTAGGCATTTTTGTACTTCTCGGAATAAAACTGTATTTTTCACGACAAAAAATATTTTTTATCTCTGAAAATCAATTTATTCAGGTCAGAAAGCTGGAAACGTCTAAAAACGACCACTTTCGAGGAATACAAGCGTTTTTAGACATTTTCGTACTTCTCGGACTAAAACTGCATTTTTCACGACAAAAAATATTTTATATCTTTGAAAATAAATTTATTAACGTCAGAGAGCTGGAAATGTCTAAAAACGTTCACTTTCAACGAATACGAGCGTTTTTAGGCATTTTCGTACTTCTCCAAATAAAACTGTATTTTTCACGACAAAAAATATTTTATATCTCTGGAAATAAATTTATTATGGTCAGAAAGCTGGAAACGTCTAAAAACGACCACTTTCGACGAATACAAGCGTTTTTAGACATTTTCGTACTGCTCGGACTAAAACTGCATTTTTCACGACAAAAAATATTTTATGTCTTTGAAAATAAATTTATTAACGTCAGAGAGCTGGAAATGTCTAAAAACGTTCACTTTCAACGAATACGATCGTTTTTAGGCATTTTCGTACTTCTCCGAATAAAACTGTATTTTTCACGACAAAAAATATTTTATATCTCTGGAAATAAATTTATTCTGGTCAGAAAGCTGGAAACGTCTAAAAACGACCACTTTCGACGAATACAAGCGTTTTTAGACATTTTCGTACTTCTCGGACTAAAACTGCATTTTTCACGACAAAAAATATTTTATATCTTTGAAAATAAATTTATTAACGTCAGAGAGCTGGAAATGTCTAAAAACGTTCACTTTCAACGAATACGATCGTTTTTAGGCATTTTCGTACTTCTCCGAATAAAACTGTATTTTTCACGACAAAAAATATTTTATATCTCTGGAAATAAATTTATTCTGGTCAGAAAGCTGGAAACGTCTAAAAACGATCACTTTCAACAAATACAAGCGTTTTTAGACATTTTCGTACATCTCGGAATAAGACTGCATTTTTCAACGACAAAAAAATATTTTATATCTCTGAAAATAAATTTATTAACGTCAGAGAGCTGGAAATGTCTAAAAACGTTCACTTTCAACGAATACGAGCGTTTTTAGGCATTTTTGTACTTCTCGGAATAAAACTGTATTTTTCACGACAAAAAATATTTTTTATCTCTGAAAATCAATTTATTCAGGTCAGAAAGCTGGAAACGTCTAAAAACGACCACTTTCGACGAATACAAGCGTTTTTAGACATTTTCGTACTTCTCGGACTAAAACTGCATTTTTCACGACAAAAAATATTTTATATCTTTGAAAATAAATTTATTAACGTCAGAGAGCTGGAAATGTCTAAAAACGATCACTTTCGACAAATACAAGCGTTTTTAGGCATTTTTGTACTTCTCGGAATAAAACTGTATTTTTCACGACAAAAAATATTTTTTATCTCTGAAAATCAATTTATTCAGGTCAGAAAGCTGGAAACGTCTAAAAACGACCACTTTCGACGAATACAAGCGTTTTTAGACATTTTCGTACTTCTCGGACTAAAACTGCATTTTTCACGACAAAAAATATTTTATATCTTTGAAAATAAATTTATTAACGTCAGAGAGCTGGAAATATCTAAAAACGTTCACTTTCAACGAATACGAGCGTTTTTAGGCATTTTCGTACTTCTCCGAATAAAACTGTATTTTTCACGACAAAAAATATTTTTTATCTCTGAAAATCAATTTATTCAGGTCAGAAAGCTGGAAACGTCTAAAAACGACCACTTTCGACGAATACAAGCGTTTTTAGACATTTTCGTACTTCTCGGACTAAAACTGCATTTTTCACGACAAAAAATATTTTATATCTTTGAAAATAAATTTATTAACGTCAGAGAGCTGGAAATGTCTAAAAACGATCACTTTCGACAAATACAAGCGTTTTTAGGCATTTTTGTACTTCTCGGAATAAAACTGTATTTTTCACGACAAAAAATATTTTTTATCTCTGAAAATCAATTTATTCAGGTCAGAAAGCTGGAAACGTCTAAAAACGACCACTTTCGACGAATACAAGCGTTTTTAGACATTTTCGTACTTCTCGGACTAAAACTGCATTTTTCACGACAAAAAATATTTTATATCTTTGAAAATAAATTTATTAACGTCAGAGAGCTGGAAATGTCTAAAAACGTTCACTTTCAACGAATACGAGCGTTTTCAGGCATTTTCGTACTTCTCCGAATAAAACTGTATTTTTCACGACAAAAAATATTTTATATCTCTGGAAATAAATTTATTAACGTCAGAGAGCTGGAAATGTCTAAAAACGTTCACTTTCGACAAATACAAGCGTTTTTAGGCATTTTCGTACTTCTCCGAATAAAACTGTATTTTTCACGACAAAAAATATTTTATATCTCTGGAAATAAATTTATTAACGTCAGAGAGCTGGAAATATCTAAAAACGTTCACTTTCAACGAATACGAGCGTTTTTAGGCATTTTCGTACTTCTCCGAATAAAACTGTATTCTTCACGACAAAAAATATTTTATATCTCTGGAAATAAATTTATTAACGTCAGAGAGCTGGAAATGTCTAAAAACGATCACTTTCGACAAATACAAGCGTTTTTAGACATTTTCGTACTTCTCGGAATAAGACTGCATTTTTCACGACAAAAAAATATTTTATATCTCTGAAAATAAATTTATTAACGTCAGAGAGCTGGAAATGTCTAAAAACGTTCACTTTCAACGAATACGAGCGTTTTTAGGCATTTTTGTACTTCTCGGAATAAAACTGTATTTTTCACGACAAAAAATATTTTTTATCTCTGAAAATCAATTTATTCAGGTCAGAAAGCTGGAAACGTCTAAAAACGACCACTTTCGACGAATACAAGCGTTTTTAGACATTTTCGTACTTCTCGGACTAAAACTGCATTTTTCACGACAAAAAATATTTTATATCTTTGAAAATAAATTTATTAACGTCAGAGAGCTGGAAATGTCTAAAAACGATCACTTTCGACAAATACAAGCGTTTTTAGGCATTTTTGTACTTCTCGGAATAAAACTGTATTTTTCACGACAAAAAAATATTTTTTATCTCTGAAAATCAATTTATTCAGGTCAGAAAGCTGGAAACGTCTAAAAACGACCACTTTCGACGAATACAAGCGTTTTTAGACATTTTCGTACTTCTCGGACTAAAACTGCATTTTTCACGACAAAAAATATTTTATATCTTTGAAAATAAATTTATTAACGTCAGAGAGCTGGAAATGTCTAAAAACGTTCACTTTCAACGAATACGAGCGTTTTTAGGCAATTTCGTACTTCTCCGAATAAAACTGTATTTTTCACGACAAAAAATATTTTATATCTCTGGAAATAAATTTATTCTGGTCAGAAAGCTGGAAACGTCTAAAAACGACCACTTTCGACGAATACAAGCGTTTTTAGACATTTTCGTACTGCTCGGACTAAAACTGCATTTTTCACGACAAAAAATATTTTATATCTTTGAAAATAAATTTATTAACGTCAGAGAGCTGGAAATGTCTAAAAACGTTCACTTTCAACGAATACGATCGTTTTTAGGCATTTTCGTACTTCTCCGAATAAAACTGTATTTTCACGACAAAAAATATTTTATATCTCTGGAAATAAATTTATTCTGGTCAGAAAGCTGGAAACGTCTAAAAACGACCACTTTCGACGAATACAAGCGTTTTTAGACATTTTCGTACTTCTCGGACTAAAACTGCATTTTTCACGACAAAAAATATTTTATATCTTTGAAAATAAATTTATTAACGTCAGAGAGCTGGAAATGTCTAAAAACGATCACTTTCGACAAATACAAGCGTTTTTAGGCATTTTTGTACTTCTCGGAATAAAACTGTATTTTTCACGACAAAAAAATATTTTTTATCTCTGAAAATCAATTTATTCAGGTCAGAAAGCTGGAAACGTCTAAAAACGACCACTTTCGACGAATACAAGCGTTTTTAGACATTTTCGTACTGCTCGGACTAAAACTGCATTTTTCACGACAAAAAATATTTTATATCTTTGAAAATAAATTTATTAACGTCAGAGAGCTGGAAATGTCTAAAAACGTTCACTTTCAACGAATACGATCGTTTTTAGGCATTTTCGTACTTCTCCGAATAAAACTGTATTTTCACGACAAAAAATATTTTATATCTCTGGAAATAAATTTATTCTGGTCAGAAAGCTGGAAACGTCTAAAAACGACCACTTTCGACGAATACAAGCGTTTTTAGACATTTTTGTACTTCTCGGACTAAAACTGCATTTTTCACGACAAAAAATATTTTATATCTTTGAAAATAAATTTATTAACGTCAGAGAGCTGGAAATGTCTAAAAACGTTCACTTTCAACGAATACGATCGTTTTTAGGCATTTTCGTACTTCTCCGAATAAAACTGTATTTTTCACGACAAAAAATATTTTATATCTCTGGAAATAAATTTATTCTGGTCAGAAAGCTGGAAACGTCTAAAAACGATCACTTTCGACAAATACAAGCGTTTTTAGACATTTTCGTACTTCTCGGAATAAGACTGCATTTTTCACGACAAAAAAATATTTTATATCTCTGAAAATAAATTTATTAACGTCAGAGAGCTGGAAATGTCTAAAAACGTTCACTTTCAACGAATACGAGCGTTTTTAGGCATTTTTGTACTTCTCGGAATAAAACTGTATTTTTCACGACAAAAAATATTTTTTATCTCTGAAAATCAATTTATTCAGGTCAGAAAGCTGGAAACGTCTAAAAACGACCACTTTCGACGAATACAAGCGTTTTTAGACATTTTCGTACTTCTCGGACTAAAACTGCATTTTTCACGACAAAAAATATTTTATATCTTCGAAAATAAATTTATTAACGTCAGAGAGCTGGAAATGTCTAAAAACGTTCACTTTCAACGAATACGAGCGTTGTTAGGCATTTTCGTACTTCTCCGAATAAAACTGTATTTTTCACGACAAAAAATATTTTATATCTCTGGAAATAAATTTATTCTGGTCAGAAAGCTGGAAACGTCTAAAAACGATCACTTTCGACAAATACAAGCGTTTTTAGACATTTTCGTACTTCTCGGAATAAGACTGCATTTTTCACGACAAAAAAATATTTTATATCTCTGAAAATAAATTTATTAACGTCAGAGAGCTGGAAATGTCTAAAAACGTCCACTTTCAACGAATACGAGCGTTGTTAGGCATTTTCGTACTTCTCCGAATAAAACTGTATTTTTCACGACAAAAAATATTTTATATCTCTGGAAATAAATTTATTCTGGTCAGAAAGCTGGAAACGTCTAAAAACGATCACTTTCGACAAATACAAGCGTTTTTAGACATTTTCGTACTTCTCGGAATAAGACTGCATTTTTCACGACAAAAAAATATTTTATATCTCTGAAAATAAATTTATTAACGTCAGAGAGCTGGAAATGTCTAAAAACGTCCACTTTCAACGAATACGAGCGTTTTTAGGCATTTTTGTACTTCTCCGAATAAAACTGTATTTTTCACGACAAAAAATATTTTATATCTCTGGAAATAAATTTATTAACGTCAGAGAGCTGGAAATATCTAAAAACGTTCACTTTCAACGAATACGAGCGTTTTTAGGCATTTTCGTACTTCTCCGAATAAAACTGTATTCTTCACGACAAAAAATATTTTATATCTCTGGAAATAAATTTATTAACGTCAGAGAGCTGGAAATGTCTAAAAACGATCACTTTCGACAAATACAAGCGTTTTTAGACATTTTCGTACTTCTCGGAATAAGACTGCATTTTTCACGACAAAAAAATATTTTATATCTCTGAAAATAAATTTATTAACGTCAGAGAGCTGGAAATGTCTAAAAACGTTCACTTTCAACGAATACTAGCGTTTTTAGGCATTTTTGTACTTCTCGGAATAAAACTGTATTTTTCACGACAAAAAATATTTTTTATCTCTGAAAATCAATTTATTCAGGTCAGAAAGCTGGAAACGTCTAAAAACGACCACTTTCGACGAATACAAGCGTTTTTAGACATTTTCGTACTTCTCGGACTAAAACTGCATTTTTCACGACAAAAAATATTTTATATCTTTGAAAATAAATTTATTAACGTCAGAGAGCTGGAAATGTCTAAAAACGATCACTTTCGACAAATACAAGCGTTTTTAGGCATTTTTGTACTTCTCGGAATAAAACTGTATTTTTCACGACAAAAAAATATTTTTTATCTCTGAAAATCAATTTATTCAGGTCAGAAAGCTGGAAACGTCTAAAAACGACCACTTTCGACGAATACAAGCGTTTTTAGACATTTTCGTACTTCTCGGACTAAAACTGCATTTTTCACGACAAAAAATATTTTATATCTTTGAAAATAAATTTATTAACGTCAGAGAGCTGGAAATGTCTAAAAACGTTCACTTTCAACGAATACGAGCGTTTTTAGGCAATTTCGTACTTCTCCGAATAAAACTGTATTTTTCACGACAAAAAATATTTTATATCTCTGGAAATAAATTTATTCTGGTCAGAAAGCTGGAAACGTCTAAAAACGACCACTTTCGACGAATACAAGCGTTTTTAGACATTTTCGTACTGCTCGGACTAAAACTGCATTTTTCACGACAAAAAATATTTTATATCTTTGAAAATAAATTTATTAACGTCAGAGAGCTGGAAATGTCTAAAAACGTTCACTTTCAACGAATACGATCGTTTTTAGGCATTTTCGTACTTCTCCGAATAAAACTGTATTTTCACGACAAAAAATATTTTATATCTCTGGAAATAAATTTATTCTGGTCAGAAAGCTGGAAACGTCTAAAAACGACCACTTTCGACGAATACAAGCGTTTTTAGACATTTTCGTACTTCTCGGACTAAAACTGCATTTTTCACGACAAAAAATATTTTATATCTTTGAAAATAAATTTATTAACGTCAGAGAGCTGGAAATGTCTAAAAACGATCACTTTCGACAAATACAAGCGTTTTTAGGCATTTTTGTACTTCTCGGAATAAAACTGTATTTTTCACGACAAAAAAATATTTTTTATCTCTGAAAATCAATTTATTCAGGTCAGAAAGCTGGAAACGTCTAAAAACGACCACTTTCGACGAATACAAGCGTTTTTAGACATTTTCGTACTGCTCGGACTAAAACTGCATTTTTCACGACAAAAAATATTTTATATCTTTGAAAATAAATTTATTAACGTCAGAGAGCTGGAAATGTCTAAAAACGTTCACTTTCAACGAATACGATCGTTTTTAGGCATTTTCGTACTTCTCCGAATAAAACTGTATTTTCACGACAAAAAATATTTTATATCTCTGGAAATAAATTTATTCTGGTCAGAAAGCTGGAAACGTCTAAAAACGACCACTTTCGACGAATACAAGCGTTTTTAGACATTTTCGTACTTCTCGGACTAAAACTGCATTTTTCACGACAAAAAATATTTTATATCTTTGAAAATAAATTTATTAACGTCAGAGAGCTGGAAATGTCTAAAAACGTTCACTTTCAACGAATACGATCGTTTTTAGGCATTTTCGTACTTCTCCGAATAAAACTGTATTTTTCACGACAAAAAATATTTTATATCTTTGGAAATAAATTTATTCTGGTCAGAAAGCTGGAAACGTCTAAAAACGATCACTTTCGACAAATACAAGCGTTTTTAGACATTTTCGTACTTCTCGGAATAAGACTGCATTTTTCACGACAAAAAAATATTTTATATCTCTGAAAATAAATTTATTAACGTCAGAGAGCTGGAAATGTCTAAAAACGTTCACTTTCAACGAATACGAGCGTTTTTAGGCATTTTTGTACTTCTCGGAATAAAACTGTATTTTTCACGACAAAAAATATTTTTTATCTCTGAAAATCAATTTATTCAGGTCAGAAAGCTGGAAACGTCTAAAAACGACCACTTTCGACGAATACAAGCGTTTTTAGACATTTTCGTACTTCTCGGACTAAAACTGCATTTTTCACGACAAAAAATATTTTATATCTTCGAAAATAAATTTATTAACGTCAGAGAGCTGGAAATGTCTAAAAACGATCACTTTCGACAAATACAAGCGTTTTTAGGCATTTTTGTACTTCTCGGGTAAAAAACTGTATTTTTCACGACAAAAAATATTTTTTATCTCTGAAAATCAATTTATTCAGGTCAGAAAGCTGGAAACGTCTAAAAACGACCACTTTCGACGAATACAAGCGTTTTTAGACATTTTCGTACTTCTCGGACTAAAACTGCATTTTTCACGACAAAAAATATTTTATATCTTTGAAAATAAATTTATTAACGTCAGAGAGCTGGAAATGTCTAAAAACGTTCACTTTCAACGAATACGAGCGTTTTTAGGCATTTTCGTACTTCTCCGAATAAAACTGTATTTTTCACGACAAAAAATATTTTATATCTCTGGAAATAAATTTATTCTGGTCAGAAAGCTGGAAACGTCTAAAAACGATCACTTTCGACAAATACAAGCGTTTTTAGACATTTTCGTACTTCTCGGAATAAGACTGCATTTTTCACGACAAAAAAATATTTTATATCTCTGAAAATAAATTTATTAACGTCAGAGAGCTGGAAATGTCTAAAAACGTTCACTTTCAACGAATACGAGCGTTTTTAGGCATTTGTGTACTTCTCGGAATAAAACTGTATTTTTCACGACAAAAAATATTTTTTATCTCTGAAAATCAATTTATTCAGGTCAGAAAGCTGGAAACGTCTAAAAACGACCACTTTCGACGAATACAAGCGTTTTTAGACATTTTCGTACTTCTCGGACTAAAACTGCATTTTTCACGACAAAAAATATTTTATATCTTTGAAAATAAATTTATTAACGTCAGAGAGCTGGAAATGTCTAAAAACGATCACTTTCGACAAATACAAGCGTTTTTAGGCATTTTTGTACTTCTCGGAATAAAACTGTATTTTTCACGACAAAAAATATTTTTTATCTCTGAAAATCAATTTATTCAGGTCAGAAAGCTGGAAACGTCTAAAAACGACCACTTTCGACGAATACAAGCGTTTTTAGACATTTTCGTACTTCTCGGACTAAAACTGCATTTTTCACGACAAAAAATATTTTATATTTTTGAAAATAAATTTATTAACGTCAGAGAGCTGGAAATGTCTAAAAACGTTCACTTTCAACGAATACGAGCGTTGTTAGGCATTTTCGTACTTCTCCGAATAAAACTGTATTTTTCACGACAAAAAATATTTTATATCTCTGGAAATAAATTTATTCTGGTCAGAAAGCTGGAAACGTCTAAAAACGATCACTTTCGACAAATACAAGCGTTTTTAGACATTTTCGTACTTCTCGGAATAAGACTGCATTTTTCACGACAAAAAAATATTTTATATCTCTGAAAATAAATTTATTAACGTCAGAGAGCTGGAAATGTCTAAAAACGTCCACTTTCAACGAATACGAGCGTTTTTAGGCATTTTTGTACTTCTCGGAATAAAACTGTATTTTTCACGACAAAAAATATTTTTTATCTCTGAAAATCAATTTATTCAGGTCAGAAAGCTGGAAACGTCTAAAAACGACCACTTTCGACGAATACAAGCGTTTTTAGACATTTTCGTACTTCTCGGACTAAAACTGCATTTTTCACGACAAAAAATATTTTATATCTTTGAAAATAAATTTATTAACGTCAGAGAGCTGGAAATGTCTTAAAACGTTCACTTTCAACGAATACGATCGTTTTTAGGTATTTTTGTACTTCTCGGAATAAAACTGTATTTTTCACGACAAAAAATATTTTTTATCTCTGAAAATCAATTTATTCAGGTCAGAAAGCTGGAAACGTCTAAAAACGACAACTTTCGACGAATACAAGCGTTTTTAGATATTTTCGTACTTCTCGGACTAAAACTGCATTTTTCACGACAAAAAATATTTTATATCTTTGAAAATAAATTTATTAACGTCAGAGAGCTGGAAATGTCTAAAAACGTTCACTTTCAACGAATACGATCGTTTTTAGGCATTTTCGTACTTCTCCAAATAAAACTGTATTTTTCACGACAAAAAATATTTTATATCTCTGGAAATAAATTTATTCTGGTCAGAAAGCTGGAAACGTCTAAAAACGACCACTTTCGACGAATACAAGCGTTTTTAGACATTTTCGTACTTCTCGGACGAAAACTGCATTTTTCACGACAAAAAATATTTTATATCTTTGAAAATAAATTTATTAACGTCAGAGAGCTGGAAATGTCTAAAAACGTTCACTTTCAACGAATACGATCGTTTTTAGGCATTTTCGTACTTCTCCGAATAAAACTGTATTTTTCAAGACAAAAAATATTTTATATCTCTGGAAATAAATTTATTCTGGTCAGAAAGCAGGAAACGTCTAAAAACGATCACTTTCGACAAATACAAGCGTTTTTAGACATTTTCGTACTTCTCGGAATAAGACTGCATTTTTCACGACAAAAAAATATTTTATATCTCTGAAAATAAATTTATTAACGTCAGAGAGCTGGAAATGTCTAAAAACGTTCACTTTCAACGAATACGAGCGTTTTTAGGCATTTTTGTACTTCTCGGAATAAAACTGTATTTTTCACGACAAAAAAATATTTTTTATCTCTGAAAATAAATTTATTCAGGTCAGAAAGCTGGAAACGTCTAAAAACGACCACTTTCGACGAATACAAGCGTTTTTAGACATTTTCGTACTTCTCGGACTAAAACTGCATTTTTCACGACAAAAAATATTTTATATCTTTGAAAATAAATTTATTAACGTCAGAGAGCTGGAAATGTCTAAAAACGTTCACTTTCAACGAATACGATCGTTTTTAGGCATTTTTGTACTTCTCGGAATAAAACTGTATTTTTCACGACAAAAAATATTTTTTATCTCTGAAAATCAATTTATTCAGGTCAGAAAGCTGGAAACGTCTAAAAACGACCACTTTCGAGGAATACAAGCGTTTTTAGACATTTTCGTACTTCTCGGACTAAAACTGCATTTTTCACGACAAAAAATATTTTATATCTTTGAAAATAAATTTATTAACGTCAGAGAGCTGGAAATGTCTAAAAACGTCCACTTTCAACGAATACGAGCGTTTTTAGGCATTTTCGTACTTCTCCGAATAAAACTGTATTTTTCACGACAAAAAATATTTTATATCTCTGGAAATAAATTTATTCTGGTCAGAAAGCTGGAAACGTCTAAAAACGACCACTTTCGACGAATACAAGTGTTTTTAGACATTTTCGTACTGCTCGGACTAAAACTGCATTTTTCACGACAAAAAATATTTTATGTCTTTGAAAATAAATTTATTAACGTCAGAGAGCTGGAAATGTCTAAAAACGTTCACTTTCAACGAATACGATCGTTTTTAGGCATTTTCGTACTTCTCCGAATAAAACTGTATTTTTCACGACAAAAAATATTTTATATCTCTGGAAATAAGTTTATTCTGGTCAGAAAGCTGGAAACGTCTAAAAACGACCACTTTCGACGAATACAAGCGTTTTTAGACATTTTCGTACTTCTCGGACTAAAACTGCATTTTTCACGACAAAAAATATTTTATATCTTTGAAAATAAATTTATTAACGTCAGAGAGCTGGAAATGTCTAAAAACGTTCACTTTCAACGAATACGATCGTTTTTAGGCATTTTCGTACTTCTCCGAATAAAACTGTATTTTTCACGACAAAAAATATTTTATATCTCTGGAAATAAATTTATTCTGGTCAGAAAGCTGGAAACGTCTAAAAACGATCACTTTCAACAAATACAAGCGTTTTTAGACATTTTCGTACTTCTCGGAATAAGACTGCATTTTTCACGACAAAAAAATATTTTATATCTCTGAAAATAAATTTATTAACGTCAGAGAGCTGGAAATGTCTAAAAACGTTCACTTTCAACGAATACGAGCGTTTTTAGGCATTTTTGTACTTCTCGGAATAAAACTGTATTTTTCACGACAAAAAATATTTTTTATCTCTGAAAATCAATTTATTCAGGTCAGAAAGCTGGAAACGTCTAAAAACGACCACTTTCGACGAATACAAGCGTTTTTAGACATTTTCGTACTTCTCGGACTAAAACTGCATTTTTCACGACAAAAAATATTTATATCTTTGAAAATAAATTTATTAACGTCAGAGAGCTGGAAATGTCTAAAAACGATCACTTTCGACAAATACAAGCGTTTTTAAGCATTTTTGTACTTCTCGGAATAAAACTGTATTTTTCACGACAAAAAATATTTTTTATCTCTGAAAATCAATTTATTCAGGTCAGAAAGCTGGAAACGTCTAAAAACGACCACTTTCGACGAATACAAGCGTTTTTAGACATTTTCGTACTTCTCGGACTAAAACTGCATTTTTCACGACAAAAAATATTTTATATCTTTGAAAATAAATTTATTAACGTCAGAGAGCTGGAAATGTCTAAAAACGTTCACTTTCAACGAATACGAGCGTTTTTAGGCATTTTCGTACTTCTCCGAATAAAACTGTATTTTTCACGACAAAAAATATTTTTTATCTCTGAAAATCAATTTATTCAGGTCAGAAAGCTGGAAACGTCTAAAAACGACAACTTTCGACGAATACAAGCGTTTTTAGATATTTTCGTACTTCTCGGACTAAAACTGCATTTTTCACGACAAAAAATATTTTATATCTTTGAAAATAAATTTATTAACGTCAGAGAGCTGGAAATGTCTAAAAACGTTCACTTTCAACGAATACGATCGTTTTTAGGCATTTTCGTACTTCTCCAAATAAAACTGTATTTTTCACGACAAAAAATATTTTATATCTCTGGAAATAAATTTATTCTGGTCAGAAAGCTGGAAACGTCTAAAAACGACCACTTTCGACGAATACAAGCGTTTTTAGACATTTTCGTACTTCTCGGACGAAAACTGCATTTTTCACGACAAAAAATATTTTATATCTTTGAAAATAAATTTATTAACGTCAGAGAGCTGGAAATGTCTAAAAACGTTCACTTTCAACGAATACGATCGTTTTTAGGCATTTTCGTACTTCTCCGAATAAAACTGTATTTTTCAAGACAAAAAATATTTTATATCTCTGGAAATAAATTTATTCTGGTCAGAAAGCAGGAAACGTCTAAAAACGATCACTTTCGACAAATACAAGCGTTTTTAGACATTTTCGTACTTCTCGGAATAAGATTGCATTTTTCACGACAAAAAAATATTTTATATCTCTGAAAATAAATTTATTAACGTCAGAGAGCTGGAAATGTCTAAAAACGTTCACTTTCAACGAATACGAGCGTTTTTAGGCATTTTTGTACTTCTCGGAATAAAACTGTATTTTTCACGACAAAAAAATATTTTTTATCTCTGAAAATAAATTTATTCAGGTCAGAAAGCTGGAAACGTCTAAAAACGACCACTTTCGACGAATACAAGCGTTTTTAGACATTTTCGTACTTCTCGGACTAAAACTGCATTTTTCACGACAAAAAATATTTTATATCTTTGAAAATAAATTTATTAACGTCAGAGAGCTGGAAATGTCTAAAAACGTTCACTTTCAACGAATACGATCGTTTTTAGGCATTTTTGTACTTCTCGGAATAAAACTGTATTTTTCACGACAAAAAATATTTTTTATCTCTGAAAATCAATTTATTCAGGTCAGAAAGCTGGAAACGTCTAAAAACGACCACTTTCGAGGAATACAAGCGTTTTTAGACATTTTCGTACTTCTCGGACTAAAACTGCATTTTTCACGACAAAAAATATTTTATATCTTTGAAAATAAATTTATTAACGTCAGAGAGCTGGAAATGTCTAAAAACGTCCACTTTCAACGAATACGAGCGTTTTTAGGCATTTTCGTACTTCTCCGAATAAAACTGTATTTTTCACGACAAAAAATATTTTATATCTCTGGAAATAAATTTATTCTGGTCAGAAAGCTGGAAACGTCTAAAAACGACCACTTTCGACGAATACAAGCGTTTTTAGACATTTTCGTACTGCTCGGACTAAAACTGCATTTTTCACGACAAAAAATATTTTATGTCTTTGAAAATAAATTTATTAACGTCAGAGAGCTGGAAATGTCTAAAAATGTTCACTTTCAACGAATACGATCGTTTTTAGGCATTTTCGTACTTCTCCGAATAAAACTGTATTTTTCACGACAAAAAATATTTTATATCTCTGGAAATAAGTTTATTCTGGTCAGAAAGCTGGAAACGTCTAAAAACGACCACTTTCGACGAATACAAGCGTTTTTAGACATTTTCGTACTTCTCGGACTAAAACTGCATTTTTCACGACAAAAAATATTTTATATCTTTGAAAATAAATTTATTAACGTCAGAGAGCTGGAAATGTCTAAAAACGTTCACTTTCAACGAATACGATCGTTTTTAGGCATTTTCGTACTTCTCCGAATAAAACTGTATTTTTCACGACAAAAAATATTTTATATCTCTGGAAATAAATTTATTCTGGTCAGAAAGCTGGAAACGTCTAAAAACGATCACTTTCAACAAATACAAGCGTTTTTAGACATTTTCGTACTTCTCGGAATAAGACTGCATTTTTCACGACAAAAAAATATTTTATATCTCTGAAAATAAATTTATTAACGTCAGAGAGCTGGAAATGTCTAAAAACGTTCACTTTCAACGAATACGAGCGTTTTTAGGCATTTTTGTACTTCTCGGAATAAAACTGTATTTTTCACGACAAAAAATATTTTTTATCTCTGAAAATCAATTTATTCAGGTCAGAAAGCTGGAAACGTCTAAAAACGACCACTTTCGATGAATACAAGCGTTTTTAGACATTTTCGTACTTCTCGGACTAAAACTGCATTTTTCACGACAAAAAATATTTATATCTTTGAAAATAAATTTATTAACGTCAGAGAGCTGGAAATGTCTAAAAACGATCACTTTCGACAAATACAAGCGTTTTTAAGCATTTTTGTACTTCTCGGAATAAAACTGTATTTTTCACGACAAAAAATATTTTTTATCTCTGAAAATCAATTTATTCAGGTCAGAAAGCTGGAAACGTCTAAAAACGACCACTTTCGACGAATACAAGCGTTTTTAGACATTTTCGTACTTCTCGGACTAAAACTGCATTTTTCACGACAAAAAATATTTTATATCTTTGAAAATAAATTTATTAACGTCAGAGAGCTGGAAATGTCTAAAAACGTTCACTTTCAACGAATACGAGCGTTTTTAGGCATTTTCGTACTTCTCCGAATAAAACTGTATTTTTCACGACAAAAAATATTTTTTATCTCTGAAAATCAATTTATTCAGGTCAGAAAGCTGGAAACGTCTAAAAACGACCACTTTCGACGAATACAAGCGTTTTTAGACATTTTCGTACTTCTCGGACTAAAACTGCATTTTTCACGACAAAAAATATTTTATATCTTTGAAAATAAATTTATTAACGTCAGAGAGCTGGAAATGTCTAAAAACGATCACTTTCGACAAATACAAGCGTTTTTAGGCATTTTTGTACTTCTCGGAATAAAACTGTATTTTTCACGACAAAAAATATTTTTTATCTCTGAAAATCAATTTATTCAGGTCAGAAAGCTGGAAACGTCTAAAAACGACCACTTTCGACGAATACAAGCGTTTTTAGACATTTTCGTACTTCTCGGACTAAAACTGCATTTTTCACGACAAAAAATATTTTATATCTTTGAAAATAAATTTATTAACGTCAGAGAGCTGGAAATGTCTAAAAACGTTCACTTTCAACGAATACGAGCGTTTTCAGGTATTTTCGTACTTCTCCGAATAAAACTGTATTTTTCACGACAAAAAATATTTTATATCTCTGGAAATAAATTTATTAACGTCAGAGAGCTGGAAATGTCTAAAAACGTTCACTTTCGACAAATACAAGCGTTTTTAGGCATTTTCGTACTTCTCCGAATAAAACTGTATTTTTCACGACAAAAAATATTTTATATCTCTGGAAATAAATTTATTAACGTCAGAGAGCTGGAAATATCTAAAAACGTTCACTTTCAACGAATACGAGCGTTTTTAGGCATTTTCGTACTTCTCCGAATAAAACTGTATTCTTCACGACAAAAAATATTTTATATCTCTGGAAATAAATTTATTAACGTCAGAGAGCTGGAAATGTCTAAAAACGATCACTTTCGACAAATACAAGCGTTTTTAGACATTTTCGTACTTCTCGGAATAAGACTGCATTTTTCACGACAAAAAAATATTTTATATCTCTGAAAATAAATTTATTAACGTCAGAGAGCTGGAAATGTCTAAAAACGTTCACTTTCAACGAATACGAGCGTTTTTAGGCATTTTTGTACTTCTCGGAATAAAACTGTATTTTTCACGACAAAAAATATTTTTTATCTCTGAAAATCAATTTATTCAGGTCAGAAAGCTGGAAACGTCTAAAAACGACCACTTTCGACGAATACAAGCGTTTTTAGACATTTTCGTACTTCTCGGACTAAAACTGCATTTTTCACGACAAAAAATATTTTATATCTTTGAAAATAAATTTATTAACGTCAGAGAGCTGGAAAAGTCTAAAAACGATCACTTTCGACAAATACAAGCGTTTTTAGGCATTTTTGTACTTCTCGGAATAAAACTGTATTTTTCACGACAAAAAATATTTTTTATCTCTGAAAATCAATTTATTCAGGTCAGAAAGCTGGAAACGTCTAAAAACGACCACTTTCGACGAATACAAGCGTTTTTAGACATTTTCGTACTTCTCGGACTAAAACTGCATTTTTCACGACAAAAAAATATTTTATATCTTTGAAAATAAATTTATTAACGTCAGAGAGCTGGAAATGTCTAAAAACGATCACTTTAGACAAATACAAGCGTTTTTAGGCATTTTTGTACTTCTCGGAATAAAACTGTATTTTTCACGACAAAAAATATTTTTTATCTCTGAAAATCAATTTATTCAGGTCAGAAAGCTGGAAACGTCTAAAAACGACCACTTTCGACGAATACAAGCGTTTTTAGACATTTTCGTACTTCTCGGACGAAAACTGCATTTTTCACGACAAAAAATATTTTATATCTTTGAAAATAAATTTATTAACGTCAGAGAGCTGGAAATGTCTAAAAACGTTCACTTTCAACGAATACGATCGTTTTTAGGCATTTTCGTACTTCTCCGAATAAAACTGTATTTTTCAAGACAAAAAATATTTTATATCTCTGGAAATAAATTTATTCTGGTCAGAAAGCAGGAAACGTCTAAAAACGATCACTTTCGACAAATACAAGCGTTTTTAGACATTTTCGTACTTCTCGGAATAAGACTGCATTTTTCACGACAAAAAAATATTTTATATCTCTGAAAATAAATTTATTAACGTCAGAGAGCTGGAAATGTCTAAAAACGTTCACTTTCAACGAATACGAGCGTTTTTAGGCATTTTTGTACTTCTCGGAATAAAACTGTATTTTTCACGACAAAAAAATATTTTTTATCTCTGAAAATAAATTTATTCAGGTCAGAAAGCTGGAAACGTCTAAAAACGACCACTTTCGACGAATACAAGCGTTTTTAGACATTTTCGTACTTCTCGGACTAAAACTGCATTTTTCACGACAAAAAATATTTTATATCTTTGAAAATAAATTTATTAACGTCAGAGAGCTGGAAATGTCTAAAAACGTTCACTTTCAACGAATACGATCGTTTTTAGGCATTTTTGTACTTCTCGGAATAAAACTGTATTTTTCACGACAAAAAAGATTTTTTATCTCTGAAAATCAATTTATTCAGGTCAGAAAGCTGGAAACGTCTAAAAACGACCACTTTCGAGGAATACAAGCGTTTTTAGACATTTTCGTACTTCTCGGACTAAAACTGCATTTTTCACGACAAAAAATATTTTATATCTTTGAAAATAAATTTATTAACGTCAGAGAGCTGGAAATGTCTAAAAACGTTCACTTTCAACGAATACGAGCGTTTTTAGGCATTTTCGTACTTCTCCGAATAAAACTGTATTTTTCACGACAAAAAATATTTTTTATCTCTGAAAATCAATTTATTCAGGTCAGAAAGCTGGAAACGTCTAAAAACGACCACTTTCGACGAATACAAGCGTTTTTAGACATTTTCGTACTTCTCGGACTAAAACTGCATTTTTCACGACAAAAAATATTTTATATCTTTGAAAATAAATTTATTAACGTCAGAGAGCTGGAAATGTCTAAAAACGTTCACTTTCAACGAATACGATCGTTTTTAGGCATTTTCGTACTTCTCCGAATAAAACTGTATTTTTCACGACAAAAAATATTTTATATCTCTGGAAATAAATTTATTCTGGTCAGAAAGCTGGAAACGTCTAAAAACGATCACTTTCAACAAATACAAGCGTTTTTAGACATTTTCGTACTTCTCGGAATAAGACTGCATTTTTCACGACAAAAAAATATTTTATATCTCTGAAAATAAATTTATTAACGTCAGAGAGCTGGAAATGTCTAAAAACGTTCACTTTCAACGAATACGAGCGTTTTTAGGCATTTTTGTACTTCTCGGAATAAAACTGTATTTTTCACGACAAAAAATATTTTTTATCTCTGAAAATCAATTTATTCAGGTCAGAAAGCTGGAAAAAATACAGTTTTATTCCGAGAAGTACGATAATGTCTAAAAACGCTTGTATTCGTCGACAGTGATCGTTTTTAGACGCTTCCAGCTCTCTGACGTTAATAAATTTATTTTCAGAGATAACAAATATTTTTTGTCGTGAAAAATACAGTTTTATTTCGAAAAGTACGAAAATGTCTAAAAACGCTCGTATTCGTTGAAAGTGAGCGTTTTTAGACATTTCCAGCTCTCTGACGTTAATAAATTTATTTTCAGAGATAAAAAATATTTTTTGTCGTGAAAAATGCAGTTTTAGTCCGAGAAGTACGAAAATGTCTAAAAACGCTTGTATTCGTCGAAAGTAGTCGTTTTTAGACGTTTCCAGCTTTCTGACCTGAATAAATTGATTTTCAGAGATAAAAAATATTTTTTGTCGTGAAAAATACAGTTTTATTCCGAGAAGTACGAAAATGCCAAAAAACGCTCGTATTCGTTGAAAGTGAACGTTTTTAGACATTTCCAGCTCTCTGACGTTAATAAATTTATTTTCAGAGATATAAAATATTTTTTGTCGTGAAAAATGCAGTTTTATTCCGAGAAGTACGAAAATGTCTAAAAACGCTTGTATTCGTCGAAAGTGATCGTTTTTAGCCGTTTCCAGCTTTCTGACGTTAATAAATTTATTTTCAGAGATAAAAAATATTTTTTGCCGTTAAAAATACAGTTTTATTCCGAGAAGAACGAAAATGTCTAAAAACGCTCGTATTCGTTGAAAGTGAACGTTTTTAGACATTTCCAGCTCTCTGACGTTAATAAATTAATTTATTTTCAGAGATATAAAATATTTTTTGGCGTGCAAAATGCAGTTTTATTCCGAGAAGTACGAAAATGCCTAAAAACGCTCGTATTCCTTGAAAGTGAACGTTTTTTGACATTTCCAGCTCTCTGCCGTTAATAAGTTTATTTTCAGAGATATAAAATATTTTTTGTCGTGAAAAATACAGTTTTATTCGGAGAAGTACGAAAATGTCTAAAAACGCTTGTATTCGTCGAATGTGATCGTTTTTAGACGTTTCCAGCTTTCTGACCTGAATAAATTGATTTTCAGAGATAAAAAATATTTTTTGTCGTGAAAAATACAGTTTTATTCCGAGAAGTACGAAAATGCCTAAAAACGCTTGTATACGTCGAAAGTGATCGTTTTAAGACGTTTCCAGCTTTCTGACGTTAATAAATTTATTTTCAGAGATATAAAATATTTTTTGTCGTGAAAAATGCAGTTTTATTCCGAGAAGTACGAAAATGTCTAAAAACGCTTGTATTCGTCGAAAGTGATCGTTTTAAGAAGTTTCCAGCTTTCTGACGTTAATAAATTTATTTTCAGAGATATAAAATATTTTTTGTCGTGAAAAATGCAGTTTTATTCCGAGAAGTACGAAAATGTCTAAAAACGCTTGTATTCGTCGAAAGTGATCGTTTTTAGCCGTTTCCAGCTTTCTGACGTTAATAAATTTATTTTCAGAGATAAAAAATATTTTTTGTCGTTAAAAATACAGTTTTATTCCGAGCAGAACGAAAATGTCTAAAAACGCTCGTATTCGTTGAAAGTGAACGTTTTTAGACATTTCCAGCTCTCTGACGTTAATAAATTTATTTTCAGAGATATAAAATATTTTTTGTCGTGAAAAATGCAGTTTTATTCCGAGAAGTACGAAAATGCCTAAAAACGCTCGTATTCGTTGAAAGTGAACGTTTTTTGACATTTCCAGCTCTCTGCCGTTAATAAGTTTATTTTCAGAGATATAAAATATTTTTTGTCGTGAAAAATACAGTTTTATTCCGAGAAGTACGAAAATGTCTAAAAACGCTTGTATTCGTTGAATGTGATCGTTTTTAGACGTTTCCACCTCTCTGACGTTAATAAATTTATTTTCAGAGATACAAAATATTTTTTGTCGTGAAAAATGCAGTTTTATTCCGAGAAGTACGAAAATGTCTATAAACGCTTGTATTCGTCGAAAGTGGTCGTTTTTAGACGTTTCCAGCTTTCTGACCTGAATAAATTGATTTTCAGAGATAAAAAATATTTTTTGTCGTGAAAAATACAGTTTTATTCCGAGAAGTACGAAAATGCCTAAAAACGCTCGTATTCGTTGAAAGTGAGCGTTTTTAGACATTTCCAGCTCTCTGACGTTAATAAATTTATTTTCAGAGATAAAAAATATTTTTTGTCGTGAAAAATGCAGTTTTAGTCCGAGAAGTACGAAAATGTCTAAAAACGCTTGTATTCGTCGAAAGTAGTCGTTTTTAGACGTTTCCAGCTTTCTGACCTGAATAAATTGATTTTCAGAGATAAAAAATATTTTTTGTCGTGAAAAATACAGTTTTATTCCGAGAAGTACGAAAATGCCAAAAAACGCTCGTATTCGTTGAAAGTGAACGTTTTTAGACATTTCCAGCTCTCTGACGTTAATAAATTTATTTTCAGAGATATAAAATATTTTTTGGCGTGAAAAATGCAGTTTTATTCCGAGAAGTACGAAAATGCCTAAAAACGCTCGTATTCCTTGAAAGTGAACGTTTTTTGACATTTCCAGCTCTCTGCCGTTAATAAGTTTATTTTCAGAGATATAAAATATTTTTTGTCGTGAAAAATACAGTTTTATTCGGAGAAGTACGAAAATGTCTAAAAACGCTTGTATTCGTCGAATGTGATCGTTTTTAGACGTTTCCAGCTTTCTGACGTTAATAAATTTATTTTCAGAGATATAAAATATTTTTTGTCGTGAAAAATGCAGTTTTATTCCGAGAAGTACGAAAATGTCTAAAAACGCTTGTATTCGTCGAAAGTGATCGTTTTAAGAAGTTTCCAGCTTTCTGACGTTAATAAATTTATTTTCAGAGATATAAAATATTTTTTGTCGTGAAAAATGCAGTTTTATTCCGAGAAGTACGAAAATGTCTAAAAACGCTTGTATTCGTCGAAAGTGATCGTTTTTAGCCATTTCCAGCTTTCTGACGTTAATAAATTTATTTTCAGAGATAAAAAATATTTTTTGTCGTTAAAAATACAGTTTTATTCCGAGCAGAACGAAAATGTCTAAAAACGCTCGTATTCGTTGAAAGTGAACGTTTTTAGACATTTCCAGCTCTCTGACGTTAATAAATTTATTTTCAGAGATATAAAATATTTTTTGTCGTGAAAAATGCAGTTTTATTCCGAGAAGTACGAAAATGCCTAAAAACGCTCGTATTCGTTGAAAGTGAACGTTTTTTGACATTTCCAGCTCTCTGCCGTTAATAAGTTTATTTTCAGAGATATAAAATATTTTTTGTCGTGAAAAATACAGTTTTATTCCGAGAAGTACGAAAATGTCTAAAAACGCTTGTATTCGTTGAATGTGATCGTTTTTAGACGTTTCCACCTCTCTGACGTTAATAAATTTATTTTCAGAGATATAAAATATTTTTTGTCGTGAAAAATGCAGTTTTATTCCGAGAAGTACGAAAATGTCTATAAACGCTTGTATTCGTCGAAAGTGGTCGTTTTTAGACGTTTCCAGCTTTCTGACCTGAATAAATTGATTTTCAGAGATAAAAAATATTTTTTGTCGTGAAAAATACAGTTTTATTCCGAGAAGTACGAAAATGCCTAAAAACGCTCGTATTCGTTGAAAGTGAACGTTTTTAGACATTTCCAGCTCTCTGACGATAATAAATTGATTTTCAGAGATAAAAAATATTTTTTGTCGTGAAAAATGCAGTTTTATTCCGAGAAGTACGAAAATGTCTAAAAACGCTTGTATTTGTTGAAAGTGGTCGTTTTTAGCCGTTTCCAGCTTTCTGACGTTAATAAATTTATTTTCAGAGATAAAAAATATTTTTTGTCGTTAAAATACAGTTTTATTCGGAGAAGTACGAAAATGCCAAAAAACGCTCGTATTCGTTGAAAGTGAACGTTTTTAGACATTTCCAGCTCTCTGACGTTAATAAATTTATTTTCAGAGATATAAAATATTTTTTGTCGTGAAAAATACAGTTTTATTCGGAGAAGTACGAAAATGCCTAAAAACGCTCGTATTCGTTGAAAGTTATAGTTTTTAGACGTTTCCAGCTTTCTGACCAGAATAAATTTATTTCCAGAGATATAAAATATTTTTTGTGGTGAAAAATACAGTTTTATTCGGAGAAGTACGAAAATGCCTAAAAACGCTCGTATTCGTTGAAAGTGAACGTTTTTAGACATTTCCAGCTCTCTGACGTTAATAAATTTTTTTTCAAAGATATAAAATATTTTTTGTCGTGAAAAATACAGTTTTATTCCGAGAAGAACGAAAATGTCTAAAAACGCTCGTATTCGTTGAAAGTGAACGTTTTTAGACATTTCCAGCTCTCTGACGTTAATAAATTTATTTTCAGAGATATAAAATATTTTTTGTCGTGAAAAATGCAGTTTTATTCCGAGAAGTACGAAAATGCCTAAAAACGCTCGTATTCGTTGAAAGTGAACGTTTTTTGACATTTCCAGCTCTCTGCCGTTAATAAGTTTATTTTCAGAGACATAAAATATTTTTTGTCGTGAAAAATATCAGTTTTATTCCGAGAAGTACGAAAATGTCTAAAAACGCTTGTATTCGTCGAATGTGATCGTTTTTAGATGTTTCCAGCTCTCTGACGTTAATAAATTTATTTTCAGAGATATAAAATATTTTTTGTCGTGAAAAATGCAGTTTTATTCCGAGAAGTACGAAAATGTCTATAAACGCTTGTATTCGTCGAAAGTGGTCGTTTTTAGACGTTTCCAGCTTTCTGACCTGAATAAATTGATTTTCAGAGATAAAAAATATTTTTTGTCGTGAAAAATACAGTTTTATTCCGAGAAGTACGAAAATGCCTAAAAACGCTCGTATTCGTTGAAAGTGAACGTTTTTAGACATTTCCAGCTCTCTGACGTTAATAAATTTTTTTTCAAAGATATAAAATATTTTTTGTCGTGAAAAATACAGTTTTATTCCGAGAAGTACGAAAATGCCTAAAAACGCTCGTATTCGTTGAAAGTTATAGTTTTTAGACGTTTCCAGCTTTCTGACCAGAATAAATTTATTTCCAGAGATATAAAATATTTTTTGTCGTGAAAAATACAGTTTTATTCGGAGAAGTACGAAAATGCCTAAAAACGCTCGTATTCGTTGAAAGTTATAGTTTTTAGACGTTTCCAGCTTTCTGACCAGAATAAATTTATTTCCAGAGATATAAAATATTTTTTGTGGTGAAAAATACAGTTTTATTCGGAGAAGTACGAAAATGCCTAAAAACGCTCGTATTCGTTGAAAGTGAACGTTTTTAGACATTTCCAGCTCTCTGACGTTAATAAATTTATTTTCAGAGATATAAAATATTTTTTGTCGTGAAAAATGCAGTTTTATTCCGAGAAGTACGAAAATGTCTATAAACGCTTGTATTCGTCGAAAGTGGTCGTTTTTAGACGTTTCCAGCTTTCTGACCTGAATAAATTGATTTTCAGAGATAAAAAATATTTTTTGTCGTGAAAAATACAGTTTTATTCCGAGAAGTACGAAAATGCCAAAAAACGCTCGTATTCGTTGAAAGTGAACGTTTTTAGATATTTCCAGCTCTCTGACGTTAATAAATTTATTTTCAGAGATATAAAATATTTTTTGTCGTGAAAAATGCAGTTTTATTCCGAGAAGTACGAAAATGTCTAAAAACGCTTGTATTCGTCGAAGGTGATCGTTTTTAGCCGTTTCCAGCTTTATGACGTTAATAAATTTATTTTCAGAGATAAAAAATATTTTTTGTCGTTAAAAATACAGTTTTATTCCGAGAAGAACGAAAATGTCTAAAAACGCTCGTATTCGTTGAAAGTGAACGTTTTTAGACATTTCCAGCTCTCTGACGTTAATAAATTTATTTTCAGAGATATAAAATATTTTTTGTCGTGAAAAATGCAGTTTTATTCCGAGAAGTACGAAAATGCCTAAAAACGCTCGTATTCGTCGAATGTGATCGTTTTTAGACGTTTCCAGCTCTCTGACGTTAATGCAGCGACCATATCGGCGTTGAAAGCACCGGTTCCCATCGAACACCGAAGTTAAGCAACGTCGAGCGCGGTTAGTACTTGGATGGGTGACCACTTGGGAAAACCTCGTGTCGCTGTGTTTATCGTGTAGTGCCTCTGGCGGAGCACGTTAACAAATATATCTCTCTGACGTTAATAAATTTATTTTCAGAGATATAAAATATTTTTTGTCGTGAAAAATGCAGTTTTATTCCGAGAAGTACGAAAATGTCTATAAACGCTTGTATTCGTCGAAAGTGGTCGTTTTTAGACGTTTCCAGCTTTCTGACCTGAATAAATTGATTTTCAGAGATAAAAAATATTTTTTGTCGTGAAAAATACAGTTTTATTCCGAGAAGTACGAAAATGCCTAAAAACGCTCGTATTCGTTGAAAGTGAACGTTTTTAGACATTTCCAGCTCTCTGACGATAATAAATTGATTTTCAGATATAAAAAATATTTTTTGTCGTGAAAAATGCAGTTTTATTCCGAGAAGTACGAAAATGTCTAAAAACGCTTGTATTTGTCGAAAGTGATCGTTTTTAGCCGTTTCTAGCTTTCTGACCTGAATAAATTGCTTTTCAGAGATAAAAAATATTTTTTGTCGTGAAAAATGCAGTTTTATTCCGAGAAGTACGAAAATGGCTAAAAACGCTTGTATTTGTCGAAAGTGATCGTTTTTAGCCGTTTCCAGCTTTCTGACGTTAATAAATTTATTTTCAGAGATAAAAAATATTTTTTGTCGTTAAAAATACAGTTTTATTCGGAGAAGTACGCAAATGCCTAAAAACGCTCGTATTCGTTGAAAGTGAAAGTTTTTAGACATTTCCAGCTCTCTGACGTTAATAAATTTATTTTCAAAGATATAAAATATTTTTTGTCGTGAAAAATACAGTTTTATTCCGAGAAGAACGAAAATGTCTAAAAACGCTCGTATTCGTTGAAAGTGAACGTTTTTAGACATTTCCAGCTCTCTGACGTTAATAAATTTATTTTCAGAGATATAAAATATTTTTTGTCGTGAAAAATGCAGTTTTATTCCGAGAAGTACGAAAATGCCTAAAAACGCTCATATTCCTTGAAAGTGAACCGTTTTTGACATTTCCAGCTCTCTGCCGTTAATAAGTTTATTTTCAGAGATATAAAATATTTTTTGTCGTGAAAAATACAGTTTTATTCGGAGAAGTACGAAAATGTCTAAAAACGCTTGTATTCGTCGAATGTGATCGTTTTTAGACGTTTCCAGCTCTCTGACGTTAATAAATTTATTTTCAGAGATATAAAATATTTTTTGTCGTGAAAAATGCAGTTTTATTCCGAGAAGTACGAAAATGTCTATAAACGCTTGTATTCGTCGAAGGTGGTCGTTTTTAGACGTTTCCAGCTTTCTGACCTGAATAAATTGATTTTCAGAGATAAAAAATATTTTTTGTCGTGAAAAATACAGTTTTATTCCGAGAAGTACGAAAATGCCTAAAAACGCTTGTATACGTCGAAAGTGATCGTTTTAAGACGTTTCCAGCTTTCTGACGTTAATAAATTTATTTTCAGAGATATAAAATATTTTTTGTCGTGAAAAATGCAGTTTTATTCCGAGAAGTACGAAAATGTCTAAAAACGCTTGTATTCGTCGAAAGTGATCGTTTTAAGACGTTTCCAGCTTTCTGACGTTAATAAATTTATTTTCAGAGATATAAAATATTTTTTGTCGTGAAAAATGCAGTTTTATTCCGAGAAGTACTAAAATGTCTAAAAACGCTTGTATTTGTCGAAAGTGATCGTTTTTAGACGTTTCCAGCTTTCTGACCTGAATAAATTTATTTCCAGAGATATAAAATATTTTTTGTCGTGAAAAATACAGTACGAAAATGCCTAAAAACGCTCGTATTCGTTGAAAGTGAACGTTTTTAGACATTTCCAGCTCTCTGACGTTAATAAATTTATTTTCAGAGATATAAAATATTTTTTGTCGTGAAAAATGCAGTTTTATTCCGAGAAGTACGAAAATGCCTAAAAACGCTCGTATTCGTTGAAAGTGAACGTATTTTGACATTTCCAGCTCTCTGCCGTTAATAAGTTTATTTTCAGAGATATAAAATATTTTTTGTCGTGAAAAATACAGTTTTATTCCGAGAAGTACGAAAATGTCTAAAAACGCTTGTATTCGTTGAATGTGATCGTTTTTAGACGTTTCCACCTCTCTGACGTTAATAAATTTATTTTCAGAGATATAAAATATTTTTTGTCGTGAAAAATGCAGTTTTATTCCGAGAAGTACGAAAATGTCTATAAACGCTTGTATTCGTCGAAAGTGGTCGTTTTTAGACGTTTCCAGCTTTCTGACCTGAATAAATTGATTTTCAGAGATAAAAAATATTTTTTGTCGTGAAAAATACAGTTTTATTCCGAGAAGTACGAAAATGCCTAAAAACGCTCGTATTCGTTGAAAGTGAACGTTTTTAGACATTCCAGCTCTCTGACGATAATAAATTGATTTTCAGAGATAAAAAATATTTTTTGTCGTGAAAAATGCAGTTTTATTCCGAGAAGTACGAAAATGTCTAAAAACGCTTGTATTTGTTGAAAGTGATCGTTTTTAGCCGTTTCCAGCTTTCTGACGTTAATAAATTTATTTTCAGAGATAAAAAATATTTTTTGTCGTTAAAAATACAGTTTTATTCGGAGAAGTACGAAAATGCCTAAAAACGCTCGTATTCGTTGAAACTGAACGTTTTTAGACATTTCCAGCTCTCTGACGTTAATAAATTTATTTTCAAAGATATAAAATATTTTTTGTCGTGAAAAATACAGTTTTATTCCGAGAAGTACGAAAATGTCTAAAAACGCTTGTATTCGTCGAATGTGATCGTTTTTAGACGTTTCCAGCTCTCTGACGTTAATAAATTTATTTTCAGAGATATAAAATATTTTTTGTCGTGAAAAATGCAGTTTTATTCCGAGAAGTACGAAAATGTCTATAAACGCTTGTATTCGTCGAAGGTGGTCGTTTTTAGACGTTTCCAGCTTTCTGACCTGAATAAATTGATTTTCAGAGATAAAAAATATTTTTTGTCGTGAAAAATACAGTTTTATTCCGAAAAGTACGAAAATGCCTAAAAACGCTTGTATACGTCGAAAGTGATCGTTTTAAGACGTTTCCAGCTTTCTGACGTTAATAAATTTATTTTCAGAGATATAAAATATTTTTTGTCGTGAAAAATGCAGTTTTATTCCGAGGAGTACGAAAATGTCTAAAAACGCTTGTATTCGTCGAAAGTGATCGTTTTAAGACGTTTCCAGCTTTCTGACGTTAATAAATTTATTTTCAGAGATATAAAATATTTTTTGTCGTGAAAAATGCAGTTTTATTCCGAGGAGTACGAAAATGTCTAAAAACGCTTGTATTCGTCGAAAGTGATCGTTTTAAGACGTTTCCAGCTTTCTGACGTTAATAAATTTATTTTCAGAGATATAAAATATTTTTTGTCGTGAAAAATGCAGTTTTATTCCGAGAAGTACGAAAATGTCTAAAAACGCTTGTATTCGTCGAAAGTGATCGTTTTAAGACGTTTCCAGCTTTCTGACGTTAATAAATTTATTTTCAGAGATATAAAATATTTTTTGTCGTGAAAAATACAGTTTTATTCCGAGAAGTACGAAAATGCCTAAAAACGCTTGTATACGTCGAAAGTGATCGTTTTAAGACGTTTCCAGCTTTCTGACGTTAATAAATTTATTTTCAGAGATATAAAATATTTTTTGTCGTGAAAAATGCAGTTTTATTCCGAGGAGTACGAAAATGTCTAAAAACGCTTGTATTCGTCGAAAGTGATCGTTTTAAGACGTTTCCAGCTTTCTGACGTTAATAAATTTATTTTCAGAGATATAAAATATTTTTTGTCGTGAAAAATGCAGTTTTTTTCCGAGAAGTACGAAAATGTCTATAAACGCTTGTATTCGTCGAAGGTGGTCGTTTTTAGACGTTTCCAGCTTTCTGACCTGAATAAATTGATTTTCAGAGATAAAAAATATTTTTTGTCGTGAAAAATACAGTTTTATTCCGAGAAGTACGAAAATGCCTAAAAACGCTTGTATACGTCGAAAGTGATCGTTTTAAGACGTTTCCAGCTTTCTGACGTTAATAAATTTATTTTCAGAGATATAAAATATTTTTTGTCGTGAAAAATGCAGTTTTATTCCGAGAAGTACTAAAATGTCTAAAAACGCTTGTATTTGTCGAAAGTGATCGTTTTTAGACGTTTCCAGCTTTCTGACCTGAATAAATTTATTTCCAGAGATATAAAATATTTTTTGTCGTGAAAAATACAGTACGAAAATGCCTAAAAACGCTCGTATTCGTTGAAAGTGAACGTTTTTAGACATTTCCAGCTCTCTGACGTTAATAAATTTATTTTCAGAGATATAAAATATTTTTTGTCGTGAAAAATGCAGTTTTATTCCGAGAGTACGAAAATGCCTAAAAACGCTCGTATTCGTTGAAAGTGAACGTATTTTGACATTTCCAGCTCTCTGCCGTTAATAAGTTTATTTTCAGAGATATAAAATATTTTTTGTCGTGAAAAATACAGTTTTATTCCGAGAAGTACGAAAATGTCTAAAAACGCTTGTATTCGTTGAATGTGATCGTTTTTAGACGTTTCCACCTCTCTGACGTTAATAAATTTATTTTCAGAGATATAAAATATTTTTTGTCGTGAAAAATGCAGTTTTATTCCGAGAAGTACGAAAATGTCTATAAACGCTTGTATTCGTCGAAGGTGGTCGTTTTTAGACGTTTCCAGCTTTCTGACCTGAATAAATTGATTTTCAGAGATAAAATATATTTTTTGTCGTGAAAAATACAGTTTTATTCCGAAAAGTACGAAAATGCCTAAAAACGCTTGTATACGTCGAAAGTGATCGTTTTAAGACGTTTCCAGCTTTCTGACGTTAATAAATTTATTTTCAGAGATATAAAATATTTTTTGTCGTGAAAAATGCAGTTTTATTCCGAGGAGTACGAAAAAGTCTAAAAACGCTTGTATTCGTCGAAAGTGATCGTTTTAAGACGTTTCCAGCTTTCTGACGTTAATAAATTTATTTTCAGAGATAAAAAATATTTTTTGTCGTTAAAAATACAGTTTTATTCGGAGAAGTACGAAAATGCCTAAAAACGTTCGTATTCGTTGAAACTGAACGTTTTTAGACATTTCCAGCTCTCTGACGTTAATAAATTTATTTTCAAAGATATAAAATATTTTTTGTCGTGAAAAATACAGTTTTATTCCGAGAAGTACGAAAATGTCTAAAAACGCTTGTATTCGTCGAATGTGATCGTTTTTAGACGTTTCCAGCTCTCTGACGTTAATAAATTTATTTTCAGAGATATAAAATATTTTTTGTCGTGAAAAATGCAGTTTTATTCCGAGAAGTACGAAAATGTCTAAAAACGCTTGTATTTGTTGAAAGTGGTCGTTTTTAGCCGTTTCCAGCTTTCTGACGTTAATAAATTTATTTTCAGAGATAAAAAATATTTTTTGTCGTTAAAATACAGTTTTATTCGGAGAAGTACGAAAATGCCAAAAAACGCTCGTATTCGTTGAAAGTGAACGTTTTTAGACATTTCCAGCTCTCTGACGTTAATAAATTTATTTTCAGAGATATAAAATATTTTTTGTCGTGAAAAATACAGTTTTATTCGGAGAAGTACGAAAATGCCTAAAAACGCTCGTATTCGTTGAAAGTTATAGTTTTTAGACGTTTCCAGCTTTCTGACCAGAATAAATTTATTTCCAGAGATATAAAATATTTTTTGTGGTGAAAAATACAGTTTTATTCGGAGAAGTACGAAAATGCCTAAAAACGCTCGTATTCGTTGAAAGTGAACGTTTTTAGACATTTCCAGCTCTCTGACGTTAATAAATTTTTTTTCAAAGATATAAAATATTTTTTGTCGTGAAAAATACAGTTTTATTCCGAGAAGAACGAAAATGTCTAAAAACGCTCGTATTCGTTGAAAGTGAACGTTTTTAGACATTTCCAGCTCTCTGACGTTAATAAATTTATTTTCAGAGATATAAAATATTTTTTGTCGTGAAAAATGCAGTTTTATTCCGAGAAGTACGAAAATGCCTAAAAACGCTCGTATTCGTTGAAAGTGAACGTTTTTTGACATTTCCAGCTCTCTGCCGTTAATAAGTTTATTTTCAGAGACATAAAATATTTTTTGTCGTGAAAAATATCAGTTTTATTCCGAGAAGTACGAAAATGTCTAAAAACGCTTGTATTCGTCGAATGTGATCGTTTTTAGATGTTTCCAGCTCTCTGACGTTAATAAATTTATTTTCAGAGATATAAAATATTTTTTGTCGTGAAAAATGCAGTTTTATTCCGAGAAGTACGAAAATGTCTATAAACGCTTGTATTCGTCGAAAGTGGTCGTTTTTAGACGTTTCCAGCTTTCTGACCTGAATAAATTGATTTTCAGAGATAAAAAATATTTTTTGTCGTGAAAAATACAGTTTTATTCCGAGAAGTACGAAAATGCCTAAAAACGCTCGTATTCGTTGAAAGTGAACGTTTTTAGACATTTCCAGCTCTCTGACGTTAATAAATTTTTTTTCAAAGATATAAAATATTTTTTGTCGTGAAAAATACAGTTTTATTCCGAGAAGTACGAAAATGCCTAAAAACGCTCGTATTCGTTGAAAGTTATAGTTTTTAGACGTTTCCAGCTTTCTGACCAGAATAAATTTATTTCCAGAGATATAAAATATTTTTTGTCGTGAAAAATACAGTTTTATTCGGAGAAGTACGAAAATGCCTAAAAACGCTCGTATTCGTTGAAAGTTATAGTTTTTAGACGTTTCCAGCTTTCTGACCAGAATAAATTTATTTCCAGAGATATAAAATATTTTTTGTGGTGAAAAATACAGTTTTATTCGGAGAAGTACGAAAATGCCTAAAAACGCTCGTATTCGTTGAAAGTGAACGTTTTTAGACATTTCCAGCTCTCTGACGTTAATAAATTTATTTTCAGAGATATAAAATATTTTTTGTCGTGAAAAATGCAGTTTTATTCCGAGAAGTACGAAAATGTCTATAAACGCTTGTATTCGTCGAAAGTGGTCGTTTTTAGACGTTTCCAGCTTTCTGACCTGAATAAATTGATTTTCAGAGATAAAAAATATTTTTTGTCGTGAAAAATACAGTTTTATTCCGAGAAGTACGAAAATGCCAAAAAACGCTCGTATTCGTTGAAAGTGAACGTTTTTAGATATTTCCAGCTCTCTGACGTTAATAAATTTATTTTCAGAGATATAAAATATTTTTTGTCGTGAAAAATGCAGTTTTATTCCGAGAAGTACGAAAATGTCTAAAAACGCTTGTATTCGTCGAAGGTGATCGTTTTTAGCCGTTTCCAGCTTTATGACGTTAATAAATTTATTTTCAGAGATAAAAAATATTTTTTGTCGTTAAAAATACAGTTTTATTCCGAGAAGAACGAAAATGTCTAAAAACGCTCGTATTCGTTGAAAGTGAACGTTTTTAGACATTTCCAGCTCTCTGACGTTAATAAATTTATTTTCAGAGATATAAAATATTTTTTGTCGTGAAAAATGCAGTTTTATTCCGAGAAGTACGAAAATGCCTAAAAACGCTCGTATTCGTCGAATGTGATCGTTTTTAGACGTTTCCAGCTCTCTGACGTTAATGCAGCGACCATATCGGCGTTGAAAGCACCGGTTCCCATCGAACACCGAAGTTAAGCAACGTCGAGCGCGGTTAGTACTTGGATGGGTGACCACTTGGGAAAACCTCGTGTCGCTGTGTTTATCGTGTAGTGCCTCTGGCGGAGCACGTTAACAAATATATCTCTCTGACGTTAATAAATTTATTTTCAGAGATATAAAATATTTTTTGTCGTGAAAAATGCAGTTTTATTCCGAGAAGTACGAAAATGTCTATAAACGCTTGTATTCGTCGAAAGTGGTCGTTTTTAGACGTTTCCAGCTTTCTGACCTGAATAAATTGATTTTCAGAGATAAAAAATATTTTTTGTCGTGAAAAATACAGTTTTATTCCGAGAAGTACGAAAATGCCTAAAAACGCTCGTATTCGTTGAAAGTGAACGTTTTTAGACATTTCCAGCTCTCTGACGATAATAAATTGATTTTCAGATATAAAAAATATTTTTTGTCGTGAAAAATGCAGTTTTATTCCGAGAAGTACGAAAATGTCTAAAAACGCTTGTATTTGTCGAAAGTGATCGTTTTTAGCCGTTTCTAGCTTTCTGACCTGAATAAATTGCTTTTCAGAGATAAAAAATATTTTTTGTCGTGAAAAATGCAGTTTTATTCCGAGAAGTACGAAAATGGCTAAAAACGCTTGTATTTGTCGAAAGTGATCGTTTTTAGCCGTTTCCAGCTTTCTGACGTTAATAAATTTATTTTCAGAGATAAAAAATATTTTTTGTCGTTAAAAATACAGTTTTATTCGGAGAAGTACGCAAATGCCTAAAAACGCTCGTATTCGTTGAAAGTGAAAGTTTTTAGACATTTCCAGCTCTCTGACGTTAATAAATTTATTTTCAAAGATATAAAATATTTTTTGTCGTGAAAAATACAGTTTTATTCCGAGAAGAACGAAAATGTCTAAAAACGCTCGTATTCGTTGAAAGTGAACGTTTTTAGACATTTCCAGCTCTCTGACGTTAATAAATTTATTTTCAGAGATATAAAATATTTTTTGTCGTGAAAAATGCAGTTTTATTCCGAGAAGTACGAAAATGCCTAAAAACGCTCATATTCCTTGAAAGTGAACCGTTTTTGACATTTCCAGCTCTCTGCCGTTAATAAGTTTATTTTCAGAGATATAAAATATTTTTTGTCGTGAAAAATACAGTTTTATTCGGAGAAGTACGAAAATGTCTAAAAACGCTTGTATTCGTCGAATGTGATCGTTTTTAGACGTTTCCAGCTCTCTGACGTTAATAAATTTATTTTCAGAGATATAAAATATTTTTTGTCGTGAAAAATGCAGTTTTATTCCGAGAAGTACGAAAATGTCTATAAACGCTTGTATTCGTCGAAGGTGGTCGTTTTTAGACGTTTCCAGCTTTCTGACCTGAATAAATTGATTTTCAGAGATAAAAAATATTTTTTGTCGTGAAAAATACAGTTTTATTCCGAGAAGTACGAAAATGCCTAAAAACGCTTGTATACGTCGAAAGTGATCGTTTTAAGACGTTTCCAGCTTTCTGACGTTAATAAATTTATTTTCAGAGATATAAAATATTTTTTGTCGTGAAAAATGCAGTTTTATTCCGAGAAGTACGAAAATGTCTAAAAACGCTTGTATTCGTCGAAAGTGATCGTTTTAAGACGTTTCCAGCTTTCTGACGTTAATAAATTTATTTTCAGAGATATAAAATATTTTTTGTCGTGAAAAATGCAGTTTTATTCCGAGAAGTACTAAAATGTCTAAAAACGCTTGTATTTGTCGAAAGTGATCGTTTTTAGACGTTTCCAGCTTTCTGACCTGAATAAATTTATTTCCAGAGATATAAAATATTTTTTGTCGTGAAAAATACAGTACGAAAATGCCTAAAAACGCTCGTATTCGTTGAAAGTGAACGTTTTTAGACATTTCCAGCTCTCTGACGTTAATAAATTTATTTTCAGAGATATAAAATATTTTTTGTCGTGAAAAATGCAGTTTTATTCCGAGAAGTACGAAAATGCCTAAAAACGCTCGTATTCGTTGAAAGTGAACGTATTTTGACATTTCCAGCTCTCTGCCGTTAATAAGTTTATTTTCAGAGATATAAAATATTTTTTGTCGTGAAAAATACAGTTTTATTCCGAGAAGTACGAAAATGTCTAAAAACGCTTGTATTCGTTGAATGTGATCGTTTTTAGACGTTTCCACCTCTCTGACGTTAATAAATTTATTTTCAGAGATATAAAATATTTTTTGTCGTGAAAAATGCAGTTTTATTCCGAGAAGTACGAAAATGTCTATAAACGCTTGTATTCGTCGAAAGTGGTCGTTTTTAGACGTTTCCAGCTTTCTGACCTGAATAAATTGATTTTCAGAGATAAAAAATATTTTTTGTCGTGAAAAATACAGTTTTATTCCGAGAAGTACGAAAATGCCTAAAAACGCTCGTATTCGTTGAAAGTGAACGTTTTTAGACATTCCAGCTCTCTGACGATAATAAATTGATTTTCAGAGATAAAAAATATTTTTTGTCGTGAAAAATGCAGTTTTATTCCGAGAAGTACGAAAATGTCTAAAAACGCTTGTATTTGTTGAAAGTGATCGTTTTTAGCCGTTTCCAGCTTTCTGACGTTAATAAATTTATTTTCAGAGATAAAAAATATTTTTTGTCGTTAAAAATACAGTTTTATTCGGAGAAGTACGAAAATGCCTAAAAACGCTCGTATTCGTTGAAACTGAACGTTTTTAGACATTTCCAGCTCTCTGACGTTAATAAATTTATTTTCAAAGATATAAAATATTTTTTGTCGTGAAAAATACAGTTTTATTCCGAGAAGTACGAAAATGTCTAAAAACGCTTGTATTCGTCGAATGTGATCGTTTTTAGACGTTTCCAGCTCTCTGACGTTAATAAATTTATTTTCAGAGATATAAAATATTTTTTGTCGTGAAAAATGCAGTTTTATTCCGAGAAGTACGAAAATGTCTATAAACGCTTGTATTCGTCGAAGGTGGTCGTTTTTAGACGTTTCCAGCTTTCTGACCTGAATAAATTGATTTTCAGAGATAAAAAATATTTTTTGTCGTGAAAAATACAGTTTTATTCCGAAAAGTACGAAAATGCCTAAAAACGCTTGTATACGTCGAAAGTGATCGTTTTAAGACGTTTCCAGCTTTCTGACGTTAATAAATTTATTTTCAGAGATATAAAATATTTTTTGTCGTGAAAAATGCAGTTTTATTCCGAGGAGTACGAAAATGTCTAAAAACGCTTGTATTCGTCGAAAGTGATCGTTTTAAGACGTTTCCAGCTTTCTGACGTTAATAAATTTATTTTCAGAGATATAAAATATTTTTTGTCGTGAAAAATGCAGTTTTATTCCGAGGAGTACGAAAATGTCTAAAAACGCTTGTATTCGTCGAAAGTGATCGTTTTAAGACGTTTCCAGCTTTCTGACGTTAATAAATTTATTTTCAGAGATATAAAATATTTTTTGTCGTGAAAAATGCAGTTTTATTCCGAGAAGTACGAAAATGTCTAAAAACGCTTGTATTCGTCGAAAGTGATCGTTTTAAGACGTTTCCAGCTTTCTGACGTTAATAAATTTATTTTCAGAGATATAAAATATTTTTTGTCGTGAAAAATACAGTTTTATTCCGAGAAGTACGAAAATGCCTAAAAACGCTTGTATACGTCGAAAGTGATCGTTTTAAGACGTTTCCAGCTTTCTGACGTTAATAAATTTATTTTCAGAGATATAAAATATTTTTTGTCGTGAAAAATGCAGTTTTATTCCGAGGAGTACGAAAATGTCTAAAAACGCTTGTATTCGTCGAAAGTGATCGTTTTAAGACGTTTCCAGCTTTCTGACGTTAATAAATTTATTTTCAGAGATATAAAATATTTTTTGTCGTGAAAAATGCAGTTTTTTTCCGAGAAGTACGAAAATGTCTATAAACGCTTGTATTCGTCGAAGGTGGTCGTTTTTAGACGTTTCCAGCTTTCTGACCTGAATAAATTGATTTTCAGAGATAAAAAATATTTTTTGTCGTGAAAAATACAGTTTTATTCCGAGAAGTACGAAAATGCCTAAAAACGCTTGTATACGTCGAAAGTGATCGTTTTAAGACGTTTCCAGCTTTCTGACGTTAATAAATTTATTTTCAGAGATATAAAATATTTTTTGTCGTGAAAAATGCAGTTTTATTCCGAGAAGTACTAAAATGTCTAAAAACGCTTGTATTTGTCGAAAGTGATCGTTTTTAGACGTTTCCAGCTTTCTGACCTGAATAAATTTATTTCCAGAGATATAAAATATTTTTTGTCGTGAAAAATACAGTACGAAAATGCCTAAAAACGCTCGTATTCGTTGAAAGTGAACGTTTTTAGACATTTCCAGCTCTCTGACGTTAATAAATTTATTTTCAGAGATATAAAATATTTTTTGTCGTGAAAAATGCAGTTTTATTCCGAGAGTACGAAAATGCCTAAAAACGCTCGTATTCGTTGAAAGTGAACGTATTTTGACATTTCCAGCTCTCTGCCGTTAATAAGTTTATTTTCAGAGATATAAAATATTTTTTGTCGTGAAAAATACAGTTTTATTCCGAGAAGTACGAAAATGTCTAAAAACGCTTGTATTCGTTGAATGTGATCGTTTTTAGACGTTTCCACCTCTCTGACGTTAATAAATTTATTTTCAGAGATATAAAATATTTTTTGTCGTGAAAAATGCAGTTTTATTCCGAGAAGTACGAAAATGTCTATAAACGCTTGTATTCGTCGAAGGTGGTCGTTTTTAGACGTTTCCAGCTTTCTGACCTGAATAAATTGATTTTCAGAGATAAAATATATTTTTTGTCGTGAAAAATACAGTTTTATTCCGAAAAGTACGAAAATGCCTAAAAACGCTTGTATACGTCGAAAGTGATCGTTTTAAGACGTTTCCAGCTTTCTGACGTTAATAAATTTATTTTCAGAGATATAAAATATTTTTTGTCGTGAAAAATGCAGTTTTATTCCGAGGAGTACGAAAAAGTCTAAAAACGCTTGTATTCGTCGAAAGTGATCGTTTTAAGACGTTTCCAGCTTTCTGACGTTAATAAATTTATTTTCAGAGATAAAAAATATTTTTTGTCGTTAAAAATACAGTTTTATTCGGAGAAGTACGAAAATGCCTAAAAACGTTCGTATTCGTTGAAACTGAACGTTTTTAGACATTTCCAGCTCTCTGACGTTAATAAATTTATTTTCAAAGATATAAAATATTTTTTGTCGTGAAAAATACAGTTTTATTCCGAGAAGTACGAAAATGTCTAAAAACGCTTGTATTCGTCGAATGTGATCGTTTTTAGACGTTTCCAGCTCTCTGACGTTAATAAATTTATTTTCAGAGATATAAAATATTTTTTGTCGTGAAAAATGCAGTTTTATTCCGAGCAGTACGAAAATGTCTATAAACGCTTGTATTCGTCGAAGGTGGTCGTTTTTAGACGTTTCCAGCTTTCTGACCTGAATAAATTGATTTTCAGAGATAAAAAATATTTTTTGTCGTGAAAAATACAGTTTTATTCCGAGAAGTACGAAAATGCCTAAAAACGCTTGTATACGTCGAAAGTGATCGTTTTAAGACGTTTCCAGCTTTCTGACGTTAATAAATTTATTTTCAGAGATATAAAATATTTTTTGTCGTGAAAAATGCAGTTTTATTCCGAGGAGTACGAAAATGTCTAAAAACGCTTGTATTCGTCGAAAGTGATCGTTTTAAGACGTTTCCAGCTTTCTGATGTTAATAAATTTATTTTCAGAGATATAAAATATTTTTGTCGTGAAAAATGCAGTTTTATTCCGAGAAGTACTAAAATGTCTAAAAACGCTTGTATTTGTCGAAAGTGATCGTTTTTAGACGTTTCCAGCTTTCTGACGAGAATAAATTTATTTCCAGAGATATAAAATATTTTTTGTCGTGAAAAATACAGTTTTATTCGGAGAAGTACGAAAATGCCAAAAAACGCTCGTATTCGTTGAAAGTGAACGTTTTTAGACATTTCCAGCTCTCTGACGTTAATAAATTTATTTTCAGAGATATAAAATATTTTTTGTCGTGAAAAATGCAGTTTTATTCCGAGAAGTACGAAAATGCCTAAAAACGCTCGTATTCGTTGAAAGTGAACGTTTTTTGACATTTCCAGCTCTCTGCCGTTAATAAGTTTATTTTCAGAGATATAAAATATTTTTTGTCGTGAAAAATACAGTTTTATTCCGAGAAGTACGAAAATGTCTAAAAACGCTTGTATTCGTCGAAAGTGATCGTTTTAAGACGTTTCCAGCTTTCTGACGTTAATAAATTTATTTTCAGAGATATAAAATATTTTTTGTCGTGAAAAATGCAGTTTTATTCCGAGAAGTACTAAAATGTCTAAAAACGCTTGTATTTGTCGAAAGTGATCGTTTTTAGACGTTTCCAGCTTTCTGACCAGAATAAATTTATTTCCAGAGATATAAAATATTTTTTGTCGTGAAAAATACAGTTTTATTCGGAGAAGTACGAAAATGCCTAAAAACGCTCGTATTCGTTGAAAGTTATAGTTTTTAGACGTTTCCAGCTTTCTGACCAGAATAAATTTATTTCCAGAGATATAAAATTTTTTTGTCGTGAAAAATACAGTTTTATTCGGAGAAGTACGAAAATGCCTAAAAACGCTCGTATTCGTTGAAAGTTATCGTTTTTAGACGTTTCCAGCTTTCTGACCAGAATAAATTTATTTTCAGAGATATAAAATATTTTTTGTCGTGAAAAATACAGTTTTATTCCGAGAAGTACGAAAATGTCTAAAAACGCTTGTATTCGTCGACAGTGATCGTTTATAGACGCTTCCAGCTCTCTGACGTTAATAAATTTATTTTCAAAGATAACAAATATCTTTTGTCGTGAAAAATACAGTTTTATTTCGAAAAGTACGAAAATGTCTAAAAACGCTCGTATTCGTTGAAAGTGAACGTTTTTAGACATTTCCAGCTCTCTGACGTTAATAAATTTATTTTCAGAGATAAAAAATATTTTTTGTCGTGAAAAATGCAGTTTTAGTCCGAGAAGTACGAAAATGTCTAAAAACGCTTGTATTCGTCGAAAGTAGTCGTTTTTAGACGTTTCCAGCTTTCTGACCTGAATAAATTGATTTTCAGAGATAAAAAATATTTTTTGTCGTGAAAAATACAGTTTTATTCCGAGAAGTACGAAAATGCCAAAAAACGCTCGTATTCGTTGAAAGTGAACGTTTTTAGATTTTTCCAGCTCTCTGACGTTAATAATTTTTTTTTCAGAGATATAAAATATTTTTTGTCGTGAAAAATGCAGTTTTATTCCGAGAAGTACGAAAATGTCTAAAAACGCTTGTATTCGTCGAAAGTGATCGTTTTTAGCCGTTTCCAGCTTTCTGACGTTAATAAATTTATTTTCAGAGATAAAAAATATTTTTTGTCGTTAAAAATACAGTTTTATTCGGAGAAGTACGAAAATGTCTAAAAACGCTTGTATTCGTCGAAAGTGATCGTTTTAAGACGTTTCCAGCTCTCTGACGTTAATAAATTTATTTTCGGAGATAAAAAAAAATTTTTGTCGTGAAAAATGAAGTTTTAGTCCGAGAAGTACGAAAATGTCTAAAAACGCTTGTATTCGTCGAAAGTAGTCGTTTTTAGACGTTTCCAGCTTTCTGACGAGAATAAATTTATTTCCAGAGATATAAAATATTTTTTGTCGTGACAAATACAGTTTTATTCGGAGAAGTACGAAAATGCCTAAAAACGCTCGTATTCGTTGAAAGTGAACGTTTTTAGACATTTCCAGCTCTCTGACGTTAATAAATTTATTTTCAGAGATATAAAATATTTTTTGTCGTGAAAAATGCAGTTTTATTCCGAGAAGTACGAAAATGCCTAAAAACGCTCGTATTCGTTGAAAGTGAACGTTTTTTGACATTTCCAGCTCTCTGCCGTTAATAAGTTTATTTTCAGAGATATAAAATATTTTTTGTCGTGAAAAATACAGTTTTATTCCGAGAAGTACGAAAATGTCTAAAAACGCTTGTATTCGTCGAAAGTGATCGTTTTAAGACGTTTCCAGCTTTCTGACGTTAATAAATTTATTTTCAGAGATATAAAATATTTTTTGTCGTGAAAAATGCAGTTTTATTCCGAGAAGTACTAAAATGTCTAAAAACGCTTGTATTTGTCGAAAGTGATCGTTTTTAGACGTTTCCAGCTTTCTGACCAGAATAAATTTATTTCCAGAGATATAAAATATTTTTTGTCGTGAAAAATACAGTTTTATTCGGAGAAGTACGAAAATGCCTAAAAACGCTCGTATTCGTTGAAAGTTATAGTTTTTAGACGTTTCCAGCTTTCTGACCAGAATAAATTTATTTCCAAAGATATAAAATATTTTTTGTCGTGAAAAATACAATTTTATTCGGAGAAGTACGAAAATGCCTAAAAACGCTCGTATTCGTTGAAAGTTATCGTTTTTAGACGTTTCCAGCTTTCTGACCAGAATAAATTTATTTTCAGAGATATAAAATATTTTTTGTCGTGAAAAATACAGTTTTATTCCGAGAAGTACGAAAATGTCTAAAAATGCTTGTATTCGTCGACAGTGATCGTTTATAGACGCTTCCAGCTCTCTGACGTTAATAAATTTATTTTCAAAGATAACAAATATCTTTTGTCGTGAAAAATACAGTTTTATTTCGAAAAGTACGAAAATGTCTAAAAACGCTCGTATTCGTTGAAAGTGAACGTTTTTAGACATTTCCAGCTCTCTGACGTTAATAAATTTATTTTCAGAGATAAAAAATATTTTTTGTCGTGAAAAATGCAGTTTTAGTCCGAGAAGTACGAAAATGTCTAAAAACGCTTGTATTCGTCGAAAGTAGTCGTTTTTAGACGTTTCCAGCTTTCTGACCTGAATAAATTGATTTTCAGAGATAAAAAATATTTTTTGTCGTGAAAAATACAGTTTTATTCCGAGAAGTACGAAAATGCCAAAAAACGCTCGTATTCGTTGAAAGTGAACGTTTTTAGATTTTTCCAGCTCTCTGACGTTAATAAATTTATTTTCAGAGATATAAAATATTTTTTGTCGTGAAAAATGCAGTTTTATTCCGAGAAGTACGAAAATGTCTAAAAACGCTTGTATTCGTCGAAAGTGATCGTTTTTAGCCGTTTCCAGCTTTCTGACGTTAATAAATTTATTTTCAGAGATAAAAAATATTTTTTGTCGTTAAAAATACAGTTTTATTCGGAGAAGTACGAAAATATCTAAAAACGCTTGTATTCGTCGAAAGTGATCGTTTTAAGACGTTTCCAGCTCTCTGACGTTAATAAATTTATTTTCAGAGATAAAAATTTTTTTTTGTCGTGAAAAATGCAGTTTTAGTCCGAGAAGTACGAAAATGTCTAAAAACGCTTGTATTCGTCGAAAGTAGTCGTTTTTAGACGTTTCCAGCTTTCTGACCTGAATAAATTGATTTTCAGAGATAAAAAATATTTTTTGTCGTGAAAAATACAGTTTTATTCCGAGAAGTACGAAAATGCCAAAAAACGCTCGTATTCGTTGAAAGTGAACGTTTTTAGATTTTTCCAGCTCTCTGACGTTAATAAATTTATTTTCAGAGATATAAAATATTTTTTGTCGTGAAAAATGCAGTTTTATTCCGAGAAGTACTAAAATGTCTAAAAACGCTTGTATTTGTCGAAAGTGATCGTTTTTAGACGTTTCCAGCTTTCTGACGAGAATAAATTTATTTCCAGAGATATAAAATATTTTTTGTCGTGAAAAATACAGTTTTATTCGGAGAAGTACGAAAATGCCTAAAAACGCTCGTATTCGTTGAAAGTGAACGTTTTTAGACATTTCCAGCTCTCTGACGTTAATAAATTTATTTTCAGAGATATAAAATATTTTTTGTCGTGAAAAATGCAGTTTTATTCCGAGAAGTACGAAAATGCCTAAAAACGCTCGTATTCGTTGAAAGTGAACGTTTTTTGACATTTCCAGCTCTCTGCTGTTAATAAGTTTATTTTCAGAGATGTAAAATATTTTTTGTCGTGAAAAATACAGTTTTATTCCGAGAAGTACGAAAATGTCTAAAAACGCTTGTATTCGTCGAAAGTGATCGTTTTAAGACGTTTCCAGCTTTCTGACGTTAATAAATTTATTTTCAGAGATATAAAATATTTTTTGTCGTGAAAAATGCAGTTTTATTCCGAGAAGTACTAAAATGTCTAAAAACGCTTGTATTTGTCGAAAGTGATCGTTTTTAGACGTTTCCAGCTTTCTGACCAGAATAAATTTATTTCCAGAGATATAAAATATTTTTTGTCGTGAAAAATACAGTTTTATTCGGAGAAGTACGAAAATGCCTAAAAACGCTCGTATTCGTTGAAAGTTATAGTTTTTAGACGTTTCCAGCTTTCTGACCAGAATAAATTTATTTCCAGAGATATAAAATATTTTTTGTCGTGCGAAATACAGTTTTATTCGGAGAAGTACGAAAATGCCTAAAAACGCTCGTATTCGTTGAAAGTTATCGTTTTTAGACGTTTCCAGCTTTCTGACCAGAATAAATTTATTTCCAGAGATATAAAATATTTTTTGTCGTGAAAAATACAGTTTTATTCCGAGAAGTACGAAAATGTCTAAAAACGCTTGTATTCGTCGACAGTGATCGTTTATAGACGCTTCCAGCTCTCTGACGTTAATAAATTTATTTTCAGAGATAAAAAATATTTTTGTCGTGAAAAATGCAGTTTTAGTCCGAGAAGTACGAAAATGTCTAAAAACGCTTGTATTCGTCGAAAGTAGTCGTTTTTAGACGTTTCCAGCTTTCTGACCTGAATAAATTGATTTTCAGAGATAAAAAATATTTTTTGTCGTGAAAAATACAGTTTTATTCCGAGAAGTACGAAAATGCCAAAAAACGCTCGTATTCGTTGAAAGTGAACGTTTTTAGATTTTTCCAGCTCTCTGACGTTAATAAATTTATTTTCAGAGATATAAAATATTTTTTGTCGTGAAAAATGCAGTTTTATTCCGAGAAGTACGAAAATGTCTAAAAACGCTTGTATTCGTCGAAAGTGATCGTTTTTAGCCGTTTCCAGCTTTCTGACGTTAATAAATTTATTTTCAGAGATAAAAAATATTTTTTGTCGTTAAAAATACAGCTTTATTCGGAGAAGTACGAAAATGTCTAAAAACGCTTGTATTCGTCGAAAGTGATCGTTTTAAGACGTTTCCAGCTCTCTGACGTTAATAAATTTATTTTCGGAGATAAAATTTTTTTTTTGTCGTGAAAAATGCAGTTTTAGTCCGAGAAGTACGAAAATATCTAAAAACGCTTGTATTCGTCGAAAGTAGTCGTTTTTAGACGTTTCCAGCTTTCTGACCTGAATAAATTGATTTTCAGAGATAAAAAATATTTTTTGTCGTGAAAAATACAGTTTTATTCCGAGAAGTACGAAAATGCCAAAAAACGCTCGTATTCGTTGAAAGTGAACGTTTTTAGATTTTTCCAGCTCTCTGACGTTAATAAATTTATTTTCAGAGATATAAAATATTTTTTGTCGTGAAAAATGCAGTTTTATTCCGAGAAGTACTAAAATGTCTAAAAACGCTTGTATTTGTCGAAAGTGATCGTTTTTAGACGTTTCCAGCTTTCTGACGAGAATAAATTTATTTCCAGAGATATAAAATATTTTTTGTCGTGAAAAATACAGTTTTATTCGGAGAAGTACTAAAATGCCTAAAAACGCTCGTATTCGTTGAAAGTGAACGTTTTTAGATATTTCCAGCTCTCTGACGTTAATAAATTTATTTTCAGAGATATAAAATATTTTTTGTCGTGAAAAATGCAGTTTTATTCCGAGAAGTACTAAAATGTCTAAAAACGCTTGTATTTGTCGAAAGTGATCGTTTTTAGACGTTTCCAGCTTTCTGACCAGAATAAATTTATTTCCAGAGATATAAAATATTTTTTGTCGTGAAAAATACAGTTTTATTCGGAGAAGTACGAAAATGCCTAAAAACGCTCGTATTCGTTGAAAGTTATAGTTTTTAGACGTTTCCAGCTTTCTGACCAGAATAAATTTATTTCCAGAGATATAAAATATTTTTTGTCGTGAAAAATACAGTTTTATTCGGAGAAGTACGAAAATGCCTAAAAACGCTCGTATTCGTTGAAAGTTATCGTTTTTAGACGTTTCCAGCTTTCTGACCAGAATAAATTTATTTCCAGAGATATAAAATATTTTTTGTCGTGAAAAATACAGTTTTATTCGGAGAAGTACGAAAATGTCTAAAAACGCTTGTATTCGTCGAAAGTGATCGTTTATAGACGCTTCCAGCTCTCTGACGTTAATAAATTTATTTTCAAAGATAACAAATATCTTTTGTCGTGAAAAATACAGTTTTATTTCGAAAAGTACGAAAATGTCTAAAAACTCTCGTATTCGTTGAAAGTGAACGTTTTTAGACATTTCCAGCTCTCTGACGTTAATAAATTTATTTTCAGAGATAAAAAATATTTTTTGTCGTGAAAAATGCAGTTTTAGTCCGAGAAGTACGAAAATGTCTAAAAACGCTTGTATTCGTCGAAAGTAGTCGTTTTTAGACGTTTCCAGCTTTCTGACCTGAATAAATTGATTTTCAGCGATAAAAAATATTTTTTGTCGTGAAAAATACAGTTTTATTCCGAGAAGTACGAAAATGCCAAAAAACGCTCGTATTCGTTGAAAGTGAACGTTTTTAGATTTTTCCAGCTCTCTGACGTTAATAAATTTATTTTCAGAGATATAAAATATTTTTTGTCGTGAAAAATGCAGTTTTATTCCGAGAAGTACGAAAATGTCTAAAAACGCTTGTATTCGTCGAAAGTGATCGTTTTTAGCCGTTTCCAGCTTTCTGACGTTAATAAATTTATTTTCAGAGATAAAAAATATTTTTTGTCGTTAAAAATACAGTTTTATTCGGAGAAGTACGAAAATGTCTAAAAACGCTTGTATTCGTCGAAAGTGATCGTTTTAAGACGTTTCCAGCTCTCTGACGTTAATAAATTTATTTTCAGAGATAAAAAATATTTTTTGTCGTGAAAAATGCAGTTTTAGTCCGAGAAGTACGAAAATGTCTAAAAACGCTTGTATTCGTCGAAAGTAGTCGTTTTTAGACGTTTCCAGCTTTCTGACCGGAATAAATTGATTTTCAGAGATAAAAAATATTTTTTGTCGTGAAAAATACAGTTTTATTCCGAGAAGTACGAAAATGCCAAAAAACGCTCGTATTCGTTGAAAGTGAACGTTTTTAGATTTTTGCAGCTCTCTGACGTTAATAAATTTATTTTCAGAGATATAAAATATTTTTTGTCGTGAAAAATGCAGTTTTATTCCGAGAAGTACGAAAATGTCTAAAAACGCTTGTATTCGTCGAAAGTGATCGTTTTTAGCCGTTTCCAGCTTTCTGACGTTAATAAATTTATTTCCAGAGATATAAAATATTTTTTGTCGTGAAAAATACAGTTTTATTCGGAGAAGTACGAAAATGCCTAAAAACGCTCGTATTCGTTGAAAGTTATCGTTTTTAGACGTTTCCAGCTTTCTGACCAGAATAAATTTATTTCCAGAGATATAAAATATTTTTTGTCGTGAAAAATACAGTTTTATTCCGAGAAGTACGAAAATGTCTAAAAACGCTTGTATTCGTCGAAAGTGATCGTTTTAAGACGTTTCCAGCTTTCTGACGTTAATAAATTTATTTTCAGAGATATAAAATATTTTTTGTCGTGAAAAATGCAGTTTTATTCCGAGAAGTACTAAAATGTCTAAAAACGCTTGTATTTGTCGAAAGTGATCGTTTTTAGACGTTTCCAGCTTTCTGAACAGAATAAATTTATTTCCAGAGATATAAAATATTTTTTGTCGTGAAAAATACAGTTTTATTCGGAGAAGTACGAAAATGCCTAAAAACGCTCGTATTCGTTGAAAGTTATAGTTTTTAGACGTTTCCAGCTTTCTGACCAGAATAAATTTATTTCCAGAGATATAAAATATTTTTTGTCGTGAGAAATACAGTTTTATTCGGAGAAGTACGAAAATGCCTAAAAACGCTCGTATTCGTTGAAAGTTATCGTTTTTAGACGTTTCCAGCTTTCTGACCAGAATAAATTTATTTCCAGAGATATAAAATATTTTTTGTCGTGAAAAATACAGTTTTATTCCGAGAAGTACGAAAATGTCTAAAAACGCTTGTATTCGTCGAAAGTGATCGTTTTAAGACGTTTCCAGCTCTCTGACGTTAATAAATTTATTTTCAGAGATAAAATTTTTTTTTTGTCGTGAAAAATGCAGTTTTAGTCCGAGAAGTACGAAAATGTCTAAAAACGCTTGTATTCGTCGAAAGTAGTCGTTTTTAGACGTTTCCAGCTTTCTAACCTGAATAAATTGATTTTCAGAGATAAAAAATATTTTTTGTCGTGAAAAATACAGTTTTATTCCGAGAAGTACGAAAATGCCAAAAAACGCTCGTATTCGTTGAAAGTGAACGTTTTTAGATTTTTCCAGCTCTCTGACGTTAATAAATTTATTTTCAGAGATATAAAATATTTTTTGTCGTGAAAAATGCAGTTTTATTCCGAGAAGTACTAAAATGTCTAAAAACGCTTGTATTTGTCGAAAGTGATCGTTTTTAGACGTTTCAAGCTTTCTGACGAGAATAAATTTATTTCCAGAGATATAAAATATTTTTTGTCGTGAAAAATACAGTTTTATTCGGAGAAGTACGAAAATGCCTAAAAACGCTCGTATTCGTTGAAAGTGAACGTTTTTAGATATTTCCATTTCTCTGACGTTAATAAATTTATTTTCAGAGATATAAAATATTTTTTGTCGTGAAAAATGCAGTTTTATTCCGAGAAGTACGAAAATGCCTAAAAACGCTCGTATTCGTTGAAAGTGAACGTTTTTTGACATTTCCAGCTCTCTGCCGTTAATAAGTTTATTTTCAGAGATATAAAATATTTTTTGTCGTGAAAAATACAGTTTTATTCCGAGAAGTACGAAAATGTCTAAAAACGCTTGTATTCGTCGAAAGTGATCGTTTTAAGACGTTTCCAGCTTTCTGACGTTAATAAATTTATTTCCAGAGATATAAAATATTTTTTGTCGTGAAAAATACAGTTTTATTCCGAGAAGTACGAAAATGTCTAAAAACGCTTGTATTCGTCGACAGTGATCGTTTATAGACGCTTCCAGCTCTCTGACGTTAATAAATTTATTTTCAGAGATAAAAAATATTTTTGTCGTGAAAAATGCAGTTTTAGTCCGAGAAGTACGAAAATGTCTAAAAACGCTTGTATTCGTCGAAAGTAGTCGTTTTTAGACGTTTCCAGCTTTCTGACCTGAATAAATTGATTTTCAGAGATAAAAAATATTTTTTGTCGTGAAAAATACAGTTTTATTCCGAGAAGTACGAAAATGCCAAAAAACGCTCGTATTCGTTGAAAGTGAACGTTTTTAGATTTTTCCAGCTCTCTGACGTTAATAAATTTATTTTCAGAGATATAAAATATTTTTTGTCGTGAAAAATGCAGTTTTATTCCGAGAAGTACGAAAATGTCTAAAAACGCTTGTATTCGTCTAAAGTGATCGTTTTTAGCCGTTTCCAGCTTTCTGACGTTAATAAATTTATTTTCAGAGATAAAAAATATTTTTTGTCGTTAAAAATACAGTTTTATTCGGAGAAGTACGAAAATGTCTAAAAACGCTTGTATTCGTCGAAAGTGATCGTTTTAAGACGTTTCCAGCTCTCTGACGTTAATAAATTTATTTTCGGAGATAAAATTTTTTTTTGTCGTGAAAAATGCAGTTTTAGTCCGAGAAGTACGAAAATGTCTAAAAACGCTTGTATTCGTCGAAAGTAGTCGTTTTTAGACTTTTCCAGCTTTCTGACCTGAATAAATTGATTTTCAGAGATAAAAAATATTTTTTGTCGTGAAAAATACAGTTTTATTCCGAGAAGTACGAAAATGCCAAAAAACGCTCGTATTCGTTGAAAGTGAACGTTTTTAGATTTTTCCAGCTCTCTGACGTTAATAAATGTATTTTCAGAGATATAAAATATTTTTTGTCGTGAAAAATGCAGTTTTATTCCGAGAAGTACTAAAATGTCTAAAAACGCTTGTATTTGTCGAAAGTGATCGTTTTTAGACGTTTCCAGCTTTCTGACGAGAATAAATTTATTTCCAGAGATATAAAATATTTTTTGTCGTGAAAAATACAGTTTTATTCGGAGAAGTACTAAAATGCCTAAAAACGCTCGTATTCGTTGAAAGTGAACGTTTTTAGATATTTCCAGCTCTCTGACGTTAATAAATTTATTTTCAGAGATATAAAATATTTTTTGTCGTGAAAAATGCAGTTTTATTCCGAGAAGTACGAAAATGCCTAAAAACGCTCGTATTCGTTGAAAGTGAACGTTTTTTGACATTTCCAGCTCTCTGCCGTTAATAAGTTTATTTTCAGAGATATAAAATATTTTTTGTCGTGAAAAATACAGTTTTATTCCGAGAAGTACGAAAATGTCTAAAAACGCTTGTATTCGTCGAAAGTGATCGTTTTAAGACGTTTCCAGCTTTCTGACGTTAATAAATTTATTTTCAGAGATATAAAATATTTTTTGTCGTGAAAAATGCAGTTTTATTCCGAGAAGTACTAAAATGTCTAAAAACGCTTGTATTTGTCGAAAGTGATCGTTTTTAGACGTTTCCAGCTTTCTGACCAGAATAAATTTATTTCCAGAGATATAAAATATTTTTTGTCGTGAAAAATACAGTTTTATTCGGAGAAGTACGAAAATGCCTAAAAACGCTCGTATTCGTTGAAAGTTATAGTTTTTAGACGTTTCCAGCTTTCTGACCAGAATAAATTTATTTCCAGAGATATAAAATATTTTTTGTCGTGAAAAATACAGTTTTATTCGGAGAAGTACGAAAATGCCTAAAAACGCTCGTATTCGTTGAAAGTTATCGTTTTTAGACGTTTCCAGCTTTCTGACCAGAATAAATTTATTTCCAGAGATATAAAATATTTTTTGTCGTGAAAAATACAGTTTTATTCGGAGAAGTACGAATATGTCTAAAAACGCTTGTATTCGTCGAAAGTGATCGTTTATAGACGCTTCCAGCTCTCTGACGTTAATAAATTTATTTTCAAAGATAACAAATATCTTTTGTCGTGAAAAATACAGTTTTATTTCGAAAAGTACGAAAATGTCTAAAAACTCTCGTATTCGTTGAAAGTGAACGTTTTTAGACATTTCCAGCTCTCTGACGTTAATAAATTTATTTTCAGAGATAAAAAATATTTTTTGTCGTGAAAAATGCAGTTTTAGTCCGAGAAGTACGAAAATGTCTAAAAACGCTTGTATTCGTCGAAAGTAGTCGTTTTTAGACGTTTCCAGCTTTCTGACCTGAATAAATTGATTTTCAGAGATAAAAAATATTTTTTGTCGTGAAAAATACAGTTTTATTCCGAGAAGTACGAAAATGCCAAAAAACGCTCGTATTCGTTGAAAGTGAACGTTTTTAGATTTTTCCAGCTCTCTGACGTTAATAAATTTATTTTCAGAGATATAAAATATTTTTTGTCGTGAAAAATGCAGTTTTATTCCGAGAAGTACGAAAATGTCTAAAAACGCTTGTATTCGTCGAAAGTGATCGTTTTTAGCCGTTTCCAGCTTTCTGACGTTAATAAATTTATTTTCAGAGATAAAAAATATTTTTTGTCGTTAAAAATACAGTTTTATTCGGAAAAGTACGAAAATGTCTAAAAACGCTTGTATTCGTCGAAAGTGATCGTTTTAAGACGTTTCCAGCTCTCTGACGTTAATAAATTTATTTTCAGAGATAAAAAATATTTTTTGTCGTGAAAAATGCAGTTTTAGTCCGAGAAGTACGAAAATGTCTAAAAACGCTTGTATTCGTCGAAAGTAGTCGTTTTTAGACGTTTCCAGCTTTCTGACCTGAATAAATTGATTTTCAGAGATAAAAAATATTTTTTGTCGTGAAAAATACAGTTTTATTCCGAGAAGTACGAAAATGCCAAAAACGCTCGTATTCGTTGAAAGTGAACGTTTTTAGATTTTTGCAGCTCTCTGACGTTAATAAATTTATTTTCAGAGATATAAAATATTTTTTGTCGTGAAAAATGCAGTTTTATTCCGAGAAGTACGAAAATGTCTAAAAACGCTTGTATTCGTCGAAAGTGATCGTTTTTAGCCGTTTCCAGCTTTCTGACGTTAATAAATTTATTTCCAGAGATATAAAATATTTTTTGTCGTGAAAAATACAGTTTTATTCGGAGAAGTACGAAAATGCCTAAAAACGCTCGTATTCGTTGAAAGTTATCGTTTTTAGACGTTTCCAGCTTTCTGACCAGAATAAATTTATTTCCAGAGATATAAAATATTTTTTGTCGTGAAAAATACAGTTTTATTCCGAGAAGTACGAAAATGTCTAAAAACGCTTGTATTCGTCGAAAGTGATCGTTTTAAGACGTTTCCAGCTTTCTGACGTTAATAAATTTATTTTCAGAGATATAAAATATTTTTTGTCGTGAAAAATGCAGTTTTATTCCGAGAAGTACTAAAATGTCTAAAAACGCTTGTATTTGTCGAAAGTGATCGTTTTTAGACGTTTCCAGCTTTCTGAACAGAATAAATTTATTTCCAGAGATATAAAATATTTTTTGTCGTGAAAAATACAGTTTTATTCGGAGAAGTACGAAAATGCCTAAAAACGCTCGTATTCGTTGAAAGTTATAGTTTTTAGACGTTTCCAGCTTTCTGACCAGAATAAATTTATTTCCAGAGATATAAAATATTTTTTGTCGTGAGAAATACAGTTTTATTCGGAGAAGTACGAAAATGCCTAAAAACGCTCGTATTCGTTGAAAGTTATCGTTTTTAGACGTTTCCAGCTTTCTGACCAGAATAAATTTATTTCCAGAGATATAAAATATTTTTTGTCGTGAAAAATACAGTTTTATTCCGAGAAGTACGAAAATGTCTAAAAACGCTTGTATTCGTCGAAAGTGATCGTTTTAAGACGTTTCCAGCTCTCTGACGTTAATAAATTTATTTTCAGAGATAAAATTTTTTTTTTGTCGTGAAAAATGCAGTTTTAGTCCGAGAAGTACGAAAATGTCTAAAAACGCTTGTATTCGTCGAAAGTAGTCGTTTTTAGACGTTTCCAGCTTTCTGACCTGAATAAATTGATTTTCAGAGATAAAAAATATTTTTTGTCGTGAAAAATACAGTTTTATTCCGAGAAGTACGAAAATGCCAAAAAACGCTCGTATTCGTTGAAAGTGAACGTTTTTAGATTTTTCCAGCTCTCTGACGTTAATAAATTTATTTTCAGAGATATAAAATATTTTTTGTCGTGAAAAATGCAGTTTTATTCCGAGAAGTACTAAAATGTCTAAAAACGCTTGTATTTGTCGAAAGTGATCGTTTTTAGACGTTTCCAGCTTTCTGACGAGAATAAATTTATTTCCAGAGATATAAAATATTTTTTGTCGTGAAAAATACAGTTTTATTCGGAGAAGTACTAAAATGCCTAAAAACGCTCGTATTCGTTGAAAGTGAACGTTTTTAGATATTTCCAGCTCTCTGACGTTAATAAATTTATTTTCAGAGATATAAAATATTTTTTGTCGTGAAAAATGCAGTTTTATTCCGAGAAGTACGAAAATGCCTAAAAACGCTCGTATTCGTTGAAAGTGAACGTTTTTTGACATTTCCAGCTCTCTGCCGTTAATAAGTTTATTTTCAGAGATATAAAATATTTTTTGTCGTGAAAAATACAGTTTTATTCCGAGAAGTACGAAAATGTCTAAAAACGCTTGTATTCGTCGAAAGTGATCGTTTTAAGACGTTTCCAGCTTTCTGACGTTAATAAATTTATTTTCAGAGATATAAAATATTTTTTGTCGTGAAAAATGCAGTTTTATTCCGAGAAGTACTAAAATGTCTAAAAACGCTTGTATTTGTCGAAAGTGATCGTTTTTAGACGTTTCCAGCTTTCTGACCAGAATAAATTTATTTCCAGAGATATAAAATATTTTTTGTCGTGAAAAATACAGTTTTATTCGGAGAAGTACGAAAATGCCTAAAAACGCTCGTATTCGTTGAAAGTTATAGTTTTTAGACGTTTCCAGCTTTCTGACCAGAATAAATTTATTTCCAGAGATATAAAATATTTTTTGTCGTGAAAAATACAGTTTTATTCGGAGAAGTACGAAAATGCCTAAAAACGCTCGTATTCGTTGAAAGTTATCGTTTTTAGACGTTTCCAGCTTTCTGACCAGAATAAATTTATTTCCAGAGATATAAAATATTTTTTGTCGTGAAAAATACAGTTTTATTCGGAGAAGTACGAAAATGTCTAAAAACGCTTGTATTCGTCGAAAGTGATCGTTTATAGACGCTTCCAGCTCTCTGACGTTAATAAATTTATTTTCAAAGATAACAAATATCTTTTGTCGTGAAAAATACAGTTTTATTTCGAAAAGTACGAAAATGTCTAAAAACTCTCGTATTCGTTGAAAGTGAACGTTTTTAGACATTTCCAGCTCTCTGACGTTAATAAATTTATTTTCAGAGATAAAAAATATTTTTTGTCGTGAAAAATGCAGTTTTAGTCCGAGAAGTACGAAAATGTCTAAAAACGCTTGTATTCGTCGAAAGTAGTCGTTTTTAGACGTTTCCAGCTTTCTGACCTGAATAAATTTATTTTCAGAGATAAAAAATATTTTTTGTCGTGAAAAATACAGTTTTATTCCGAGAAGTACGAAAATGCCAAAAAACGCTCGTATTCGTTGAAAGTGAACGTTTTTAGATTTTTCCAGCTCTCTGACGTTAATAAATTTATTTTCAGAGATATAAAATATTTTTTGTCGTGAAAAATGCAGTTTTATTCCGAGAAGTACGAAAATGTCTAAAAACGCTTGTATTCGTCGAAAGTGATCGTTTTTAGCCGTTTCCAGCTTTCTGACGTTAATAAATTTATTTTCAGAGATAAAAAATATTTTTTGTCGTTAAAAATACAGTTTTATTCGGAAAAGTACGAAAATGTCTAAAAACGCTTGTATTCGTCGAAAGTGATCGTTTTAAGACGTTTCCAGCTCTCTGACGTTAATAAATTTATTTTCAGAGATAAAAAATATTTTTTGTCGTGAAAAATGCAGTTTTAGTCCGAGAAGTACGAAAATGTCTAAAAACGCTTGTATTCGTCGAAAGTAGTCGTTTTTAGACGTTTCCAGCTTTCTGACCGGAATAAATTGATTTTCAGAGATAAAAAATATTTTTTGTCGTGAAAAATACAGTTTTATTCCGAGAAGTACGAAAATGCCAAAAAACGCTCGTATTCGTTGAAAGTGAACGTTTTTAGATTTTTGCAGCTCTCTGACGTTAATAAATTTATTTTCAGAGATATAAAATATTTTTTGTCGTGAAAAATGCAGTTTTATTCCGAGAAGTACGAAAATGTCTAAAAACGCTTGTATTCGTCGAAAGTGATCGTTTTTAGCCGTTTCCAGCTTTCTGACGTTAATAAATTTATTTCCAGAGATATAAAATATTTTTTGTCGTGAAAAATACAGTTTTATTCGGAGAAGTACGAAAATGCCTAAAAACGCTCGTATTCGTTGAAAGTTATCGTTTTTAGACGTTTCCAGCTTTCTGACCAGAATAAATTTATTTCCAGAGATATAAAATATTTTTTGTCGTGAAAAATACAGTTTTATTCCGAGAAGTACGAAAATGTCTAAAAACGCTTGTATTCGTCGAAAGTGATCGTTTTAAGACGTTTCCAGCTTTCTGACGTTAATAAATTTATTTTCAGAGATATAAAATATTTTTTGTCGTGAAAAATGCAGTTTTATTCCGAGAAGTACTAAAATGTCTAAAAACGCTTGTATTTGTCGAAAGTGATCGTTTTTAGACGTTTCCAGCTTTCTGAACAGAATAAATTTATTTCCAGAGATATAAAATATTTTTTGTCGTGAAAAATACAGTTTTATTCGGAGAAGTACGAAAATGCCTAAAAACGCTCGTATTCGTTGAAAGTTATAGTTTTTAGACGTTTCCAGCTTTCTGACCAGAATAAATTTATTTCCAGAGATATAAAATATTTTTTGTCGTGAGAAATACAGTTTTATTCGGAGAAGTACGAAAATGCCTAAAAACGCTCGTATTCGTTGAAAGTTATCGTTTTTAGACGTTTCCAGCTTTCTGACCAGAATAAATTTATTTCCAGAGATATAAAATATTTTTTGTCGTGAAAAATACAGTTTTATTCCGAGAAGTACGAAAATGTCTAAAAACGCTTGTATTCGTCGAAAGTGATCGTTTTAAGACGTTTCCAGCTCTCTGACGTTAATAAATTTATTTTCAGAGATAAAATTTTTTTTTTGTCGTGAAAAATGCAGTTTTAGTCCGAGAAGTACGAAAATGTCTAAAAACGCTTGTATTCGTCGAAAGTAGTCGTTTTTAGACGTTTCCAGCTTTCTAACCTGAATAAATTGATTTTCAGAGATAAAAAATATTTTTTGTCGTGAAAAATACAGTTTTATTCCGAGAAGTACGAAAATGCCAAAAAACGCTCGTATTCGTTGAAAGTGAACGTTTTTAGATTTTTCCAGCTCTCTGACGTTAATAAATTTATTTTCAGAGATATAAAATATTTTTTGTCGTGAAAAATGCAGTTTTATTCCGAGAAGTACTAAAATGTCTAAAAACGCTTGTATTTGTCGAAAGTGATCGTTTTTAGACGTTTCAAGCTTTCTGACGAGAATAAATTTATTTCCAGAGATATAAAATATTTTTTGTCGTGAAAAATACAGTTTTATTCGGAGAAGTACGAAAATGCCTAAAAACGCTCGTATTCGTTGAAAGTGAACGTTTTTAGATATTTCCATTTCTCTGACGTTAATAAATTTATTTTCAGAGATATAAAATATTTTTTGTCGTGAAAAATGCAGTTTTATTCCGAGAAGTACGAAAATGCCTAAAAACGCTCGTATTCGTTGAAAGTGAACGTTTTTTGACATTTCCAGCTCTCTGCCGTTAATAAGTTTATTTTCAGAGATATAAAATATTTTTGTCGTGAAAAATACAGTTTTATTCCGAGAAGTACGAAAATGTCTAAAAACGCTTGTATTCGTCGAAAGTGATCGTTTTAAGACGTTTCCAGCTTTCTGACGTTAATAAATTTATTTCCAGAGATATAAAATATTTTTTGTCGTGAAAAATACAGTTTTATTCCGAGAAGTACGAAAATGTCTAAAAACGCTTGTATTCGTCGACAGTGATCGTTTATAGACGCTTCCAGCTCTCTGACGTTAATAAATTTATTTTCAGAGATAAAAAATATTTTTGTCGTGAAAAATGCAGTTTTAGTCCGAGAAGTACGAAAATGTCTAAAAACGCTTGTATTCGTCGAAAGTAGTCGTTTTTAGACGTTTCCAGCTTTCTGACCTGAATAAATTGATTTTCAGAGATAAAAAATATTTTTTGTCGTGAAAAATACAGTTTTATTCCGAGAAGTACGAAAATGCCAAAAAACGCTCGTATTCGTTGAAAGTGAACGTTTTTAGATTTTTCCAGCTCTCTGACGTTAATAAATTTATTTTCAGAGATATAAAATATTTTTTGTCGTGAAAAATGCAGTTTTATTCCGAGAAGTACGAAAATGTCTAAAAACGCTTGTATTCGTCTAAAGTGATCGTTTTTAGCCGTTTCCAGCTTTCTGACGTTAATAAATTTATTTTCAGAGATAAAAAATATTTTTTGTCGTTAAAAATACAGTTTTATTCGGAGAAGTACGAAAATGTCTAAAAACGCTTGTATTCGTCGAAAGTGATCGTTTTAAGACGTTTCCAGCTCTCTGACGTTAATAAATTTATTTTCGGAGATAAAATTTTTTTTTGTCGTGAAAAATGCAGTTTTAGTCCGAGAAGTACGAAAATGTCTAAAAACGCTTGTATTCGTCGAAAGTAGTCGTTTTTAGACGTTTCCAGCTTTCTGACCTGAATAAATTGATTTTCAGAGATAAAAAATATTTTTTGTCGTGAAAAATACAGTTTTATTCCGAGAAGTACGAAAATGCCAAAAAACGCTCGTATTCGTTGAAAGTGAACGTTTTTAGATTTTTCCAACTCTCTGACGTTAATAAATTTATTTTCAGAGATATAAAATATTTTTTGTCGTGAAAAATGCAGTTTTATTCCGAGAAGTACTAAAATGTCTAAAAACGCTTGTATTTGTCGAAAGTGATCGTTTTTAGACGTTTCCAGCTTTCTGACGAGAATAAATTTATTTCCAGAGATATAAAATATTTTTTGTCGTGAAAAATACAGTTTTATTCGGAGAAGTACTAAAATGCCTAAAAACGCTCGTATTCGTTGAAAGTGAACGTTTTTAGATATTTCCAGCTCTCTGACGTTAATAAATTTATTTTCAGAGATATAAAATATTTTTTGTCGTGAAAAATGCAGTTTTATTCCGAGAAGTACGAAAATGCCTAAAAACGCTCGTATTCGTTGAAAGTGAACGTTTTTTGACATTTCCAGCTCTCTGCCGTTAATAAGTTTATTTTCAGAGATATAAAATATTTTTTGTCGTGAAAAATACAGTTTTATTCCGAGAAGTACGAAAATGTCTAAAAACGCTTGTATTCGTCGAAAGTGATCGTTTTAAGACGTTTCCAGCTTTCTGACGTTAATAAATTTATTTTCAGAGATATAAAATATTTTTTGTCGTGAAAAATGCAGTTTTATTCCGAGAAGTACTAAAATGTCTAAAAACGCTTGTATTTGTCGAAAGTGATCGTTTTTAGACGTTTCCAGCTTTCTGACCAGAATAAATTTATTTCCAGAGATATAAAATATTTTTTGTCGTGAAAAATACAGTTTTATTCGGAGAAGTACGAAAATGCCTAAAAACGCTCGTATTCGTTGAAAGTTATAGTTTTTAGACGTTTCCAGCTTTCTGACCAGAATAAATTTATTTCCAGAGATATAAAATATTTTTTGTCGTGAAAAATACAGTTTTATTCGGAGAAGTACGAAAATGCCTAAAAACGCTCGTATTCGTTGAAAGTTATCGTTTTTAGACGTTTCCAGCTTTCTGACCAGAATAAATTTATTTCCAGAGATATAAAATATTTTTTGTCGTGAAAAATACAGTTTTATTCGGAGAAGTACGAATATGTCTAAAAACGCTTGTATTCGTCGAAAGTGATCGTTTATAGACGCTTCCAGCTCTCTGACGTTAATAAATTTATTTTCAAAGATAACAAATATCTTTTGTCGTGAAAAATACAGTTTTATTTCGAAAAGTACGAAAATGTCTAAAAACTCTCGTATTCGTTGAAAGTGAACGTTTTTAGACATTTCCAGCTCTCTGACGTTAATAAATTTATTTTCAGAGATAAAAAATATTTTTTGTCGTGAAAAATGCAGTTTTAGTCCGAGAAGTACGAAAATGTCTAAAAACGCTTGTATTCGTCGAAAGTAGTCGTTTTTAGACGTTTCCAGCTTTCTGACCTGAATAAATTGATTTTCAGAGATAAAAAATATTTTTTGTCGTGAAAAATACAGTTTTATTCCGAGAAGTACGAAAATGCCAAAAAACGCTCGTATTCGTTGAAAGTGAACGTTTTTAGATTTTTCCAGCTCTCTGACGTTAATAAATTTATTTTCAGAGATATAAAATATTTTTTGTCGTGAAAAATGCAGTTTTATTCCGAGAAGTACGAAAATGTCTAAAAACGCTTGTATTCGTCGAAAGTGATCGTTTTTAGCCGTTTCCAGCTTTCTGACGTTAATAAATTTATTTTCAGAGATAAAAAATATTTTTTGTCGTTAAAAATACAGTTTTATTCGGAAAAGTACGAAAATGTCTAAAAACGCTTGTATTCGTCGAAAGTGATCGTTTTAAGACGTTTCCAGCTCTCTGACGTTAATAAATTTATTTTCAGAGATAAAAAATATTTTTTGTCGTGAAAAATGCAGTTTTAGTCCGAGAAGTACGAAAATGTCTAAAAACGCTTGTATTCGTCGAAAGTAGTCGTTTTTAGACGTTTCCAGCTTTCTGACCTGAATAAATTGATTTTCAGAGATAAAAAATATTTTTTGTCGTGAAAAATACAGTTTTATTCCGAGAAGTACGAAAATGCCAAAAACGCTCGTATTCGTTGAAAGTGAACGTTTTTAGATTTTTGCAGCTCTCTGACGTTAATAAATTTATTTTCAGAGATATAAAATATTTTTTGTCGTGAAAAATGCAGTTTTATTCCGAGAAGTACGAAAATGTCTAAAAACGCTTGTATTCGTCGAAAGTGATCGTTTTTAGCCGTTTCCAGCTTTCTGACGTTAATAAATTTATTTCCAGAGATATAAAATATTTTTTGTCGTGAAAAATACAGTTTTATTCGGAGAAGTACGAAAATGCCTAAAAACGCTCGTATTCGTTGAAAGTTATCGTTTTTAGACGTTTCCAGCTTTCTGACCAGAATAAATTTATTTCCAGAGATATAAAATATTTTTTGTCGTGAAAAATACAGTTTTATTCCGAGAAGTACGAAAATGTCTAAAAACGCTTGTATTCGTCGAAAGTGATCGTTTTAAGACGTTTCCAGCTTTCTGACGTTAATAAATTTATTTTCAGAGATATAAAATATTTTTTGTCGTGAAAAATGCAGTTTTATTCCGAGAAGTACTAAAATGTCTAAAAACGCTTGTATTTGTCGAAAGTGATCGTTTTTAGACGTTTCCAGCTTTCTGAACAGAATAAATTTATTTCCAGAGATATAAAATATTTTTTGTCGTGAAAAATACAGTTTTATTCGGAGAAGTACGAAAATGCCTAAAAACGCTCGTATTCGTTGAAAGTTATAGTTTTTAGACGTTTCCAGCTTTCTGACCAGAATAAATTTATTTCCAGAGATATAAAATATTTTTTGTCGTGAGAAATACAGTTTTATTCGGAGAAGTACGAAAATGCCTAAAAACGCTCGTATTCGTTGAAAGTTATCGTTTTTAGACGTTTCCAGCTTTCTGACCAGAATAAATTTATTTCCAGAGATATAAAATATTTTTTGTCGTGAAAAATACAGTTTTATTCCGAGAAGTACGAAAATGTCTAAAAACGCTTGTATTCGTCGAAAGTGATCGTTTTAAGACGTTTCCAGCTCTCTGACGTTAATAAATTTATTTTCAGAGATAAAATTTTTTTTTTGTCGTGAAAAATGCAGTTTTAGTCCGAGAAGTACGAAAATGTCTAAAAACGCTTGTATTCGTCGAAAGTAGTCGTTTTTAGACGTTTCCAGCTTTCTGACCTGAATAAATTGATTTTCAGAGATAAAAAATATTTTTTGTCGTGAAAAATACAGTTTTATTCCGAGAAGTACGAAAATGCCAAAAAACGCTCGTATTCGTTGAAAGTGAACGTTTTTAGATTTTTCCAGCTCTCTGACGTTAATAAATTTATTTTCAGAGATATAAAATATTTTTTGTCGTGAAAAATGCAGTTTTATTCCGAGAAGTACTAAAATGTCTAAAAACGCTTGTATTTGTCGAAAGTGATCGTTTTTAGACGTTTCCAGCTTTCTGACGAGAATAAATTTATTTCCAGAGATATAAAATATTTTTTGTCGTGAAAAATACAGTTTTATTCGGAGAAGTACTAAAATGCCTAAAAACGCTCGTATTCGTTGAAAGTGAACGTTTTTAGATATTTCCAGCTCTCTGACGTTAATAAATTTATTTTCAGAGATATAAAATATTTTTTGTCGTGAAAAATGCAGTTTTATTCCGAGAAGTACGAAAATGCCTAAAAACGCTCGTATTCGTTGAAAGTGAACGTTTTTTGACATTTCCAGCTCTCTGCCGTTAATAAGTTTATTTTCAGAGATATAAAATATTTTTTGTCGTGAAAAATACAGTTTTATTCCGAGAAGTACGAAAATGTCTAAAAACGCTTGTATTCGTCGAAAGTGATCGTTTTAAGACGTTTCCAGCTTTCTGACGTTAATAAATTTATTTTCAGAGATATAAAATATTTTTTGTCGTGAAAAATGCAGTTTTATTCCGAGAAGTACTAAAATGTCTAAAAACGCTTGTATTTGTCGAAAGTGATCGTTTTTAGACGTTTCCAGCTTTCTGACCAGAATAAATTTATTTCCAGACATATAAAATATTTTTTGTCGTGAAAAATACAGTTTTATTCGGAGAAGTACGAAAATGCCTAAAAACGCTCGTATTCGTTGAAAGTTATAGTTTTTAGACGTTTCCAGCTTTCTGACCAGAATAAATTTATTTCCAGAGATATAAAATATTTTTTGTCGTGAAAAATACAGTTTTATTCGGAGAAGTACGAAAATGCCTAAAAACGCTCGTATTCGTTGAAAGTTATCGTTTTTAGACGTTTCCAGCTTTCTGACCAGAATAAATTTATTTCCAGAGATATAAAATATTTTTTGTCGTGAAAAATACAGTTTTATTCGGAGAAGTACGAAAATGTCTAAAAACGCTTGTATTCGTCGAAAGTGATCGTTTATAGACGCTTCCAGCTCTCTGACGTTAATAAATTTATTTTCAAAGATAACAAATATCTTTTGTCGTGAAAAATACAGTTTTATTTCGAAAAGTACGAAAATGTCTAAAAACTCTCGTATTCGTTGAAAGTGAACGTTTTTAGACATTTCCAGCTCTCTGACGTTAATAAATTTATTTTCAGAGATAAAAAATATTTTTTGTCGTGAAAAATGCAGTTTTAGTCCGAGAAGTACGAAAATGTCTAAAAACGCTTGTATTCGTCGAAAGTAGTCGTTTTTAGACGTTTCCAGCTTTCTGACCTGAATAAATTTATTTTCAGAGATAAAAAATATTTTTTGTCGTGAAAAATACAGTTTTATTCCGAGAAGTACGAAAATGCCAAAAAACGCTCGTATTCGTTGAAAGTGAACGTTTTTAGATTTTTCCAGCTCTCTGACGTTAATAAATTTATTTTCAGAGATATAAAATATTTTTTGTCGTGAAAAATGCAGTTTTATTCCGAGAAGTACGAAAATGTCTAAAAACGCTTGTATTCGTCGAAAGTGATCGTTTTTAGCCGTTTCCAGCTTTCTGACGTTAATAAATTTATTTTCAGAGATAAAAAATATTTTTTGTCGTTAAAAATACAGTTTTATTCGGAAAAGTACGAAAATGTCTAAAAACGCTTGTATTCGTCGAAAGTGATCGTTTTAAGACGTTTCCAGCTCTCTGACGTTAATAAATTTATTTTCAGAGATAAAAAATATTTTTTGTCGTGAAAAATGCAGTTTTAGTCCGAGAAGTACGAAAATGTCTAAAAACGCTTGTATTCGTCGAAAGTAGTCGTTTTTAGACGTTTCCAGCTTTCTGACCTGAATAAATTGATTTTCAGAGATAAAAAATATTTTTTGTCGTGAAAAATACAGTTTTATTCCGAGAAGTACGAAAATGCCAAAAAACGCTCGTATTCGTTGAAAGTGAACGTTTTTAGATTTTTGCAGCTCTCTGACGTTAATAAATTTATTTTCAGAGATATAAAATATTTTTTGTCGTGAAAAATGCAGTTTTATTCCGAGAAGTACGAAAATGTCTAAAAACGCTTGTATTCGTCGAAAGTGATCGTTTTTAGCCGTTTCCAGCTTTCTGACGTTAATAAATTTATTTCCAGAGATATAAAATATTTTTTGTCGTGAAAAATACAGTTTTATTCGGAGAAGTACGAAAATGCCTAAAAACGCTCGTATTCGTTGAAAGTTATCGTTTTTAGACGTTTCCAGCTTTCTGACCAGAATAAATTTATTTCCAGAGATATAAAATATTTTTTGTCGTGAAAAATACAGTTTTATTCCGAGAAGTACGAAAATGTCTAAAAACGCTTGTATTCGTCGAAAGTGATCGTTTTAAGACGTTTCCAGCTTTCTGACGTTAATAAATTTATTTTCAGAGATATAAAATATTTTTTGTCGTGAAAAATGCAGTTTTATTCCGAGAAGTACTAAAATGTCTAAAAACGCTTGTATTTGTCGAAAGTGATCGTTTTTAGACGTTTCCAGCTTTCTGAACAGAATAAATTTATTTCCAGAGATATAAAATATTTTTTGTCGTGAAAAATACAGTTTTATTCGGAGAAGTACGAAAATGCCTAAAAACGCTCGTATTCGTTGAAAGTTATAGTTTTTAGACGTTTCCAGCTTTCTGACCAGAATAAATTTATTTCCAGAGATATAAAATATTTTTTGTCGTGAGAAATACAGTTTTATTCGGAGAAGTACGAAAATGCCTAAAAACGCTCGTATTCGTTGAAAGTTATCGTTTTTAGACGTTTCCAGCTTTCTGACCAGAATAAATTTATTTCCAGAGATATAAAATATTTTTTGTCGTGAAAAATACAGTTTTATTCCGAGAAGTACGAAAATGTCTAAAAACGCTTGTATTCGTCGAAAGTGATCGTTTTAAGACGTTTCCAGCTCTCTGACGTTAATAAATTTATTTTCAGAGATAAAATTTTTTTTTTGTCGTGAAAAATGCAGTTTTAGTCCGAGAAGTACGAAAATGTCTAAAAACGCTTGTATTCGTCGAAAGTAGTCGTTTTTAGACGTTTCCAGCTTTCTGACCTGAATAAATTGATTTTCAGAGATAAAAAATATTTTTTGTCGTGAAAAATACAGTTTTATTCCGAGAAGTACGAAAATGCCAAAAAACGCTCGTATTCGTTGAAAGTGAACGTTTTTAGATTTTTCCAGCTCTCTGACGTTAATAAATTTATTTTCAGAGATATAAAATATTTTTTGTCGTGAAAAATGCAGTTTTATTCCGAGAAGTACTAAAATGTCTAAAAACGCTTGTATTTGTCGAAAGTGATCGTTTTTAGACGTTTCCAGCTTTCTGACGAGAATAAATTTATTTCCAGAGATATAAAATATTTTTTGTCGTGAAAAATACAGTTTTATTCGGAGAAGTACGAAAATGCCTAAAAACGCTCGTATTCGTTGAAAGTGAACGTTTTTAGATATTTCCATTTCTCTGACGTTAATAAATTTATTTTCAGAGATATAAAATATTTTTTGTCGTGAAAAATGCAGTTTTATTCCGAGAAGTACGAAAATGCCTAAAAACGCTCGTATTCGTTGAAAGTGAACGTTTTTTGACATTTCCAGCTCTCTGCCGTTAATAAGTTTATTTTCAGAGATATAAAATATTTTTTGTCGTGAAAAATACAGTTTTATTCCGAGAAGTACGAAAATGTCTAAAAACGCTTGTATTCGTCGAAAGTGATCGTTTTAAGACGTTTCCAGCTTTCTGACGTTAATAAATTTATTTTCAGAGATATAAAATATTTTTTGTCGTGAAAAATGCAGTTTTATTCCGAGAAGTACTAAAATGTCTAAAAACGCTTGTATTTGTCGAAAGTGATCGTTTTTAGACGTTTCCAGCTGTCTGACCAGAATAAATTTATTTCCAGAGATATAAAATATTTTTTTGTCGTGAAAAATACAGTTTTATTCGGAGAAGTACGAAAATGCCTAAAAACGCTCGTATTCGTTGAAAGTTATAGTTTTTAGACGTTTCCAGCTTTCTGACCAGAATAAATTTATTTCCAGAGATATAAAATATTTTTTGTCGTGAAAAATACAGTTTTATTCGGAGAAGTACGAAAATGCCTAAAAACGCTCGTATTCGTTGAAAGTTATCGTTTTTAGACGTTTCCAGCTTTCTGACCAGAATAAATTTATTTCCAGAGATATAAAATATTTTTTGTCGTGAAAAATACAGTTTTATTCCGAGAAGTACGAAATGTCTAAAAACGCTTGTATTCGTCGACAGTGATCGTTTATAGACGCTTCCAGCTCTCTGACGTTAATAAATTTATTTTCAAAGATAACAAATATCTTTTGTCGTGAAAAATACAGTTTTATTTCGAAGAGTACGAAAATGTCTAAAAACTCTCGTATTCGTTGAAAGTGAACGTTTTTAGACATTTCCAGCTCTCTGACGTTAATGAATTTATTTTCAGAGATAAAAAATATTTTTTGTCGTGAAAAATGCAGTTTTAGTCCGAGAAGTACGAAAATGTCTAAAAACGCTTGTATTCGTCGAAAGTAGTCGTTTTTAGACGTTTCCAGCTTTCTGACCTGAATAAATTGATTTTCAGAGATAAAAATTTTTTTTTGTCGTGAAAAATACAGTTTTATTCCGAGAAGTACGAAAATGCCAAAAAACGCTCGTATTCGTTGAAAGTGAACGTTTTTAGATTTTTCCAGCTCTCTGACGTTAATAAATTTATTTTCAGATATATAAAATATTTTTTGTCGTGAAAAATGCAGTTTTATTCCGAGAAGTACGAAAATGTCTAAAAACGCTTGTATTCGTCGAAAGTGATCGTTTTTAGCCGTTTCCAGCTTTCTGACGTTAATAAATTTATTTTCAGAGATAAAAAATATTTTTTGTCGTTAAAAATACAGTTTTATTCGGAGAAGTACGAAAATGTCTAAAAACGCTTGTATTCGTCGAAAGTGATCGTTTTAAGACGTTTCCAGCTCTCTGACGTTAATAAATTTATTTTCAGAGATAAAAAATATTTTTTGTCGTGAAAAATGCAGTTTTAGTCCGAGAAGTACGAAAATGTCTAAAAACGCTTGTATTCGTCGAAAGTAGTCGTTTTTAGACGTTTCCAGCTTTCTGACCTGAATAAATTGATTTTCAGAGATAAAAAATATTTTTTGTCGTGAAAAATACAGTTTTATTCCGAGAAGTACTAAAATGCCAAAAAACGCTCGTATTCGTTGAAAGTGAACGTTTTTAGATTTTTCCAGCTCTCTGACGTTAATAAATTTATTTTCAGAGATATAAAATATTTTTTGTCGTGAAAAATGCAGTTTTATTCCGAGAAGTACGAAAATGTCTAAAAACGCTTGTATTCGTCGAAAGTGATCGTTTTTAGCCGTTTCCAGCTTTCTGACGTTAATAAATTTATTTCCAGAGATATAAAATATTTTTTGTCGTGAAAAATACAGTTTTATTCGGAGAAGTACGAAAATGCCTAAAAACGCTCGTATTCGTTGAAAGTTATCGTTTTTAGACGTTTCCAGCTTTCTGACCAGAATAAATTTATTTCCAGAGATATAAAATATTTTTTGTCGTGAAAAATACAGTTTTATTCCGAGAAGTACGAAAATGTCTAAAAACGCTTGTATTCGTCGACAGTGATCGTTTATAGACGCTTCCAGCTCTCTGACGTTAATAAATTTATTTTCAAAGATAACAAATATCTTTTGTCGTGAAAAATACAGTTTTATTTCGAAAAGTACGAAAATGTCTAAAAACGCTCGTATTCGTTGAAAGTGAACGTTTTTAGACATTTCCAGCTCTCTGACGTTAATAAATTTATTTTCAGAGATAAAAAATATTTTTTGTCGTGAAAAATGCAGTTTTAGTCCGAGAAGTACGAAAATGTCTAAAAACGCTTGTATTCGTCGAAAGTAGTCGTTTTTAGACGTTTCCAGCTTTCTGACCTGAATAAATTGATTTTCAGAGATAAAAAATATTTTTTGTCGTGAAAAATACAGTTTTATTCCGAGAAGTACGAAAATGCCAAAAAACGCTCGTATTCGTTGAAAGTGAACGTTTTTAGATTTTTCCAGCTCTCTGACGTTAATAAATTTATTTTCAGAGATATAAAATATTTTTTGTCGTGAAAAATGCAGTTTTATTCCGAGAAGTACGAAAATGTCTAAAAACGCTTGTATTCGTCGAAAGTGATCGTTTTTAGCCGTTTCCAGCTTTCTGACGTTAATAAATTTATTTTCAGAGATAAAAAATATTTTTTGTCGTTAAAAATACAGTTTTATTCGGAGAAGTACGAAAATGTCTAAAAACGCTTGTATTCGTCGAAAGTGATCGTTTTAAGACGTTTCCAGCTCTCTGACGTTAATAAATTTATTTTCAGAGATAAAAAATATTTTTTGTCGTGAAAAATGCAGTTTTAGTCCGAGAAGTACGAAAATGTCTAAAAACGCTTGTATTCGTCGAAAGTAGTCGTTTTTAGACGTTTCCAGCTTTCTGACCTGAATAAATTGATTTTCAGAGATAAAAAATATTTTTTGTCGTGAAAAATACAGTTTTATTCCGAGAAGTACGAAAATGCCTAAAAACGCTCGTATTCGTTGAAAGTGAACGTTTTTAGACATTTCCAGCTCTCTGACGATAATAAATTGATTTTCAGAGATAAAAAATATTTTTTGTCGTGATAAATGCAGTTTTATTCCGAGAAGTACGAAAATGTCTAAAAACGCTTGTATTTGTCGAAAGTGATAGTTTTTAGACGTTTCCAGCTTTCTGACCAGAATAAATTTATTTCCAGAGATATAAAATATTTTTTGTCGTGAAAAATACAGTTTTATTCGGAGAAGTACGGAAATGCCTAAAAACGCTCGTATTCGTTGAAAGTTATCGTTTTTAGACGTTTCCAGCTTTCTGACCAGAATAAATTTATTTCCAGAGATATAAAATATTTTTTGTCGTTAAAAATACAGTTTTATTCCTAGAAGTACGAAAATGTCTAAAAACGCTTGTATTTGTCGAAAGTGATCGTTTTTAGACGTTTCCAGCTTTCTGACCAGAATAAATTTATTTCCAGAGATATAAAATATTTTTTGTCGTGAAAAATACAGTTTTATTCGGAGAAGTACGAAAATGCCTAAAAACGCTCGTATTCGTTGAAAGTGAACGTTTTTAGACATTTCCAGCTCTCTGACGTTAAAAAATTTATTTTCAGAGATATAAAATATTTTTTGTCGTGAAAAATGCAGTTTTATTCCGAGAAATACGAAAATGTCTAAAAACGCTTGTATTCGTCGAAAGTGATCGTTTTTAGACGTTTCCAGCTCTCTGACGTTAATAAATTTATTTTCAGAGATATAAAATATTTTTTGTCGTGAAAAATGCAGTTTTATTCCGAGAAGTACGAAAATGTCTAAAAACGCTTGTATTCGTCGAAAGTGATCGTTTTTAGCCGTTTCCAGCTTTCTGACGTTAATAAATTTATTTTCAGAGATAAAAAATATTTTTTGTCGTTAAAAATACAGTTTTATTCGGAGAAGTACGAAAATGTCTAAAAACGCTTGTATTCGTCGAAAGTGATCGTTTTAAGATGTTTCCAGCTCTCTGACGTTAATAAATTTATTTTCAGAGATAAAAAATATTTTTTGTCGTGAAAAATGCAGTTTTAGTCCGAGAAGTACGAAAATGTCTAAAAACGCTTGTATTCGTCGAAAGTAGTCGTTTTTAGACGTTTCCAGCTTTCTGACCTGAATAAATTTATTTTCAGAGATAAAAAATATTTTTTGTCGTGAAAAATACAGTTTTATTCCGAGAAGTACGAAAATGCCAAAAAACGCTCGTATTCGTTGAAAGTGAACGTTTTTAGATTTTTCCAGCTCTCTGACGTTAATAAATTTATTTTCAGAGATATAAAATATTTTTTGTCGTGAAAAATGCAGTTTTATTCCGAGAAGTACGAAAATGTCTAAAAACGCTTGTATTCGTCGAAAGTGATCGTTTTTAGCCGTTTCCAGCTTTCTGACGTTAATAAATTTATTTTCAGAGATAAAAAATATTTTTTGTCGTTAAAAATACAGTTTTATTCCGAGAAGAACGAAAATGTCTAAAAACGCTCGTATTCGTTGAAAGTGAACGTTTTTAGACATTTCCAGCTCTCTGACGTTAATAAATTTATTTTCAGAGATATAAAATATTTTTTGTCGTGAAAAATGCAGTTTTATTCCGAGAAGTACGAAAATGCCTAAAAACGCTCGTATTCGTTGAAAGTGAACGTTTTTTGACATTTCCAGCTCTCTGCCGTTAATAAGTTTATTTTCAGAGATATAAAATATTTTTTGTCGTGAAAAATACAGTTTTATTCCGAGAAGTACGAAAATGTCTAAAAACGCTTGTATTCGTCGAAAGTGATCGTTTTTAGCCGTTTCCAGCTTTCTGACGTTAATAAATTTATTTTCAGAGATAAAAAATATTTTTTGTCGTTAAAAATACAGTTTTATTCCGAGAAGAACGAAAATGTCTAAAAACGCTCGTATTCGTTGAAAGTGAACGTTTTTAGACATTTCCAGCTCTCTGACGTTAATAAATTTATTTTCAGAGATATAAAATATTTTTTGTCGTGAAAAATGCAGTTTTATTCCGAGAAGTACGAAAATGCCTAAAAACGCTCGTATTCGTTGAAAGTGAACGTTTTTTGACATTTCCAGCTCTCTGCCGTTAATAAGTTTATTTTCAGAGATATAAAATATTTTTTGTCGTGAAAAATACAGTTTTATTCCGAGAAGTACGAAAATGTCTAAAAACGCTTGTATTCGTCGAATGTGATCGTTTTTAGACGTTTCCAGCTCTCTGACGTTAATAAATTTATTTTCAGAGATATAAAATATTTTTTGTCGTGAAAAATGCAGTTTTATTCCGAGAAGTACGAAAATGTCTATAAACGCTGGTATTCGTCGAAAGTGGTCGTTTTTAGACGTTTCCAGCTTTCTGACCTGAATAAATTGATTTTCAGAGATAAAAAATATTTTTTGTCGTGAAAAATACAGTTTTATTCCGAGAAGTACGAAAATGCCTAAAAACGCTCGTATTCGTTGAAAGTGAACGTTTTTAGACATTTCCAGCTCTCTGACGATAATAAATTGATTTTCAGAGATAAAAAATATTTTTTGTCGTGATAAATGCAGTTTTATTCCGAGAAGTACGAAAATGTCTAAAAACGCTTGTATTTGTCGAAAGTGATAGTTTTTAGACGTTTCCAGCTTTCTGACCAGAATAAATTTATTTCCAGAGATATAAAATATTTTTTGTCGTGAAAAATACAGTTTTATTCGGAGAAGTACGAAAATGCCTAAAAACGCTCGTATTCGTTGAAAGTTATCGTTTTTAGACGTTTCCAGCTTTCTGACCAGAATAAATTTATTTCCAGAGATATAAAATATTTTTTGTCGTTAAAAATACAGTTTTATTCCTAGAAGTACGAAAATGTCTAAAAACGCTTGTATTTGTCGAAAGTGATCGTTTTTAGACGTTTCCAGCTTTCTGACCAGAATAAATTTATTTCCAGAGATATAAAATATTTTTTGTCGTGAAAAATACAGTTTTATTCGGAGAAGTACGAAAATGCCTAAAAACGCTCGTATTCGTTGAAAGTGAACGTTTTTAGACATTTCCAGCTCTCTGACGTTAAAAAATTTATTTTCAGAGATATAAAATATTTTTTGTCGTGAAAAATGCAGTTTTATTCCGAGAAATACGAAAATGTCTAAAAACGCTTGTATTCGTCGAAAGTGATCGTTTTTAGACGTTTCCAGCTCTCTGACGTTAATAAATTTATTTTCAGAGATATAAAATATTTTTTGTCGTGAAAAATGCAGTTTTATTCCGAGAAGTACGAAAATGTCTAAAAACGCTTGTATTCGTCGAAAGTGATCGTTTTTAGCCGTTTCCAGCTTTCTGACGTTAATAAATTTATTTTCAGAGATAAAAAATATTTTTTGTCGTTAAAAATACAGTTTTATTCGGAGAAGTACGAAAATGTCTAAAAACGCTTGTATTCGTCGAAAGTGATCGTTTTAAGACGTTTCCAGCTCTCTGACGTTAATAAATTTATTTTCAGAGATAAAAAATATTTTTTGTCGTGAAAAATGCAGTTTTAGTCCGAGAAGTACGAAAATGTCTAAAAACGCTTGTATTCGTCGAAAGTAGTCGTTTTTAGACGTTTCCAGCTTTCTGACCTGAATAAATTGATTTTCAGAGATAAAAAATATTTTTTGTCGTGAAAAATACAGTTTTATTCCGAGAAGTACGAAAATGCCAAAAAACGCTCGTATTCGTTGAAAGTGAACGTTTTTAGATTTTTCCAGCTCTCTGACGTTAATAAATTTATTTTCAGAGATATAAAATATTTTTTGTCGTGAAAAATGCAGTTTTATTCCGAGAAGTACGAAAATGTCTAAAAACGCTTGTATTCGTCGAAAGTGATCGTTTTTAGCCGTTTCCAGCTTTCTGACGTTAATAAATTTATTTTCAGAGATAAAAAATATTTTTTGTCGTTAAAAATACAGTTTTATTCCGAGAAGAACGAAAATGTCTAAAAACGCTCGTATTCGTTGAAAGTGAACGTTTTTAGACATTTCCAGCTCTCTGACGTTAATAAATTTATTTTCAGAGATATAAAATATTTTTTGTCGTGAAAAATGCAGTTTTATTCCGAGAAGTACGAAAATGCCTAAAAACGCTCGTATTCGTTGAAAGTGAACGTTTTTTGACATTTCCAGCTCTCTGCCGTTAATAAGTTTATTTTCAGAGATATAAAATATTTTTTGTCGTGAAAAATACAGTTTTATTCCGAGAAGTACGAAAATGTCTAAAAACGCTTGTATTCGTCGAAAGTGATCGTTTTTAGCCGTTTCCAGCTTTCTGACGTTAATAAATTTATTTTCAGAGATAAAAAATATTTTTTGTCGTTAAAAATACAGTTTTATTCCGAGAAGAACGAAAATGTCTAAAAACGCTCGTATTCGTTGAAAGTGAACGTTTTTAGACATTTCCAGCTCTCTGACGTTAATAAATTTATTTTCAGAGATATAAAATATTTTTTGTCGTGAAAAATGCAGTTTTATTCCGAGAAGTACGAAAATGCCTAAAAACGCTCGTATTCGTTGAAAGTGAACGTTTTTTGACATTTCCAGCTCTCTGCCGTTAATAAGTTTATTTTCAGAGATATAAAATATTTTTTGTCGTGAAAAATACAGTTTTATTCCGAGAAGTACGAAAATGTCTAAAAACGCTTGTATTCGTCGAATGTGATCGTTTTTAGACATTTCCAGCTCTCTGACGATAATAAATTGATTTTCAGAGATAAAAAATATTTTTTGTCGTGATAAATGCAGTTTTATTCCGAGAAGTACGAAAATGTCTAAAAACGCTTGTATTTGTCGAAAGTGATAGTTTTTAGACGTTTCCAGCTTTCTGACCAGAATAAATTTATTTCCAGAGATATAAAATATTTTTTGTCCTTAAAAATACAGTTTTATTCCGAAAAGTACGAAAATGTCTAAAAACGCACGTATTCGTTGAAAGTGAACGTTTTTAGACATTTCCAGCTCTCTGACCTGAATAAATTGATTTTCAGAGATAAAAAATATTTTTTGTCGTGTAAATACAGTTTTATTCCGAGAAGTACGAAAATGCCAAAAAACGCTCGTATTCGTTGAAAGTGTACGTTTTTAGACATTTCCAGCTCTCTGACGTTAATAAATTTATTTTCAGAGATATAAAATATTTTTTGTCGTGAAAAATGCAGTTTTATTCCGAGAAGTACGAAAATGTCTAAAAACGCTTGTATTCGTCGAAATTGATCGTTTTTAGCCGTTTCCAGCTTTCTGACGTTAATAAATTTATTTTCAGAGATAAAAAATATTTTTTGTCGTTAAAAATACAGTTTTATTCCGAGAAGAACGAAAATGTCTAAAAACGCTCGTATTCGTTGAAAGTGAACGTTTTTAGACATTTCCAGCTCTCTGACGATAATAAATTTATTTTCAGAGATAAAAAATATTTTTTGTCGTGAAAAATGCAGTTTTATTCCGAGAAGTACAAAAATGTCTAAAAACGCTTGTATTTGTCGAAAGTGATCGTTTTTAGCCGTTTCCAGCTTTCTGACGTTAATAAATTTATTTTCAGAGATAAAAAATATTTTTTGTCGTTAAAAATACAGTTTTATTCGGAGAAGTACGAAAATGCCTAAAAACGCTTGTATTTGTCGAAAGTGATCGTTTTTAGACGTTTCCAGCTTTCTGACCAGAATAAATTTATTTCCAGAGATATAAAATATTTTTTGTCGTGAAAAATACAGTTTTATTCGGAGAAGTACGAAAATGCCTAAAAACGCTCGTATTCGTTGAAAGTGAACGTTTTTAGACATTTCCAGCTCTCTGACGTTAATAAATTTATTTTCAGAGATATAAAATATTTTTTGTCGTGAAAAATGCAGTTTTATTCCGAGAAGTACGAAAATGCCTAAAAACGCTCGTATTCGTTGAAAGTGAACGTTTTTTGACATTTCCAGCTCTCTGCCGTTAATAAGTTTATTTTCAGAGATATAAAATATTTTTTGTCGTGAAAAATACAGTTTTATTCCGAGAAGTACGAAAATGTCTAAAAACGCTTGTATTCGTCGAATGTGATCGTTTTTAGACGTTTCCAGCTCTCTGACGTTAATAAATTTATTTTCAGAGATATAAAATATTTTTTGTCGTGAAAAATGCAGTTTTATTCCGAGAAGTACGAAAATGTCTATAAACGCTTGTATTCGTCGAAAGTGGTCGTTTTTAGACGTTTCCAGCTTTCTGACCTGAATAAATTGATTTTCAGAGATAAAAAATATTTTTTGTCGTGAAAAATACAGTTTTATTCCGAGAAGTACGAAAATGCCTAAAAACGCTCGTATTCGTTGAAAGTGAACGTTTTTAGACATTTCCAGCTCTCTGACGATAATAAATTGATTTTCAGAGATAAAAAATATTTTTTGTCGTGATAAATGCAGTTTTATTCCGAGAAGTACGAAAATGTCTAAAAACGCTTGTATTTGTCGAAAGTGATAGTTTTTAGACGTTTCCAGCTTTCTGACCAGAATAAATTTATTTCCAGAGATATAAAATATTTTTTGTCGTGAAAAATACAGTTTTATTCGGAGAAGTACGAAAATGCCTAAAAACGCTCGTATTCGTTGAAAGTTATCGTTTTTAGACGTTTCCAGCTTTCTGACCAGAATAAATTTATTTCCAGAGATATAAAATATTTTTTGTCGTTAAAAATACAGTTTTATTCCTAGAAGTACGAAAATGTCTAAAAACGCTTGTATTTGTCGAAAGTGATCGTTTTTAGACGTTTCCAGCTTTCTGACCAGAATAAATTTATTTCCAGAGATATAAAATATTTTTTGTCGTGAAAAATACAGTTTTATTCGGAGAAGTACGAAAATGCCTAAAAACGCTCGTATTCGTTGAAAGTGAACGTTTTTAGACATTTCCAGCTCTCTGACGTTAAAAAATTTATTTTCAGAGATATAAAATATTTTTTGTCGTGAAAAATGCAGTTTTATTCCGAGAAATACGAAAATGTCTAAAAACGCTTGTATTCGTCGAAAGTGATCGTTTTTAGACGTTTCCAGCTCTCTGACGTTAATAAATTTATTTTCAGAGATATAAAATATTTTTTGTCGTGAAAAATGCAGTTTTATTCCGAGAAGTACGAAAATGTCTAAAAACGCTTGTATTCGTCGAAAGTGATCGTTTTTAGCCGTTTCCAGCTTTCTGACGTTAATAAATTTATTTTCAGAGATAAAAAATATTTTTTGTCGTTAAAAATACAGTTTTATTCGGAGAAGTACGAAAATGTCTAAAAACGCTTGTATTCGTCGAAAGTGATCGTTTTAAGACGTTTCCAGCTCTCTGACGTTAATAAATTTATTTTCAGAGATAAAAAATATTTTTTGTCGTGAAAAATGCAGTTTTAGTCCGAGAAGTACGAAAATGTCTAAAAACGCTTGTATTCGTCGAAAGTAGTCGTTTTTAGACGTTTCCAGCTTTCTAACCTGAATAAATTGATTTTCAGAGATAAAAAATATTTTTTGTCGTGAAAAATACAGTTTTATTCCGAGAAGTACGAAAATGCCAAAAAACGCTCGTATTCGTTGAAAGTGAACGTTTTTAGATTTTTCCAGCTCTCTGACGTTAATAAATTTATTTTCAGAGATATAAAATATTTTTTGTCGTGAAAAATGCAGTTTTATTCCGAGAAGTACGAAAATGTCTAAAAACGCTTGTATTCGTCGAAAGTGATCGTTTTTAGCCGTTTCCAGCTTTCTGACGTTAATAAATTTATTTTCAGAGATAAAAAATATTTTTTGTCGTTAAAAATACAGTTTTATTCCGAGAAGAACGAAAATGTCTAAAAACGCTCGTATTCGTTGAAAGTGAACGTTTTTAGACATTTCCAGCTCTCTGACGTTAATAAATTTATTTTCAGAGATATAAAATATTTTTTGTCGTGAAAAATGCAGTTTTATTCCGAGAAGTACGAAAATGCCTAAAAACGCTCGTATTCGTTGAAAGTGAACGTTTTTTGACATTTCCAGCTCTCTGCCGTTAATAAGTTTATTTTCAGAGATATAAAATATTTTTTGTCGTGAAAAATACAGTTTTATTCCGAGAAGTACGAAAATGTCTAAAAACGCTTGTATTCGTCGAAAGTGATCGTTTTTAGCCGTTTCCAGCTTTCTGACGTTAATAAATTTATTTTCAGAGATAAAAAATATTTTTTGTCGTTAAAAATACAGTTTTATTCCGAGAAGAACGAAAATGTCTAAAAACGCTCGTATTCGTTGAAAGTGAACGTTTTTAGACATTTCCAGCTCTCTGACGTTAATAAATTTATTTTCAGAGATATAAAATATTTTTTGTCGTGAAAAATGCAGTTTTATTCCGAGAAGTACGAAAATGCCTAAAAACGCTCGTATTCGTTGAAAGTGAACGTTTTTTGACATTTCCAGCTCTCTGCCGTTAATAAGTTTATTTTCAGAGATATAAAATATTTTTTGTCGTGAAAAATACAGTTTTATTCCGAGAAGTACGAAAATGTCTAAAAACGCTTGTATTCGTCGAATGTGATCGTTTTTAGACATTTCCAGCTCTCTGACGATAATAAATTGATTTTCAGAGATAAAAAATATTTTTTGTCGTGATAAATGCAGTTTTATTCCGAGAAGTACGAAAATGTCTAAAAACGCTTGTATTTGTCGAAAGTGATAGTTTTTAGACGTTTCCAGCTTTCTGACCAGAATAAATTTATTTCCAGAGATATAAAATATTTTTTGTCCTTAAAAATACAGTTTTATTCCGAAAAGTACGAAAATGTCTAAAAACGCACGTATTCGTTGAAAGTGAACGTTTTTAGACATTTCCAGCTCTCTGACCTGAATAAATTGATTTTCAGAGATAAAAAATATTTTTTGTCGTGTAAATACAGTTTTATTCCGAGAAGTACGAAAATGCCAAAAAACGCTCGTATTCGTTGAAAGTGTACGTTTTTAGACATTTCCAGCTCTCTGACGTTAATAAATTTATTTTCAGAGATATAAAATATTTTTTGTCGTGAAAAATGCAGTTTTATTCCGAGAAGTACGAAAATGTCTAAAAACGCTTGTATTCGTCGAAATTGATCGTTTTTAGCCGTTTCCAGCTTTCTGACGTTAATAAATTTATTTTCAGAGATAAAAAATATTTTTTGTCGTTAAAAATACAGTTTTATTCCGAGAAGAACGAAAATGTCTAAAAACGCTCGTATTCGTTGAAAGTGAACGTTTTTAGACATTTCCAGCTCTCTGACGATAATAAATTTATTTTCAGAGATAAAAAATATTTTTTGTCGTGAAAAATGCAGTTTTATTCCGAGAAGTACGAAAATGTCTAAAAACGCTTGTATTTGTCGAAAGTGATCGTTTTTAGCCGTTTCCAGCTTTCTGACGTTAATAAATTTATTTTCAGAGATAAAAAATATTTTTTGTCGTTAAAAATACAGTTTTATTCGGAGAAGTACGAAAATGCCTAAAAACGCTTGTATTTGTCGAAAGTGATCGTTTTTAGACGTTTCCAGCTTTCTGACCAGAATAAATTTATTTCCAGAGATATAAAATATTTTTTGTCGTGAAAAATACAGTTTTATTCGGAGAAGTACGAAAATGCCTAAAAACGCTCGTATTCGTTGAAAGTTATCGTTTTTAGACGTTTCCAGCTTTCTGACCAGAATAAATTTATTTCCAGAGATATAAAATATTTTTTGTCGTGAAAAATACAGTTTTATTCCGAGAAGTACGAAAATGTCTAAAAACGCTTGTATTCGTCGACAGTGATCGTTTTTAGACGCTTCCAGCTCTCTGACGTTAATAAATTTATTTTCAGAGATAAAAAATATTTTTTGTCGTGAAAAATGCAGTTTTAGTCCGAGAAGTACGAAAATGTCTAAAAACGCTTGTATTCGTCGAAAGTAGTCGTTTTTAGACGTTTCCAGTTTTCTGACCTGAATAAATTGATTTTCAGAGATAAAAAATATTTTTTGTCGTGAAAAATACAGTTTTATTCCGAGAAGTACGAAAATGCCAAAAAACGCTCGTATTCGTTGAAAGTGAACGTTTTTAGACATTTCCAGCTCTCTGACGTTAATAAATTTATTTTCAGAGATATAAAATATTTTTTGTCGTTAAAAATACAGTTTTATTCCGAGAAGAACGAAAATATCTAAAAACGCTCGTATTCGTTGAAAGTGAACGTTTTTAGACGTTTCCAGCTTTCTGACCAGAATAAATTTATTTCCAGAGATATAAAATATTTTTTGTCGTGAAAAATGCAGTTTTATTCCGAGAAGTACGAAAATGCCTAAAAACGCTCGTATTCGTTGAAAGTGAACGTTTTTTGACATTTCCAGCTCTCTGCCGTTAATAAATTTATTTTCAGAGATATAAAATATTTTTTGTCGTGAAAAATACAGTTTTGTTCGGAGAAGTAAAAAATGCCTAAAAACGCTCGTATTCGTTGAAAGTGAACGTTTTTAGACATTTCCAGCTCTCTGACGTTAAAAAATTTATTTTCAGAGATATAAAATATTTTTTGTCGTGAAAAATGCAGTTTTATTCCGAGAAGTACGAAAATGTCTAAAAACGCTTGTATTCGTCGAAAGTGATCGTTTTTAGACGTTTCCAGCTTTCTGACCTGAATAAATTGATTTTCAGAGATAAAAAATATTTTTTGTCGTGAAAAATACAGTTTTATTCCGAAAAGTACGAAAATGTCTAAAAACGCACGTATTCGTTGAAAGTGAACGTTTTTAGACATTTCCAGCTCTCTGACATGAATAAATTGATTTTCAGAGATAAAAAATATTTTTTGTCGTGAAAAATACAGTTTTATTCCGAGAAGTACGAAAATGCCAAAAAACGCTCGTATTCGTTGAAAGTGAACGTTTTTAGACATTTCCAGCTCTCTGACGTTAATAAATTTATTTTCAGAGATATAAAATATTTTTTGTCGTGAAAAATGCAGTTTTATTCCGAGAAGTACGAAAATGTCTAAAAACGCTTGTATTCGTCGAAAGTGATCGTTTTTAGCCATTTCCAGCTTTCTGACGTTAATAAATTTATTTTCAGAGATAAAAAATATTTTTTGTCGTTAAAAATACAGTTTTATTCCGAGAAGAACGAAAATGTCTAAAAACGCTCGTATTCGTTGAAAGTGAACGTTTTTAGACATTTCCAGCTCTATGACGTTAATAAATTGATTTTCAGAGATAAAAAATATTTTTTGTCGTGAAAAATACAGTTTTATTCCGAGAAGTACGAAAATGTCTAAAAACGCTTGTATTCGTCGAAAGTGATCGTTTTTAGCCATTTCCAGCTTTCTGACGTTAATAAATTTATTTTCAGAGATATAAAATATTTTTTGTCGTGAAAAATGCAGTTTTATTCCGAGAAGTACGAAAATGTCTATAAACGCTTGTATTCGTCGAAAGTGGTCGTTTTTAGACGTTTCCAGCTTTCTGACCTGAATAAATTGATTTTCAGAGATAAAAAATATTTTTTGTCGTGAAAAATACAGTTTTATTCCGAGAAGTACGAAAATGCCTAAAAACGCTCGTATTCGTTGAAAGTGAACGTTTTTAGACATTTCCAGCTCTCTGACGTTAATAAATTTGTTTTCAGAGATATAAAATATTTTTTGTCGTGAAAAATGCAGTTTTATTCCGAGAAGTACGAAAATGTCTAAAAACGCTTGTATTTGTCGAAAGTGATCGTTTTTAGACCTTTCCAGCTTTCTGTCCAGAATAAATTTATTTCCAGAGATATAAAATATTTTTTGTCGTGAAAAATACAGTTTTATTCGGAGAAGTACGAAAATGCCTAAAAACGCTCGTATTCGTTGAAAGTGAACGTTTTTAGACATTTCCAGCTCTCTGACGTTAAAAAATTTATTTTCAGAGATATAAAATATTTTTTGTCGTGAAAAATGCAGTTTTATTCCGAGAAGTACGAAAATGTCTAAAAACGCTTGTATTCGTCGAAAGTGATCGTTTTTAGACGTTTCCAGCTTTCTGACCTGAATAAATTGATTTTCAGAGATAAAAAATATTTTTTGTCGTGAAAAATACAGTTTTATTCCGAAAAGTACGAAAATGTCTAAAAACGCACGTAAAGTTGAAAGTGAACGTTTTTAGACATTTCCAGCTCTCTGACGTTAATAAATTTATTTTCAGAGATAAAAAATATTTTTTGTCGTGAAAAATGCAGTTTTAGTCCGAGAAGTACGAAAATGTCTAAAAAACGCTTATATTCGTCGAAAGTGGTCGTTTTTAGACGTTTCCAGCTTTCTGACCTGAATAAATTGATTTTCAGAAATAAAAAATATTCTTTGTTGTGAAAAATAGTTTTATTCCGAGAAGTACGAAAATGCCTAAAAACGCTCGTATTCGTTGAAAGTGAACGTTTTTAGACATTTCCAGCTCTCTGACGTTAATAAATTTATTTTCAGAGATATAAAATATTTTTTGTCGTGAAAAATGCAGTTTTATTCGGAGAAGTACGAAAATGCCTAAAAACGCTCGTATTCGTTGAAAGTGATCGTTTTTAGATATTTCCAGCTCTCTGACGTTAATAAATTTATTTTCAGAGATATAAAATATTTTTTGTCGTGAAAAATACAGTTTTATTCCGAGAAGTCCGAAAATGTCTAAAAACGCTTGTATTCGTCGAAAGTGATCGTTTTTAGCCGTTTCCAGCTTTCTGACGTTAATAAATTTATTTTCAGAGATAAAAAATATTTTTTGTCGTTAAAAATATATTTTTATTCCGAGAAGAACGAAAATGTCTAAAAACGCTCGTATTCGTTGAAAGTGAACGTTTTTAGACATTTCAAGCTCTCTGACGTTAATAAATTTATTTTCAGAGATATAAAATATTTTTTGTCGTGAAAAATGCAGTTTTATTCCGAGAAGTACGAAAATGCCTAAAAACGCTCGTATTCGTTGAAAGTGAACGTTTTTTGACATTTCCAGCTCTCTGCCGTTAATAAGTTTATTTTCAGAGATATAAAATATTTTTTGTCGTGAAAAATGCAGTTTTATTCCGAGAAGTACGAAAATGTCTAAAAACGCTTGTATTCGTCGACAGTGATCGTTTTTAGACGCTTCCAGCTCTCTGACGTTAATAAATTTATTTTCAGAGATAACAAATATTTTTTGTCGTGAAAAATACAGTTTTATTTCGAAAAGTACGAAAATGTCTAAAAACGCTCGTATTCGCTGAAAGTGAACGTTTTTAGACATTTCCAGCTCTCTGACGTTAATAAATTTATTTTCAGAGATATAAAATATTTTTTGTCGTGAAAAATGCAGTTTTATTCCGAGAAGTACGAAAATGCCTAAAAACGCTCGTATTCGTTGAAAGTGAACGTTTTTTACATTTCCAGCTCTCTGCCGTTAATAAGTTTATTTTCAGAGATATAAAATATTTTTTGTCGTGAAAAATACAGTTTTTTTCCGAGAAGTACGAAAATGTCTAAAAACGCTTGTATTTGTCGAAAGTGATCGTTTTTAGACGTTTCCAGCTTTCTGACCTGAATAAATTGATTTTCAGAGTTAAAAAATATTTTTTGTCGTGAAAAATACAGTTTTATTCCGAAAAGTACGAAAATGTCTAAAAACGCACGTATTCGTTGAAAGTGAACGTTTTTAGACATTTCCAGCTCTCTGACCTGAATAAATTGATTTTCAGAGATAAAAAATATTTTTTGTCGTGAAAAATACAGTTTTATTCCGAGAAATACGAAAATGCCAAAAAACGCTCGTATTCGTTGAAAGTGAACGTTTTTAGACATTTCCAGCGCTCTGACGTTAATAAATTTATTTTCAGAGATATAAAATATTTTTTGTCGTGAAAAATGCAGTTTTATTCCGAGAAGAACGAAAATGTCTAAAAACGCTCGTATTCGTTGAAAGTGAACGTTTTTAGACATTTCCAGCTCTATGACGTTAATAAATTTATTTTCAGAGATATAAAATATTTTTTGTCGTGAAAAATGCAGTTTTATTCCGAGAAGTACGAAAATGCCTAAAAACGCTCGTATTCGTTGAAAGTGAACGTTTTTAGACATTTCCAGCTCTCTGACGATAATAAATTGATTTTCAGAGATAAAAAATATTTTTTGTCGTGAAAAATGCAGTTTTATTCCGAGAAGTACGAAAATGCCTAAAAACGCTCGTATTCGTTGAAAGTGAACGTTTTTAGACATTTCCAGCTCTCTGACGATAATAAATTGATTTTCAGAGATAAAAAATATTTTTTGTCGTGAAAAATGCAGTTTTATTCCGAGAAGTACGAAAATGCCTAAAAACGCTCGTATTCGTTGAAAATGAACGTTTTTAGACATTTCCAGCTCTCTGACGATAATAAATTGATTTTCAGATATAAAAAATATTTTTTGTCGTGAAAAATACAGTTTTATTCCAGAAGTACGAAAATGTCTAAAAACGCTTGTATTCGTCGAATGTGATCGTTTTTAGACGTTTCCAGCTCTCTGACGTTAATAAATTTATTTTCAGAGATATAAAATATTTTTTGTCGTGAAAAATGCAGTTTTATTCCGAGAAGTACGAAAATGTCTATAAACGCTTGTATTCGTCGAAAGTGGTCGTTTTTAGACGTTTCCAGCTTTCTGACCTGAATAAATTGATTTTCAGAGATATAAAATATTTTTTGTCGTGAAAAATGCAGTTTTATTCCGAGAAGTACGAAAATGTCTAAAAACGCTCGTATTCGTTGAAAGTGAACGTTTTTAGACATTTCCAGCTCTCTGACGATAATAAATTGATTTTCAGAGATAAAAAATATTTTTTGTCGTGAAAAATACAGTTTTATTCCGAGAAGTACGAAAATGTCTAAAAACGCTTGTATTCGTCGAATGTGATCGTTTTTAGACGTTTCCAGCTCTCTGACGTTAATAAATTTATTTTCAGAGATATAAAATATTTTTTGTCGTGAAAAATGCAGTTTTATTCCGAGAAGTACGAAAATGTCTATAAACGCTTGTATTCGTCGAAAGTGGTCGTTTTTAGACGTTTCCAGCTTTCTGACCTGAATAAATTGATTTTCAGAGATAAAAAATATTTTTTGTCGTGAAAAATACAGTTTTATTCCGAGAAGTACGAAAATGCCTAAAAACGCTCGTATTCGTTGAAAGTGAACGTTTTTAGACATTTCCAGCTCTCTGACCTTAATAAATTTGTTTTCAGAGATATAAAATATTTTTTGTCGTGAAAAATGCAGTTTTATTCCGAGAAGTACGAAAATGTCTAAAAACGCTTGTATTTGTCGAAAGTGATCGTTTTTAGACGTTTCCAGCTTTCTGACCAGAATAAATTTATTTCCAGAGATATAAAATATTTTTTGTCGCGAAAAATACAGTTTTATTCGGAGAAGTACGAAAATGCCTAAAAACGCTCGTATTCGTTGAAAGTGAACGTTTTTAGACATTTCCAGCTCTCTGACGTTAAAAAAATTATTTTCAGAGATATAAAATCTTTTTTGTCGTGAAAAATGCAGTTTTATTCCGAGAAGTACGAAAATGTCTAGAAACGCTTGTATTCGTCGAAAGTGATCGTTTTTAGCCGTTTCCAGCTTTCTGACGTTAATAAATTTATTTTCAGAGATAAAAAATATTTTTTGTCGTTAAAAATACAGTTTTATTCCGAGAAGAACGAAAATGTCTAAAAACGCTCGTATTCGTTGAAAGTGAACGTTTTTAGACATTTCCAGCTCTCTGACGATAATAAATTGATTTTCAGAGATAAAAAATATTTTTTGTCGTGAAAAATGCAGTTTTATTCCGAGAAGTACGAAAATGCCTAAAAACGCTCGTATTCGTTGAAAGTGAACGTTTTTAGACATTTCCAGCTCTCTGACGATAATAAATTGATTTTCAGAAATAAAAAATATTTTTTGTCGTGAAAAATACAGTTTTATTCCAGAAGTACGAAAATGTCTAAAAACGCTTGTATTCGTCGAATGTGATCGTTTTTAGACGTTTCCAGCTCTCTGACGTTAATAAATTTATTTTCAGAGATATAAAATATTTTTTGTCGTGAAAAATGCAGTTTTATTCCGAGAAGTACGAAAATGTCTATAAACGCTTGTATTCGTCGAAAGTGGTCGTTTTTAGACGTTTCCAGCTTTCTGACCTGAATAAATTGATTTTCAGAGATATAAAATATTTTTTGTCGTGAAAAATGCAGTTTTATTCCGAGAAGTACGAAAATGTCTAAAAACGCTCGTATTCGTTGAAAGTGAACGTTTTTAGACATTTCCAGCTCTATGACGTTAATAAATTTATTTTCAGAGATATAAAATATTTTTTGTCGTGAAAAATGCAGTTTTATTCCGAGAAGTACAAAAATGTCTATAAACGCTTGTATTCGTCGAAAGTGGTCGTTTTTAGACGTTTCCAGCTTTCTGACCAGAATAAATTGATTTTCAGAGATAAAAAATATTTTTTGTCGTGAAAAATACAGTTTTATTCCGAGAAATACGAAAATGCCAAAAAACGCTCGTATTCGTTGAAAGTGAACGTTTTTAGACATTTCCAGCGCTCTGACGTTAATAAATTTATTTTCAGAGATATAAAATATTTTTTGTCGTGAAAAATGCAGTTTTATTCCGAGAAGAACGAAAATGTCTAAAAACGCTCGTATTCGTTGAAAGTGAACGTTTTTAGACATTTCCAGCTCTATGACGTTAATAAATTTATTTTCAGAGATATAAAATATTTTTTGTCGTGAAAAATGCAGTTTTATTCCGAGAAGTACGAAAATGCCTAAAAACGCTCGTATTCGTTGAAAGTGAACGTTTTTAGACATTTCCAGCTCTCTGACGATAATAAATTGATTTTCAGAGATAAAAAATATTTTTTGTCGTGAAAAATGCAGTTTTATTCCGAGAAGTACGAAAATGCCTAAAAACGCTCGTATTCGTTGAAAGTGAACGTTTTTAGACATTTCCAGCTCTCTGACGATAATAAATTGATTTTCAGAGATAAAAAATATTTTTTGTCGTGAAAAATGCAGTTTTATTCCGAGAAGTACGAAAATGCCTAAAAACGCTCGTATTCGTTGAAAGTGAACGTTTTTAGACATTTCCAGCTCTCTGACGATAATAAATTGATTTTCAGATATAAAAAATATTTTTTGTCGTGAAAAATACAGTTTTATTCCAGAAGTACGAAAATGTCTAAAAACGCTTGTATTCGTCGAATGTGATCGTTTTTAGACGTTTCCAGCTCTCTGACGTTAATAAATTTATTTTCAGAGATATAAAATATTTTTTGTCGTGAAAAATGCAGTTTTATTCCGAGAAGTACGAAAATGTCTATAAACGCTTGTATTCGTCGAAAGTGGTCGTTTTTAGACGTTTCCAGCTTTCTGACCTGAATAAATTGATTTTCAGAGATATAAAATATTTTTTGTCGTGAAAAATGCAGTTTTATTCCGAGAAGTACGAAAATGTCTAAAAACGCTCGTATTCGTTGAAAGTGAACGTTTTTAGACATTTCCAGCTCTCTGACGATAATAAATTGATTTTCAGAGATAAAAAATATTTTTTGTCGTGAAAAATACAGTTTTATTCCGAGAAGTACGAAAATGTCTAAAAACGCTTGTATTCGTCGAATGTGATCGTTTTTAGACGTTTCCAGCTCTCTGACGTTAATAAATTTATTTTCAGAGATATAAAATATTTTTTGTCGTGAAAAATGCAGTTTTATTCCGAGAAGTACGAAAATGTCTATAAACGCTTGTATTCGTCGAAAGTGGTCGTTTTTAGACGTTTCCAGCTTTCTGACCTGAATAAATTGATTTTCAGAGATAAAAAATATTTTTTGTCGTGAAAAATACAGTTTTATTCCGAGAAGTACGAAAATGCCTAAAAACGCTCGTATTCGTTGAAAGTGAACGTTTTTAGACATTTCCAGCTCTCTGACCTTAATAAATTTGTTTTCAGAGATATAAAATATTTTTTGTCGTGAAAAATGCAGTTTTATTCCGAGAAGTACGAAAATGTCTAAAAACGCTTGTATTTGTCGAAAGTGATCGTTTTTAGACGTTTCCAGCTTTCTGACCAGAATAAATTTATTTCCAGAGATATAAAATATTTTTTGTCGCGAAAAATACAGTTTTATTCGGAGAAGTACGAAAATGCCTAAAAACGCTCGTATTCGTTGAAAGTGAACGTTTTTAGACATTTCCAGCTCTCTGACGTTAAAAAATTTATTTTCAGAGATATAAAATCTTTTTTGTCGTGAAAAATGCAGTTTTATTCCGAGAAGTACGAAAATGTCTAAAAACGCTTGTATTCGTCGAAAGTGATCGTTTTTAGCCGTTTCCAGCTTTCTGACGTTAATAAATTTATTTTCAGAGATAAAAAATATTTTTTGTCGTTAAAAATACAGTTTTATTCCGAGAAGAACGAAAATGTCTAAAAACGCTCGTATTCGTTGAAAGTGAACGTTTTTAGACATTTCCAGCTCTATGACGTTAATAAATTTATTTTCAGAGATATAAAATATTTTTTGTCGTGAAAAATGCAGTTTTATTCCGAAAAGTACGAAAATGCCTAAAAACGCTCGTATTCGTTGAAAGTGAACGTTTTTAGACATTTCCAGCTCTCTGACGATAATAAATTGATTTTCAGAGATAAAAAATATTTTTTGTCGTGAAAAATACAGTTTTATTCCAGAAGTACGAAAATGTCTAAAAACGCTTGTATTCGTCGAATGTGATCGTTTTTAGACGATTCCAGCTCTCTGACGTTAATAAATTTATTTTCAGAGATATAAAATATTTTTTGTCGTGAAAAATGCAGTTTTATTCCGAGAAGTACGAAAATGTCTATAAACGCTTGTATTCGTCGAAAGTGGTCGTTTTTAGACGTTTCCAGCTTTCTGACCTGAATAAATTTATTTTCAGAGATAAAAAATATTTTTTGTCGTGAAAAAGCAGTTTTAGTCCGAGAAGTACGAAAATGTCTAAAAAACGCTTGTATTCGTCGAAAGTGGTCGTTTTTAGACGTTTCCAGCTTTCTGACCTGTATAAATTGATTTTCAGAGATAAAAAATATTTTTTGTCGTGAAAAATAGTTTTATTCCGAGAAGTACGAAAATGCCTAAAAACGCTCGTATTCGTTGAAAGTGAACATTTTTAGACATTTCCAGCTCTCTGACGTTAATAAATTTATTTTCAGAGATATAAAATATTTTTTGTCGTGAAAAATGCAGTTTTATTCCGAGAAGTACGAAAATGTCTAAAAACGCTTGTATTTGTCGAAAGTGATCGTTTTTAGACGTTTCCAGCTTTCTGACCAGAATAAATTTATTTCCAGAGATATAAAATATTTTTTGTCGTGAAAAATACAGTTTTATTCGGAGAAGTACGAAAATGCCTAAAAACGCTCGTATTCGTTGAAAGTGAACGTTTTTAGACATTTCCAGCTCTCTGACGTTAAAAAAATTATTTTCAGAGATATAAAATATTTTTTGTCGTGAAAAATGCAGTTTTATTCCGAGAAGTACGAAAATGTCTAAAAACGCTTGTATTCGTCGAAAGTGATCGTTTTTAGCCGTTTCCAGCTTTCTGACGTTAATAAATTTATTTTCAGAGATAAAAAATATTTTTTGTCGTTAAAAATACAGTTTTATTCCGAGAAGAACGAAAATGTCTAAAAACGCTCGTATTCGTTGAAAGTGAACGTTTTTAGACATTTCCAGCTCTATGACGTTAATAAATTTATTTTCAGAGATATAAAATATTTTTTGTCGTGAAAAATGCAGTTTTATTCCGAGAAGTACGAAAATGCCTAAAAACGCTCGTATTCGTTGAAAGTGAACGTTTTTAGACATTTCCAGCTCTCTGACGATAATAAATTGATTTTCAGAGATAAAAAATATTTTTTGTCGTGAAAAATACAGTTTTATTCCAGAAGTACGAAAATGTCTAAAAACGCTTGTATTCGTCGAATGTGATCGTTTTTAGACGTTTCCAGCTCTCTGACGTTAATAAATTTATTTTCAGAGATATAAAATATTTTTTGTCGTGAAAAATGCAGTTTTATTCCGAGAAGTACGAAAATGTCTATAAACGCTTGTATTCGTCGAAAGTGGTCGTTTTTAGACGTTTCCAGCTTTCTGACCTGAATAAATTGATTTTCAGAGATAAAAAATATTTTTTGTCGTGAAAAATACAGTTTTATTCCGAGAAGTACGAAAATGCATAAAAACGCTCGTATTCGTTGAAAGTGAACGTTTTTAGACATTTCCAGCTCTCTGACGTTAAAAAATTTATTTTCAGAGATATAAAATATTTTTTGTCGTGAAAAATGCAGTTTTATTCCGAGAAGTACGAAAATGTCTAAAAACGCTTGTATTCGTCGAAAGTGATCGTTTTTAGACGTTTCCAGCTTTCTGACCTGAATAAATTGATTTTCAGAGATAAAAAATATTTTTTGTCGTGAAAAATACAGTTTTATTCCGAAAAGTACGAAAATGTCTAAAAACGCACGTATTCGTTGAAAGTGAACGTTTTTAGACATTTCCAGCTCTCTGACGTTAATAAATTTATTTTCAGAGATAAAAAATATTTTTTGTCGTGAAAAATGCAGTTTTAGTCCGAGAAGTACGAAAATGTCTAAAAAACGCTTGTATTCGTCGAAAGTGGTCGTTTTTAGACGTTTCCAGCTTTCTGGCCTGAATAAATTGATTTTCAGAGATAAAAAATATTTTTTGTCGTGAAAAATAGTTTTATTCCGAGAAGTACGAAAATGCCTAAAAACGCTCGTATTCGTTGAAAGTGAACGTTTTTAGACATTTCCAGCTCTCTGACGTTAATAAATTTATTTTCAGAGATATCAAATATTTTTTGTCGTGAAAAATGCAGTTTTATTCCGAGAAGTCCGAAAATGTCTAAAAACGCTTGTATTCGTCGAAAGTGATCGTTTTTAGCCGTTTCCAGCTTTCTGACGTTAATAAATTTATTTTCAGAGATAAAAATTATTTTTTGTCGTTAAAAATATATTTTTATTCCGAGAAGAACGAAAATGTCTAAAAACGCTCGTATTCGTTGAAAGTGAACGTTTTTAGACATTTCAAGCTCTCTGACGTTAATAAATTTATTTTCAGAGATATAAAATATTTTTTGTCGTGAAAAATGCAGTTTTATTCCGAGAAGTACGAAAATGCCTAAAAACGCTCGTATTCGTTGAAAGTGAACGTTTTTTGACATTTCCAGCTCTCTGCCGTTAATAAGTTTATTTTCAGAGATATAAAATATTTTTTGTCGTGAAAAATGCAGTTTTATTCCGAGAAGTACGAAAATGTCTAAAAACGCTTGTATTCGTCGACAGTGATCGTTTTTAGACGCTTCCAGCTCTCTGACGTTAATAAATTTATTTTCAGAGATAACAAATATTTTTTTTCGTGAAAAATACAGTTTTATTTCGAAAAGTACGAAAATGCCTAAAAACGCTCGTATTCGTTGAAAGTGAACGTTTTTAGACATTTCCAGCTCTCTGACGTTAATAAATTTGTTTTCAGAGATAAAAAATATTTTTTGTCGTGAAAAATACAGTTTTATTCCGAAAAGTACGAAAATGTCTAAAAACGCACGTATTCGTTGAAAGTGAACGTTTTTAGACATTTCCAGCTCTCTGACCTGAATAAATTGATTTTCAGAGATAAAAAATATTTTTTGTCGTGAAAAATACAGTTTTATTCCGAGAAGTATGAAAATGCCAAAAAACGCTCGTATTCGTTGAAAGTGAACGTTTTTAGACATTTCCAGCTCTCTGACGTTAATAAATTTATTTTCAGAGATATAAAATATTTTTTGTCGTGAAAAATGCAGTTTTATTCCGAGAAGTACGAAAATGTCTAAAAACGCTTGTATTCGTCGAAAGTGATCGTTTTTAGCCGTTTCCAGCTTTCTGACGTTAATAAATTTATTTTCAGAGATAAAAAATATTTTTTGTCGTTAAAAATACAGTTTTATTCCGAGAAGAACGAAAATGTCTAAAAACGCTCGTATTCGTTGAAAGTGAACGTTTTTAGACATTTCCAGCTCTATGACGTTAATAAATTTATTTTCAGAGATATAAAATATTTTTTGTCGTGAAAAATGCAGTTTTATTCCGAGAAGTACGAAAATGCCTAAAAACGCTCGTATTCGTTGAAAGTGAACGTTTTTAGACATTTCCAGCTCTCTGACGATAATAAATTGATTTTCAGAGATATAAAATATTTTTTGTCGTGAAAAATGCAGTTTTATTCCGAGAAGTACAAAAATGTCTATAAACGCTTGTATTCGTCGAAAGTGGTCGTTTTTAGACGTTTTCAGCTTTCTGACCTGAATAAATTGATTTTCAGAGATAAAAAATATTTTTTGTCGTGAAAATACAGTTTTATTCCGAGAAGTACGAAAATGCCTAAAAACGCTCGTATTCGTTGAAAGTGAACGTTTTTAGACATTTCCAGCTCTCTGACGTTAAAAAAATTATTTTCAGAGATATAAAATATTTTTTGTCGTGAAAAATGCAGTTTTATTCCGAGAAGTACGAAAATGTCTAAAAACGCTTGTATTCGTCGAAAGTGATCGTTTTTAGACGTTTCCAGCTTTCTGACCTGAATAAATTGATTTTCAGAGATAAAAAATATTTTTTGTCGTGAAAAATACAGTTTTATTCCGAAAAGTACGAAAATGTCTAAAAACGCACGTATTCGTTGAAAGTGAACGTTTTTAGACATTTCCAGCTCTCTGACGTTAATAAATTTATTTTCAGAGATAAAAAATATTTTTTGTCGTGAAAAATGCAGTTTTAGTCCGAGAAGTACGAAAATGCCTAAAAACGCTCGTATTCGTTGAAAGTGAACGTTTTTAGACATTTCCAGCTCTCTGACGTTAATAAATTTGTTTTCAGAGATAAAAAATATTTTTTGTCGTGAAAAATACAGTTTTATTCCGAAAAGTACGAAAATGTCTAAAAACGCACGTATTCGTTGAAAGTGAACGTTTTTAGACATTTCCAGCTCTCTGACCTGAATAAATTGATTTTCAGAGATAAAAAATATTTTTTGTCGTGAAAAATACAGTTTTATTCCGAGAAGTACGAAAATGCCAAAAAACGCTCGTATTCGTTGAAAGTGAACGTTTTTAGACATTTCCAGCTCTCTGACGTTAATAAATTTATTTTCAGAGATATAAAATATTTTTTGTCGTGAAAAATGCAGTTTTATTCCGAGAAGTACGAAAATGTCTAAAAACGCTTGTATTCGTCGAAAGTGATCGTTTTTAGCCGTTTCCAGCTTTCTGACGTTAATAAATTTATTTTCAGAGATAAAAAATATTTTTTGTCGTTAAAAATACAGTTTTATTCCGAGAAGAACGAAAATGTCTAAAAACGCTCGTATTCGTTGAAAGTGAACGTTTTTAGACATTTCCAGCTCTATGACGTTAATAAATTTATTTTCAGAGATATAAAATATTTTTTGTCGTGAAAAATGCAGTTTTATTCCGAGAAGTACGAAAATGCCTAAAAACGCTCGTATTCGTTGAAAGTGAACGTTTTTAGACATTTCCAGCTCTCTGACGATAATAAATTGATTTTCAGAGATAAAAAATATTTTTTTTGTCGTGAAAAATACAGTTTTATTCCGAGAAGTACGAAAATGTCTAAAAACGCTTTGTATTCGTCGAATGTGATCGTTTTTAGACGTTTCCAGCTCTCTGACGTTAATAAATTTATTTTCAGAGATATAAAATATTTTTTGTCGTGAAAAATGCAGTTTTATTCCGAGAAGTACAAAAATGTCTATAAACGCTTGTATTCGTCGAAAGTGGTCGTTTTTAGACGTTTCCAGCTTTCTGACCTGAATAAATTGATTTTCAGAGATAAAAAATATTTTTTGTCGTGAAAATACAGTTTTATTCCGAGAAGTACGAAAATGCCTAAAAACGCTCGTATTCGTTGAAAGTGAACGTTTTTAGACATTTCCAGCTCTCTGACGTTAAAAAAATTATTTTCAGAGATATAAAATATTTTTTGTCGTGAAAAATGCAGTTTTATTCCGAGAAGTACGAAAATGTCTAAAAACGCTTGTATTCGTCGAAAGTGATCGTTTTTAGACGTTTCCAGCTTTCTGACCTGAATAAATTGATTTTCAGAGATAAAAAATATTTTTTGTCGTGAAAAATACAGTTTTATTCCGAAAAGTACGAAAATGTCTAAAAACGCACGTATTCGTTGAAAGTGAACGTTTTTAGACATTTCCAGCTCTCTGACGTTAATAAATTTATTTTCAGAGATAAAAAATATTTTTTGTCGTGAAAAATGCAGTTTTAGTCCGAGAAGTACGAAAATGTCTAAAAAACGCTTGTATTCGTCGAAAGTGGTCGTTTTTAGACGTTTCCAGCTTTCTGACCTGAATAAATTGATTTTCAGAGATAAAAAATATTTTTTGTCGTGAAAAATTGTTTTATTCCGAGAAGTACGAAAATGCCTAAAAACGCTCGTATTCGTTGAAAGTGAACGTTTTTAGACATTTCCAGCTCTCTGACGTTAATAAATTTATTTTCAGAGATATAAAATATTTTTTGTCGTGAAAAATGCAGTTTTATTCCGAGAAGTACGAAAATGTCTAAAAACGCTTGTATTTGTCGAAAGTGATCGTTTTTAGACGTTTCCAGCTTTCTGATCAGAATAAATTTATTTCCAGAGATATAAAATATTTTTTGTCGTGAAAAATACAGTTTTATTCGGAGAAGTACGAAAATGCCTAAAAACGCTCGTATTCGTTGAAAGTGATCGTTTTTAGCCGTTTCCAGCTTTCTGACGTTAATAAATTTATTTTCAGAGATAAAAAATATTTTTTGTCGTGAAAAATACAGTTTTATTCCGAGAAGAACGAAAATGCCAAAAAACGCTCGTATTCGTTGAAAGTGAACGTTTTTAGATATTTCCAGCTCTCTGACGTTAATAAATTTATTTTCAGAGATATAAAATATTTTTTGTCGTGAAAAATGCAGTTTTATTCCGAGAAGTCCGAAAATGTCTAAAAACGCTTATATTCGTCGAAAGTGATCGTTTTTAGCCGTTTCCAGCGCTCTGACGTTAATAAATTTATTTTCAGAGATAACAAATATTTTTTGTCGTGAAAAATACAGTTTTATTTCGAAAAGTACGAAAATGTCTAAAAACGCTCGTATTCGCTGAAAGTGAACGTTTTTAGACATTTCCAGCTCTCTGACGTTAATAAATTTATTTTCAGAGATATAAAATATTTTTTGTCGTGAAAAATGCAGTTTTATTCCGAGAAGTACGAAAATGCCTAAAAACGCTCGTATTCGTTGAAAGTGAACATTTTTTGACATTTCCATCTCTCTGCCGTTAATAAGTTTATTTTCAGAGATATAAAATTTTTTTGTCGTGAAAAATACAGTTTTATTCCGAGAAGTACGAAAATGTCTAAAAACGCTTGTATTCGTCGAATGTGATCGTTTTTAGACGTTTCCAGCTCTCTGACGTTAATAAATTTATTTTCAGAGATATAAAATATTTTTTGTCGTGAAAAATGCAGTTTTATTCCGAGAAGTACGAAAATGTCTATAAACGCTTGTATTCATCGAAAGTGGTCGTTTTTAGCCGTTTCCAGCTTTCTGACCTGAATAAATTGATTTTCAGAGATAAAAAATATTTTTTGTCGTGAAAAATACAGTTTTATTCCGAGAAGTACGAAAATGCCTAAAAACGCTCGTATTCGTTGAAAGTGAACGTTTTTAGACATTTCCAGTTCTCTGACGTTAATAAATTTGTTTTCAGAGATATAAAATATTTTTTGTCGTGAAAAATGCAGTTTTATTCCGAGAAGTACGAAAATATCTAAAAACGCTTGTATTTGTCGAAAGTGATCGTTTTTAGACGTTTCCAGCTTTCTGACCAGAATAAATTTATTTCCAGAGATATAAAATATTTTTTGTCGTGAAAAATACAGTTTTATTCGGAGAAGTACGAAAATGCCTAAACACGCTCGTATTCGTTGAAAGTGAGCGTTTTTAGACATTTCCAGCTCTCTGACGTTAATAAATTTGTTTTCAGAGATATAAAATATTTTTTGTCGTGAAAAATGCAGTTTTATTCCGAGAAGTACGAAAATGTCTAAAAACGCTTGTATTTGTCGAAAGTGATCGTTTTTAGACGTTTCCAGCTTTCTGACCAGAATAAATTTATTTCCAGAGATATAAAATATTTTTTGTCGTGAAAAATACAGTTTTATTCGGAGAAGTACAAAAATGCCTAAAAACGCTCGTATTCGTTGAAAGTGAACGTTTTTAGACATTTCCAGCTCTCTGACGTTAAAAAATTTATTTTCAGAGATATAAAATATTTTTTGTCGTGAAAAATGCAGTTTTATTCCGAGAAGTACGAAAATGTCTAAAAACGCTTGTATTCGTCGAAAGTGATCGTTTTTAGACGTTTCCAGTTTTCTGACCTGAATAAATTGATTTTCAGAGATAAAAAATATTTTTTGTCGTGAAAAATACAGTTTTATTCCGAAAAGTACGAAAATGTCTATAAACGCACGTATTCGTTGAAAGTGAACGTTTTTAGACATTTCCAGCTCTCTGACATGAATAAATTGATTTTCAGAGATAAAAAATATTTTTTTGTCGTGAAAAATACAGTTTTATTCCGAGAAGTACGAAAATGCCAAAAAACGCACGTATTCGTTGAAAGTGAACGTTTTTAGACATTTCCAGCTCTCTGACGTTAATAAATTTATTTTCAGAGATATAAAATATTTTTTGTCGTGAAAAATGCAGTTTTATTCCGAGAAGTACGAAAATGTCTAAAAACGCTTGTATTCGTCGAAAGTGATCGTTTTTAGCCGTTTCCAGCTTTCTGACGTTAATAAATTTATTTTCAGAGATATAAAATATTTTTTGTCGTGAAAAATGCAGTTTTATTCCGAGAAGTACGAAAATGTCTATAAACGCTTGTATTCGTCGAAAGTGGTCGTTTTTAGACGTTTCCAGCTTTCTGACCTGAATAAATTGATTTTCAGAGATAAAAAATATTTTTTGTCGTGAAAAATACAGTTTTATTCGGAGAAGTACAAAAATGCCTAAAAACGCTCGTATTCGTTGAAAGTGAACGTTTTTAGACATTTCCAGCTCTCTGACGTTAAAAAATTTATTTTCAGAGATATAAAATATTTTTTGTCGTGAAAAATGCAGTTTTATTCCGAGAAGTACGAAAATGTCTAAAAACGCTTGTATTCGTCGAAAGTGATCGTTTTTAGACGTTTCCAGTTTTCTGACCTGAATAAATTGATTTTCAGAGATAAAAAATATTTTTTGTCGTGAAAAATACAGTTTTATTCCGAAAAGTACGAAAATGTCTATAAACGCACGTATTCGTTGAAAGTGAACGTTTTTAGACATTTCCAGCTCTCTGACATGAATAAATTGATTTTCAGAGATAAAAAATATTTTTTTGTCGTGAAAAATACAGTTTTATTCCGAGAAGTACGAAAATGCCAAAAAACGCTCGTATTCGTTGAAAGTGAACGTTTTTAGACATTTCCAGCTCTCTGACGTTAATAAATTTATTTTCAGAGATATAAAATATTTTTTGTCGTGAAAAATGCAGTTTTATTCCGAGAAGTACGAAAATGTCTAAAAACGCTTGTATTCGTCGAATGTGATCGTTTTTAGACGTTTCCAGCTCTCTGACGTTAATAAATTTATTTCCAGAGATATAAAATATTTTTTGTCGTGAAAAATGCAGTTTTATTCCGAGAAGTACGAAAATGTCTATAAACGCTTGTATTCGTCGAAAGTGGTCGTTTTTAGACGTTTCCAGCTTTCTGACCTGAATAAATTGATTTTCAGAGATAAAAAATATTTTTTGTCGTGAAAAATACAGTTTTATTCCGAGAAGTACGAAAATGCCTAAAAACGCTCGTATTCGTTGAAAGTGAACGTTTTTAGACATTTCCAGCTCTCTGACGTTAATAAATTTGTTTTCAGAGATATAAAATATTTTTTGTCGTGAAAAATGCAGTTTTATTCCGAGAAGTACGAAAATGTCTAAAAACGCTTGTATTTGTCGAAAGTGATCGTTTTTAGACCTTTCCAGCTTTCTGACCAGAATAAATTTATTTCCAGAGATATAAAATATTTTTTGTCGTGAAAAATGCAGTTTTATTCCGAGAAGTACGAAAATGTCTAAAAACGCTTGTATTCGTCGAAAGTGATCGTTTTTAGACGTTTCCAGCTTTCTGACCTGAATAAATTGATTTTCAGAGATAAAAAATATTTTTTGTCGTGAAAAATACAGTTTTATTCCGAAAAGTACGAAAATGTCTAAAAACGCACGTATTCGTTGAAAGTGAACGTTTTTAGACATTTCCAGCTCTCTGACGTTAATAAATTTATTTTCAGAGATAAAAAATATTTTTTGTCGTGAAAAATGCAGTTTTAGTCCGAGAAGTACGAAAATGTCTAAAAAACGCTTGTATTCGTCGAAAGTGGTCGTTTTTAGACGTTTCCAGCTTTCTGACCTGAATAAATTGATTTTCAGAGATAAAAAAAATTTTTTGTCGCGAAAAATAGTTTTATTCCGAGAAGTACGAAAATGCCTAAAAACGCTCGTATTCGTTGAAAGTGAACGTTTTTAGACATTTCCAGCTCTCTGACGTTAATAAATTTATTTTCAGAGATATAAAATATTTTTTGTCGTGAAAAATGCAGTTTTATTCCGAGAAGTACGAAAATGCCTAAAAACGCTCGTATTCGTTGAAAGTGAACGTTTTTTGACATTTCCAGCTCTCTGCCGTTAATAAGTTTATTTTCAGAGATATAAAATATTTTTTGTCGTGAAAAATACAGTTTTATTCCGAGAAGTACAAAAATGTCTAAAAACGCTTGTATTCGTCGAATGTGATCGTTTTTAGACGTTTCCAGCTCTCTGACGTTAATAAATTTATTTTCAGAGATATAAAATATTTTTTGTCGTGAAAAATACAGTTTTATTCCGAGAAGTACGAAAATGCCTAAAAACGCTCGTATTCGTTGAAAGTGAACGTTTTTAGACATTTCCAGCTCTCTGACGTTAAATAAATTTGTTTTCAGAGATATAAAATATTTTTTGTCGTGAAGAATGCAGTTTTATTCCGAGAAGTACGAAAATGTCTAAAAACGCTTGTATTTGTCGAAAGTGATCGTTTTTAGACGTTTCCAGCTTTCTGACCAGAATAAATTTATTTCCAGAGACATAAAATATTTTTTGTCGTGAAAAATACAGTTTTATTCGGAGAAGTACGAAAATGCCTAAAAACGCTCGTATTCGTTGAAAGTGAACGTTTTTAGACATTTCCAGCTCTCTGACGTTAAAAAATTTATTTTCAGAGATATAAAATATTTTTTGTCGTGAAAAATGCAGTTTTATTCCGAGAAGTACGAAAATGTCTAAAAACGCTTGTATTCGTCGAAAGTGATCGTTTTTAGACGTTTCCAGCTTTCTGACCTGAATAAATTGATTTTCAGAGATAAAAAATATTTTTTGTCGTGAAAAATACAGTTTTATTCCGAAAAGTACGAAAATGTCTAAAAACGCACGTATTCGTTGAAAGTGAACGTTTTTAGATATTTCCAGCTCTCTGACGTTAATAAATTTATTTTCAGAGATAAAAAATATTTTTTGTCGTGAAAAATGCAGTTTTAGTCCGAGAAGTACGAAAATGTCTAAAAAACGCTTGTATTCGTCGAAAGTGGTCGTTTTTAGACGTTTCCAGCTTTCTGACCTGAATAAATTGATTTTCAGAGATAAAAAATATTTTTTGTCGTGAAAAATAGTTTTATTCCGAGAAGTACGAAAATGCCTAAAAACGCTCGTATTCGTTGAAAGTGAACGTTTTTAGACATTTCCAGCTCTCTGACGTTAATAAATTTATTTTCAGAGATATAAAATATTTTTTGTCGTGAAAAATGCAGTTTTATTCCGAGAAGTACAAAAATGTCTAAAAACGCTTGTATTCGTCGAATGTGATCGTTTTTAGACGTTTCCAGCTCTCTGACGTTAATAAATTTATTTTCAGAGATATAAAATATTTTTTGTCGTGAAAAATAGTTTTATTCCGAGAAGTACGAAAATGCCTAAAAACGCTCGTATTCGTTGAAAGTGAACGTTTTTTGACATTTCCAGCTCTCTGCCGTTAATAAGTTTATTTTCAGAGATATAAAATATTTTTTGTCGTGAAAAATACAGTTTTATTCCGAGAAGTACAAAAATGTCTAAAAACGCTTGTATTCGTCGAATGTGATCGTTTTTAGACGTTTCCAGCTCTCTGACGTTAATAAATTTATTTTCAGAGATATAAAATATTTTTTGTCGTGAAAAATACAGTTTTATTCCGAGAAGTACGAAAATGCCTAAAAACGCTCGTATTCGTTGAAAGTGAACGTTTTTAGACATTTCCAGCTCTCTGACGTTAAATAAATTTGTTTTCAGAGATATAAAATATTTTTTGTCGTGAAGAATGCAGTTTTATTCCGAGAAGTACGAAAATGTCTAAAAAACGCTTGTATTCGTCGAAAGTGGTCGTTTTTAGACGTTTCCAGCTTTCTGACCTGAATAAATTGATTTTCAGAGATAAAAAATATTTTTTGTCGTGAAAAATACAGTTTTATTCCGAAAAGTACGAAAATGTCTAAAAACGCACGTATTCGTTGAAAGTGAACGTTTTTAGATATTTCCAGCTCTCTGACGTTAATAAATTTATTTTCAGAGATAAAAAATATTTTTTGTCGTGAAAAATGCAGTTTTAGTCCGAGAAGTCCGAAAATGTCTAAAAACGCTCGTATTCGTTGAAAGTGAACGTTTTTAGACGTTTCCAGCTCTATGACGTTAATAAATTTATTTTCAGAGATATAAAATATTTTTTGTCGTGAAAAATGCAGTTTTATTCCGAGAAGTACGAAAATGCCTAAAAACGCTCGTATTCGTTGAAAGTGAACGTTTTTAGACATTTCCAGCTCTCTGACGTTAATAAATTTGTTTTCAGAGATATAAAATATTTTTTGTCGTGAAAAATGCAGTTTTATTCCGAGAAGTACGAAAATGTCTAAAAACGCTTGTATTTGTCGAAAGTGATCGTTTTTAGACCTTTCCAGCTTTCTGACCAGAATAAATTTATTTCCAGAGATATAAAATATTTTTTGTCGTGAAAAATACAGTTTTATTCGGAGAAGTACGAAAATGCCTAAAAACGCTCGTATTCGTTGAAAGTGGACGTTTTTAGACATTTCCAGCTCTCTGACGTTAAAAAATTTATTTTCAGAGATATAAAATATTTTTTGTCGTGAAAAATGCAGTTTTATTCCGAGAAGTACGAAAATGTCTCAAAACGCTTGTATTCGTCGAAAGTGATCGTTTTTAGACGTTTCCAGCTTTCTGACCCGAATAAATTGATTTTCAGAGATAAAAAATATTTTTTGTCGTGAAAAATACAGTTTTATTCCGAAAAGTACGAAAATGTCTAAAAACGCACGTATTCGTTGAAAGTGAACGTTTTTAGACATTTCCAGCTCTCTGACGTTAATAAATTTATTTTCAGAGATAAAAAATATTTTTTGTCGTGAAAAATGCAGTTTTAGTCCGAGAAGTACGAAAATGTCTAAAAAACGCTTGTATTCGTCGAAAGTGGTCGTTTTTAGACGTTTCCAGCTTTCTGACCTGAATAAATTGATTTTCAGAGATAAAAAAATTTTTTTGTCGCGAAAAATAGTTTTACTCCGAGAAGTACGAAAATGCCTAAAAACGCTCGTATTCGTTGAAAGTGAACGTTTTTAGACATTTCCAGCTCTCTGACGTTAATAAATTTATTTTCAGAGATATAAAATATTTTTTGTCGTGAAAAATACAGTTTTATTCCGAGAAGTACGAAAATGCCTAAAAACGCTCGTATTCGTTGAAAGTGAACGTTTTTAGACATTTCCGGCTCTCTGACGTTAAATAAATTTGTTTTCAGAGATATAAAATATTTTTTGTCGTGAAGAATGCAGTTTTATTCCGAGAAGTACGAAAATGTCTAAAAACGCTTGTATTTGTCGAAAGTGATCGTTTTTAGACGTTTCCAGCTTTCCGACCAGAATAAATTTATTTCCAGAGACATAAAATATTTTTTGTCGTGAAAAATACAGTTTTATTCGGAGAAGTACGAAAATGCCTAAAAACGCTCGTATTCGTTGAAAGTGAACGTTTTTAGACATTTCCAGCTCTCTGACGTAAAAAAATTTATTTTCAGAGATATAAAATATTTTTTGTCGTGAAAAATGCAGTTTTATTCCGAGAAGTACGAAAATGTCTAAAAACGCTTGTATTCGTCGAAAGTGATCGTTTTTAGACGTTTCCAGCTTTCTGACCTGAATAAATTGATTTTCAGAGATAAAAAATATTTTTTGTCGTGAAAAATACAGTTTTATTCCGAAAAGTACGAAAATGTCTAAAAACGCACGTATTCGTTGAAAGTGAACGTTTTTAGATATTTCCAGCTCTCTGACGTTAATAAATTTATTTTCAGAGATAAAAAATATTTTTTGTCGTGAAAAATGCAGTTTTAGTCCGAGAAGTACGAAGATGTCTAAAAAACGCTTGTATTCGTCGAAAGTGGTCGTTTTTAGACGTTTCCAGCTTTCTGACCTGAATAAATTGATTTTCAGAGATAAAAAATATTTTTTGTCGTGAAAAATAGTTTTATTCCGAGAAGTACGAAAATGCCTAAAAACGCTCGTATTCGTTGAAAGTGAACGTTTTTAGACATTTCCAGCTCTCTGACGTTAATAAATTTATTTTCAGAGATATAAAATATTTTTTGTCGTGAAAAATGCAGTTTTATTCCGAGAAGTACGAAAATGTCTAAAAACGCTTGTATTTGTCGAAAGTGATCGTTTTTAGACGTTTCCAGCTTTCTGATCAGAATAAATTTATTTCCAGAGATATAAAATATTTTTTGTCGTGAAAAATACAGTTTTATTCGGAGAAGTACGAAAATGCCTAAAAACGCTCGTATTCGTTGAAAGTGATCGTTTTTAGATATTTCCAGCTCTCTGACGTTAATAAATTTATTTTCAGAGATAAAAAATATTTTTTGTCGTGAAAAATGCAGTTTTAGTCCGAGAAGTCCGAAAATGTCTAAAAACGCTCGTATTCGTTGAAAGTGAACGTTTTTAGACGTTTCCAGCTCTATGACGTTAATAAATTTATTTTCAGAGATATAAAATATTTTTTGTCGTGAAAAATGCAGTTTTATTCCGAGAAGTACGAAAATGCCTAAAAACGCTCGTATTCGTTGAAAGTGAACGTTTTTAGACATTTCCAGCTCTCTGACGTTAATAAATTTGTTTTCAGAGATATAAAATATTTTTTGTCGTGAAAAATGCAGTTTTATTCCGAGAAGTACGAAAATGTCTAAAAACGCTTGTATTTGTCGAAAGTGATCGTTTTTAGACCTTTCCAGCTTTCTGACCAGAATAAATTTATTTCCAGAGATATAAAATATTTTTTGTCGTGAAAAATACAGTTTTATTCGGAGAAGTACGAAAATGCCTAAAAACGCTCGTATTCGTTGAAAGTGGACGTTTTTAGACATTTCCAGCTCTCTGACGTTAAAAAATTTATTTTCAGAGATATAAAATATTTTTTGTCGTGAAAAATGCAGTTTTATTCCGAGAAGTACGAAAATGTCTCAAAACGCTTGTATTCGTCGAAAGTGATCGTTTTTAGACGTTTCCAGCTTTCTGACCCGAATAAATTGATTTTCAGAGATAAAAAATATTTTTTGTCGTGAAAAATACAGTTTTATTCCGAAAAGTACGAAAATGTCTAAAAACGCACGTATTCGTTGAAAGTGAACGTTTTTAGACATTTCCAGCTCTCTGACGTTAATAAATTTATTTTCAGAGATAAAAAATATTTTTTGTCGTGAAAAATGCAGTTTTAGTCCGAGAAGTACGAAAATGTCTAAAAAACGCTTGTATTCGTCGAAAGTGGTCGTTTTTAGACGTTTCCAGCTTTCTGACCTGAATAAATTGATTTTCAGAGATAAAAAAATTTTTTTGTCGCGAAAAATAGTTTTACTCCGAGAAGTACGAAAATGCCTAAAAACGCTCGTATTCGTTGAAAGTGAACGTTTTTAGACATTTCCAGCTCTCTGACGTTAATAAATTTATTTTCAGAGATATAAAATATTTTTTGTCGTGAAAAATACAGTTTTATTCCGAGAAGTACGAAAATGCCTAAAAACGCTCGTATTCGTTGAAAGTGAACGTTTTTAGACATTTCCGGCTCTCTGACGTTAAATAAATTTGTTTTCAGAGATATAAAATATTTTTTGTCGTGAAGAATGCAGTTTTATTCCGAGAAGTACGAAAATGTCTAAAAACGCTTGTATTTGTCGAAAGTGATCGTTTTTAGACGTTTCCAGCTTTCCGACCAGAATAAATTTATTTCCAGAGACATAAAATATTTTTTGTCGTGAAAAATACAGTTTTATTCGGAGAAGTACGAAAATGCCTAAAAACGCTCGTATTCGTTGAAAGTGAACGTTTTTAGACATTTCCAGCTCTCTGACGTAAAAAAATTTATTTTCAGAGATATAAAATATTTTTTGTCGTGAAAAATGCAGTTTTATTCCGAGAAGTACGAAAATGTCTAAAAACGCTTGTATTCGTCGAAAGTGATCGTTTTTAGACGTTTCCAGCTTTCTGACCTGAATAAATTGATTTTCAGAGATAAAAAATATTTTTTGTCGTGAAAAATACAGTTTTATTCCGAAAAGTACGAAAATGTCTAAAAACGCACGTATTCGTTGAAAGTGAACGTTTTTAGATATTTCCAGCTCTCTGACGTTAATAAATTTATTTTCAGAGATAAAAAATATTTTTTGTCGTGAAAAATGCAGTTTTAGTCCGAGAAGTACGAAGATGTCTAAAAAACGCTTGTATTCGTCGAAAGTGGTCGTTTTTAGACGTTTCCAGCTTTCTGACCTGAATAAATTGATTTTCAGAGATAAAAAATATTTTTTGTCGTGAAAAATAGTTTTATTCCGAGAAGTACGAAAATGCCTAAAAACGCTCGTATTCGTTGAAAGTGAACGTTTTTAGACATTTCCAGCTCTCTGACGTTAATAAATTTATTTTCAGAGATATAAAATATTTTTTGTCGTGAAAAATGCAGTTTTATTCCGAGAAGTACGAAAATGTCTAAAAACGCTTGTATTTGTCGAAAGTGATCGTTTTTAGACGTTTCCAGCTTTCTGATCAGAATAAATTTATTTCCAGAGATATAAAATATTTTTTGTCGTGAAAAATACAGTTTTATTCGGAGAAGTACGAAAATGCCTAAAAACGCTCGTATTCGTTGAAAGTGATCGTTTTTAGATATTTCCAGCTCTCTGACGTTAATAAATTTATTTTCAGAGATATAAAATATTTTTTGTCGTGAAAAATGCAGTTTTAGTCCGAGAAGTACGAAAATGCCTAAAAACGCTTGTATTCGTCGAAAGTGATCGTTTTTAGACGTTTCCAGCTTTCTGACCAGAATAAATTTATTTCCAGAGATATAAAATATTTTTTGTCGTGAAAAATACAGTTTTATTCGGAGAAGTACGAAAATGCCTAAAAACGCTCGTATTCGTTGAAAGTGGACGTTTTTAGACATTTCCAGCTCTCTGACGTTAAAAAATTTATTTTCAGAGATATAAAATATTTTTTGTCGTGAAAAATGCAGTTTTATTCCGAGAAGTACGAAAATGTCTCAAAACGCTTGTATTCGTCGAAAGTGATCGTTTTTAGACGTTTCCAGCTTTCTGACCCGAATAAATTGATTTTCAGAGATAAAAAATATTTTTTGTCGTGAAAAATACAGTTTTATTCCGAAAAGTACGAAAATGTCTAAAAACGCACGTATTCGTTGAAAGTGAACGTTTTTAGACATTTCCAGCTCTCTGACGTTAATAAATTTATTTTCAGAGATAAAAAATATTTTTTGTCGTGAAAAATGCAGTTTTAGTCCGAGAAGTACGAAAATGTCTAAAAAACGCTTGTATTCGTCGAAAGTGGTCGTTTTTAGACGTTTCCAGCTTTCTGACCTGAATAAATTGATTTTCAGAGATAAAAAAATTTTTTTGTCGCGAAAAATAGTTTTACTCCGAGAAGTACGAAAATGCCTAAAAACGCTCGTATTCGTTGAAAGTGAACGTTTTTAGACATTTCCAGCTCTCTGACGTTAATAAATTTATTTTCAGAGATATAAAATATTTTTTGTCGTGAAAAATACAGTTTTATTCCGAGAAGTACGAAAATGCCTAAAAACGCTCGTATTCGTTGAAAGTGAACGTTTTTAGACATTTCCGGCTCTCTGACGTTAAATAAATTTGTTTTCAGAGATATAAAATATTTTTTGTCGTGAAGAATGCAGTTTTATTCCGAGAAGTACGAAAATGTCTAAAAACGCTTGTATTTGTCGAAAGTGATCGTTTTTAGACGTTTCCAGCTTTCCGACCAGAATAAATTTATTTCCAGAGACATAAAATATTTTTTGTCGTGAAAAATACAGTTTTATTCGGAGAAGTACGAAAATGCCTAAAAACGCTCGTATTCGTTGAAAGTGAACGTTTTTAGACATTTCCAGCTCTCTGACGTAAAAAAATTTATTTTCAGAGATATAAAATATTTTTTGTCGTGAAAAATGCAGTTTTATTCCGAGAAGTACGAAAATGTCTAAAAACGCTTGTATTCGTCGAAAGTGACCGTTTTTAGACGTTTCCAGCTTTCTGACCTGAATAAATTGATTTTCAGAGATAAAAAATATTTTTTGTCGTGAAAAATACAGTTTTATTCCGAAAAGTACGAAAATGTCTAAAAACGCACGTATTCGTTGAAAGTGAACGTTTTTAGATATTTCCAGCTCTCTGACGTTAATAAATTTATTTTCAGAGATAAAAAATATTTTTTGTCGTGAAAAATGCAGTTTTAGTCCGAGAAGTACGAAGATGTCTAAAAAACGCTTGTATTCGTCGAAAGTGGTCGTTTTTAGACGTTTCCAGCTTTCTGACCTGAATAAATTGATTTTCAGAGATAAAAAATATTTTTTGTCGTGAAAAATAGTTTTATTCCGAGAAGTACGAAAATGCCTAAAAACGCTCGTATTCGTTGAAAGTGAACGTTTTTAGACATTTCCAGCTCTCTGACGTTAATAAATTTATTTTCAGAGATATAAAATATTTTTTGTCGTGAAAAATGCAGTTTTATTCCGAGAAGTACGAAAATGTCTAAAAACGCTTGTATTTGTCGAAAGTGATCGTTTTTAGACGTTTCCAGCTTTCTGATCAGAATAAATTTATTTCCAGAGATATAAAATATTTTTTGTCGTGAAAAATACAGTTTTATTCGGAGAAGTACGAAAATGCCTAAAAACGCTCGTATTCGTTGAAAGTGATCGTTTTTAGATATTTCCAGCTCTCTGACGTTAATAAATTTATTTTCAGAGATATAAAATATTTTTTGTCGTGAAAAATGCAGTTTTAGTCCGAGAAGTACGAAAATGCCTAAAAACGCTTGTATTCGTCGAAAGTGATCGTTTTTAGACGTTTCCAGCTTTCTGACCAGAATAAATTTATTTCCAGAGATATAAAATATTTTTTGTCGTGAAAAATACAGTTTTATTCGGAGAAGTACGAAAATGCCTAAAAACGATCGTATTCGTTGAAAGTGAACGTTTTTAGACATTTCCAGCTCTCTGACGTTAATAAATTTATTTTCAAAGATATAAAATATTTTTTGTCGTGAAAAATGCAGTTTTAGTCCGAGAAGTACGAAAATGTCTAAAAACGCTTGTATTCGTCGAAAGTGGTCGTTTTTAGACGTTTCCAGCTTTCTGACCAGAATAAATTTATTTCCAGAGATATAAAATATTTTTTGTCGTGAAAAATACAGTTTTATTTGGAGATGTACGAAAATGCCTAAAAACGCTCGTATTCGTTGAAAGTGAACGTTTTTAGACATTTCCAGCTCTCTGACGTTAATAAATTTATTTTCAAAGATATAAAATATTTTTTGTCGTGAAAAATGCAGTTTTAGTCCGAGAAGTACGAAAATGTCTAAAAACGCTTGTATTCGTCGAAAGTGGTCGTTTTTAGACGTTTCCAGCTTTCTGACCTGAATAAATTGATTTTCAGAGATAAAAAATATTTTTTGTCGTGAAAAATACAGTTTTATTCCGAGAAGTACAAAAATGCCTAAAAACGATCGTATTCGTTGAAAGTGAACGTTTTTAGACATTTCCAGCTCTCTGACGTTAATAAATTTATTTTCAAAGATATAAAATATTTTTTGTCGTGAAAAATGCAGTTTTAGTCCGAGAAGTACGAAAATGTCTAAAAACGCTTGTATTCGTCGAAAGTGGTCGTTTTTAGACGTTTCCAGCTTTCTGACCAGAATAAATTTATTTCCAGAGATATAAAATA